>OX235279.1:64035542-64635542 GCA_944472155.2 Trichobilharzia szidati | reverse complement strand
TTTGTAAAGTGTGAAACACAGATTAAAACAAGGTGCTAGTGTTTTCATGACACTAATAATTTCTTAGGCGTATATTTATTAACATTTTATCACCTGCTAATCGAATAATGCATGTATTTTAGTATAACCGGTTAAATGTGCTGTTCAGAAGTTTGTACAGCAGGTTTAGAAATAAGGAGATTCAGATGTTAGTTTCACTGATAAACATTTTGGATGAAAGATAAGTTGCTTTTTTTCCTTCTAGACATGCATTCATTGGAGTTATTTCTTCGTATCTCTGTCCGTCAAATCTGGAAGTAAACCGAAATGATCTCATTAAGCTTTTCAGCTCTGATGTCTACTTCCAATATCGAATTATAAATTTTCATAAAAATGTTTTATTTTATGGCAACAGTTTGGCATGTAGTCACGTAGAATAAATAGCTTTTGTTAGTACTCAAGGAACTCAAACTTTCAGACATGGGATTCCAACATATGTACAGATGAAATCAATTTCTTATGTTATCTCATTTCCACTACTATGTGTCGCTAGAATGAGTAGTACCGACATCACGTTTTTGCCATCTCAAATTATCTTCATAATTAATTTTCATAATTAATTAATTTCATAATTAATTATTTCTATCCCCTATGGAACTAGATTAAATAAGAAGACCAGTTACTGATTACGGTTGAGATTCTGTCAGTATGCTGCTTATATATTGATATGACTAACTGATGATTTAACTTGAATTTGAAATCTGGACCAATCAAAATGAAAACATTACCTGAAGTTTGCAGCTTTCTCACGGGAAAGGGGAACCACATCTGATTATAAATTTACAGATAATTTATCTGATTCTATGAATAAAAGCCTAATAGACAGCCAAATTTTTGCATGTAGTTTAATGACAAATGAATACTTTTACTTCTAACCAAAAAAATGATTCATTTTGCCTGAAATATATGTTCCATAATTTCTAATTGATTGGTCCACAAAAATGACAGTCGAATAAGCACTCAGAAGTCTGTGTGAAAGTTTTGTCATACTGGGAAAAGTTATAAAATGCTTTAAATCGATTGTCTGCATA
This sequence comes from Trichobilharzia szidati, assembly GCA_944472155.2. Classification (NCBI taxonomy): domain Eukaryota; kingdom Metazoa; phylum Platyhelminthes; class Trematoda; order Strigeidida; family Schistosomatidae; genus Trichobilharzia; species Trichobilharzia szidati. The sequence continues at coordinate 64,634,472 of OX235279.1, read as the reverse complement.
TTTTCTTGCCGTAAAAAGTTAGTGACAGGGAACTTCATGGCTGACAGGCACTTTGAAATAGTTTAAATTATTTATTATCAGATAGGATCAAGTGGAGCAAATCCGAATATTAACTGACTGTCAACGTACAGAGAGAAGATATCTGTAGACTCTTTGGTGGTATCTTTGACACAAAATTAGAGCGTTGTTTTTAATGTATATACATATACATAAGCAGTGACAGTTTGTAGATTAGGCCTAATAATAATAAACTAATGCACATTAAGCAACACAAATTCCCAATTAAAAAGAAGTGACTGAGTGTTCCTCGACTCTGCTACACGAATCCTTGAAAGTTTTTTGGAATAAAACCTATGCAGTATTCTATAAAATTATTTCTTGGATAAATTCATTCCTCAATTATTTCCATGAGAAGGAACATTATGATGTTCATAATAACAGACATTACTGAAGTTATTTACATATTATTTATTAAACTTTTGAGAAATGTAAAATCAAAACATTTTATGAACAGTTTTAAATGACTGCTATTTTTAAACATTGTCACAAAACATTTCTTAGGATACTTTATTGTAATCAGAATTGAACTACTGCGTTGCAGGTACTTAACCTCTTCCAAATGAGTCTGACAGATAAAACATATTGACTATCTTCGATACTTGAGTCTATAAAGCTGTGACTTTCTCTACTATGCTGATATAAAAGTCAGAGTTAATGTAATTTACTTGAAGGCAGAATACAGTGTACAATTTACATTCTGACTTCAAAACTGTTCATAAAATAATAATGACTAAATAAATATTCACCAGTGGTTTCACTGATGGAAATGGAAATTTTTGTATCATAGTCGCAGCGAGGAATTTTCTGTAACTAATATAAGTTGGGAAATTTAAAAAATACACAATACAGTTATGAATTTATAAGTTATTTTTGTTGGAATTTGTGAAGTAAACATTTTCGCTGTCAAGATGCCTATATATTCCTCCTGTAAGCGAAAACGAATAATTCTAAAGCCTTGCAGATTTTATAAAATACTTCTGCCTTACGCGATATGGTTACTCTTTAAAATTCACTCAATGGAAGCTCTTAATGCAATGGAAAAATTCCATTTCGATATACGCTTTTGTACTAATTTCCCCTATTCATTCAATACCATTTCACTTTTAATTACTCTTGACAATTAATGTTTTTTTAAAGTTGAGTTGTCTTCAGTCTGGTGGATAAGCGTGTATACGGTTATGTAGTCAGTTACTTGTTCAGCACATTTACAAAACATGTTTCGCAAAACTGGCGAATTATTAACATTTTAAAGAAGTCATAGTAAAAGAGCAAGTATAGACATTTGTTGGGAATTTATTGTTTTGAATTAAAAGGTAAAACATTTGTTTCTTCAGTCATGTCTTTTAGAGTTATCTATAGGGCAAGCTGATGGAAAGATTTCCAAAGCTACTTCTATCACGAAAGGATTAACTATGGGTTAAAACAAAAAACGCTAAGTGTTTATCATATATATTAGTAAAAAGTTATGATCCAAAATATTCATGCATCTAAATGAAGCACGATGCATATATGCCTTTGTGTTACTGTTATAGTGCATCAATTAAGCTGCAAGAGATTATTAACCTTCAGGTCAGAAACATTATCATAGGGATTTAAGGTCACTCATTAAATATATTACAAAAGAAAGAAATCATTTTCCGATTGAGTTAAATATAAGTTTTGTATTCATAACCGCTCATCCAATTCATAGGAGATATTTTGTTATGTTTGCAGGAGATGCATCAGATTTTGTTGATGAAATGGTAGAAATGATGATATGCCAGTCCATTTCTAACAGTTTTTATCATACTCAGAATACGCTTCCATAATAACCAGATGATAGCTCCCATAATTTCGAGTAAAATGCACACATCTAGTTTTACTAATATCGAAGAAGTAAATGTTACGTATTTAACAACAGTAGCACTTACGATTTACTGGGAAAAGATATCTTTTTATTCAGAACTCGCTATAGGCCGATCAAACTATTTTTATTTATTCGTTAGGTTTCTAGTGGATTATAAAGCGTCAGCAGAAAATCACTATTTGACAGTGTTCTCTCTAATATTTTTTAGTTGGCTCCACATTTGTCTATTAGCCCTTAATTCCTCCTCACACGACGTCTATCATGCCACACTTCGATGTCTATTCGGTTTTCACCCAAGGGTCTGGCATGCTATGTCACTTGAATGTCTCCACAGTGTATGTCTGATACATCTTTATTTCATTCAGCACATTTATTGAGGGGTAGTTACCTGCCTCATTCATGGTTAGAATTTATTCATGTTTATTCTTTCTGCCCATGTCGTCTTAAGTATCGAGCCAGTGGATGCAGCTGTATACAGCAGTCTGAAACATGTTGGAAACACTTTTCTTTGCACGCTCACTGAGTCTCTGAACCATGCAGAAGCACTGACATGACGTGAGTGTTGAAAATTCAGAAAGAAATTGTTTTCCTGTTGTTTTGAATACAAAATCAACCAACCTTTGATCATATTTGAAAAGGTTTTGGCTTCAAAGATGCCTTAAATTAGTAATTATTCATTACTAAAGAAAAATGCTGAAGGAAATGGAGATGGATTGAACACACGCTGAGAAGACCGTCAGGTTACACCTCACACCAGGTCCTCGAGTGAAGTACAAGTAAGCATCGGCGAGTTGAGCGTCGTAGGGTGACACGGAAGAGATCGTGTAAGGAGATGAAAGTCTAAAGACAATCCGGTGGCCAGCTGAGGAGGACTGGTTGTTGAAGCCCTATGTTCCACTCAGATCTTAAGGAATGATGATTTAAATAAAAAAACAACGGTCATGCTTATCGAAATGGGACTGCCAATTAAGAGATTAACACTAAAATATTTTGTTAGGCTGTTACTTATATACTAGTGTGTGCATTGTAATTTTTTACGGCTTGTCAGTAATTCGTAGCCTAAAGAGAAGAATTTTATTTCACCTTTCAAACAAGTAATAGTAACGAGTTGACTGCTATGAAGAAAATTAATTCACTGAAGTATTTTACGTACAGAAGCATCATCTTTGAGTTGCCTGTGCAGTAGTATGAATTATGATATTTTATCCTCACTCTATCTACCACTATTTATAGATTGCAGAAACAAAACACGATAAATGTTATGCTTCCAAAAGAAATCCGGTTTCTTTTAAACAAAGTCCACTACTATAAATTAGTTGTTTAACTGTGAAATGAGATTCTCAACTGTATGCACTCTTCGCTCACCCGTTTGTGGTGAGTGCGACCTAGTTTTATGCCAAGTTTCGATAACTAATAACAGATTTGATAGTTAGTAATTTATTTCTTTTACACTCTCGTTCTTTTATTTGTTTGCCTTTATTTCATGGATGATTGCTGTTCAAATTGTTTTTGTTAATTAGCGTGTAACTTTGAAGTGAATGAAGTTTTGTATACTAGGATGGATAAATAACGAAAACAAAATAAAATATTGATGAACATTTACAATAAGGTAAATATTGACTGACAAATGTTGTTATTTTGTATCACTGAACAGAATATTCCTGTCACATTGCTTGATTAGTGACAATATTCTCTTTTTCATCTAAAGGGCTCATAAAAAACAGATCCCAAATATGTTTCTTTTGCAGTCAGAAAAAGGATGTACAATGAAAGCTTCTTTCTGCATTTCCACAACTGAATACATTTAACTAATGATAAGACCTACCCTCATACTTATGTGTGGAAATTATGCTAGAACAACCATTCGAATTATGTCGATGTTTATGTTAATGTAACCAATGTTCATCGAGCGGAAAGATGCAGCATTTCATTCGAAATTAATAAGGAAATTGTTGTATGAACCACCTGGATTTGCCTAAATTATAGCACGGAATATTCTGTTATTACAACGTGAAAAAATAGTATTGTACACAAGAAAAAGAAATCGTCACTTTAAAAGTAGTCTTTTCAAATGATCTATTATGCTGCTGAGAGTGACTTTTATGAAGACATAATCTTAAATCGAAGGTATACAAACGTTAAATTAATCAGAAAATAAATCGAAATCTGTTCTTTTGTTACAAGATATCAGATTTAGCAAATATTGTTTCTGTGTATCCCTCTGTGTTACTTAACGAAAGTACTAATACCATATTTGAAAAAATTCTTGATGGAATTTCGGTGATTTGGACTAATAAACTTCACAAAACTGTGATTTATCGGTTGGCACATTTTGTTAATCTCTTTTTATCAGTGCACATATAACAAAAATAGAGATTCTAAAATTTCTTTTGTATAATCAAAAGTTAAAGGTGTTCATCAAAATGAATTGTACAATGACTATCATTTCCTAATCATTCCATTTTTAATTTCCTCACCCCCGTCTAACTTCTTTTATGTGCACGGTGAATTGATTCATTCTACTTTCAGGATCACTTTATCTCTTTTCCTTTTCTCTTTCAGATTTTTGCATAATAGGAGTGGACATTAACCTTCGGCCTACAACAGTCTCTTTAAATACCTGGCTCTCAGTAACTGTTGCCAAAAGGTACACAGAAATCTATCAGTAGTTGAAATTATACCTCTCGGTTTACGCATATTTTTTATTTCATTTTCGCATTCATGCGAATTGTAGTAGTGAATGACCCATGACATCTTGTAGAATAATCGACAGACCTTATTCTAAACCACATTTTTTTTCTAGAAGCATTTTGGATTGTGATGCAACTAATGTACTTTGTCTCAGTTTCACACATTCAGCACAAATGGCAATAAATGATAAAATATTTGGCTGAAATAGCCTGAAGATCTAGTCAGTTGGTTCAATCTTTTTAATAAATATTCGTGAAACACCTCCAACATCCATGATCTTACATTTAACTCACTTTCATCTTAAGATAGAAAAGATGAAAATGAAATGTATGATATGTAACATTAGTAATTTTACTGTTGCATTGTTACTTATCTCCTTACTACTTTTATTCTATCCCTACATCTTAGCTTAGAAATATGAATGTTGATTTATGCATGAAAGCTTGTATGCCACCAGTGATGGTCAGTCAAATCCTAGAAATCAGGAGAAACAGTAAAACTGTATAAGATTTAATAAAATGTGAATTAATACAGTATAAACAATGTTTCATACATTTATACTAGGTTTCGGGTTTCTATAGTGAAATTCTGGAAATGCACAATTCATTATTCCTGTCGTTCTATCCAGTTTGATGCTTCTATTTACAATCAGAAGGTTTTCTGAAATATTTTAGTACTTCATTTTACAGATAGATTCTTATTAGATTTCAAGCTTCATGAAATCGGACGCTATGATAAAACTATGGATACACCACATACTAAATTTTTTAGATTTCTTTAAATTGAATTTGTTGGAAAATATCGGAAATATATTTGGTAGTTATTATATTGTAACAACAAAGGCAAGATACGGAAGCCAAAGTAAATTTTTCGTTAATCAAACCGCTGTTTATTTATCTACAGTTTATATTCGATACCCAATCACTGAGCTTGTGATTTCGGTTTACATCGAACGACAAGAAATAGAATGTTCAAATACACATAGTATTCTGTTGCTAAAGCGGTACTGAACTGTGGGAACATGTGAGAATAACATTCCGTTGGCACACATTGTCTGTCTCACACCACCACAATATAATATAAAATTATAAGAGATCTACTCAGGTCATCAAAACAGCTTAATTATGAAATGGTATAACAAGGCACTTTGGCAGATTTGAAAATAGCAAGTTATTCCGACTACCACATAAGCCTAAGGTGGAATTCTCCAAGAAATGAGAACAGTATTCTAATATATTTCTTTGAAGTGCGCTATTAGTTAAGCTTTATGAGATGAAATATCCGCCATTTTACTTCAAAGACAGTTTTGCACTGACTATCACTAGACAGACGGAGAGTTGAGTATAAATATATATGTCTTCATCCAAGCCTTTATTTTTTTCATTATTATTCTTTCTCATTAGTGTCACTTTTGTCTGCTTTACTAATTTACACAAAACGGAAACAGAAGAGGAAAGAAACTGAACCGTCTGTAGTTTTTTCATGTAAGTAATTAGGTTATCTTGTCAGAAAAGTGTTTCATGCATTTAAAAATGAAACTTTTAATGCATTCAATTAACAATTTTGTAAACTATCATTTATTATTCTGACACTATTGACCATTTAAATTTTTGGAATCTAATATATTAAAACGTTAAAGGGACTAACATTTAATGTGATAGCAAATTAGTGAATTTTTAATTAGACGATTATCAACGAGTAACTGAAATAATGGGACCAGTTCTCCACGCGTAAAAATGAACTCATCATTACACATCACATAGATCATGGATGAATTTTATTTATCAGATTTGTAATTGCTGCTCATCGAGATAGTAATTGATGAAATAGACGTTCTGAAGAGAGATTTAAATATAAGGGACAGTTTAAATCGTTGAACTTATGAATATACTGTTCGGTCATGTATTTGTTAAGCTCAAGTACAGAGCCATATACATTCTCAAAAAAACGGAACTATGATATAGTGATATTTATGAATTTCGAATTTCACAGACAGTATGACTGATTGAAAGGGTAGCCAATACATAGCTCATTACTCTTACGGGTTACAAAAAATTGATCAATCTCAAACTGCTGGTATTGCGAGACAAAACAATTGCAGGGCTACTGCGAATCAAGCACATTTTAGCCACTGAAACCTCTGAGCACAAGGTTGACTACTGCACCCTGGTCAAATATTTACTGGCAATGCTGAATAAGTGACTCACACTGAAAGGTTTGAACTTAATTTCATGTTTGAATTGAACTGTACTCGTAATTATATTCATGAAACATAGACAGTCAAATAAACTGGATGTTACGCCAAGCATTCACTAATAGAATAGATACTTTTTGATACCACAGATTAATCTCAGCAAGTAAATCACAACATGATTGTCGCAGGATGCCAAAACACTTGCTTGATGCTGTATGTTAGAGTGAGCATTCAATGGATATGAGAGTACTGGAACATAAGTAAAGCGGGTAAAAACCATGAGCACGTTTTCGTCCGAAATTGGTTAGAGTGGGGTAAAGGGAGGTATTTTGGAAATGACATTGGTCCCCTTTGGGAAACAGTGGGAATTTTTCATGTAAATGGAAAAATGGAAGGACTGGGTAATTCATTCATTGAAAACATGGGAAAAGTGGGTATTTCATGTTGCATCTTTATCACTTTTGTCCACGTTTCAACTATTAAATTTGCCAATTTTCCTCACGTTTTCATCATTTTATCCATGTGCCTTCTCCTACTGAGTAGTTAATAGCGATTTCTGAAACTAGTTAACTTGAAACATGAAACTAAATACTGCCGGTGATGTCAAAACTAGTTTCTGCACGAACTGACATTAAATGAAGTGGTCAATGAATATCAAGCCACCTATTTTATTTCATTTTCGAACTTTTCATCTGCGCTTAATGAGAACCTGACTGGTAGGTAGTCAAGTTTATGAGTCAGTAATTTTGTGTAACCAGCATATTATAATAAAGTCACTAGGTTGTAATCCAAAGGTCCATAATTTTCAGCACCCACTCATTCGTGAAGTAGTGCAAGTGTCATTCGCTGTAATCCATTGGTATTTATGACCTTTTATGACTTGATGAAGCAATATTAGTAGACGAATTCTGGTGAATATGACTTCCATAAACATGCACCAAATTAAGTAGTAGTTAGATTTAAAGAAAACAACTTATTTCCCTCCATTGTGTCACCATTTTAGTCATTAAAATGTCAACTGAGGTTAAAAAAAAGTAAGATTTTTGTTATTTAAACAAAATAATAATTCATATTTTTTCTTTAACACCTTTTTAAAGTTCATTTTATAACAGTCTGAATACTACATATGATCAGTCTACGTATTGGTTATTAATATGATAGAGAAAAAGAAGACTATCAATGGTTTACTTAAAAGTTGATTCGTGAAGTCGTCATCATGCCAAATAGAGAACTTGCCACTTAAACGATTTTTTTAGGTCTAAAGTTCATATCAGATACAACATAACTGTTACGATGAATATTATTATCTCGAACCATTACCGATATACAATCCGACAGTTTTATACCATAAGGCTACATACAAGTGTTAGCATACCAACAAACCATTACTAGAATACTATTCAGAATATGTATGCATCTATCAGCATGCATAAATATAACACCAAGTTAACTGCCGAATATCACAAAGGGTTTCATGATAAGTGATAACTCATATACAGTAGCAAATACTCTCAGTTTCACTTGTTTCGCAGTGGTTAATAGTTGAATCCAAGATACTAAACAAGTTTATTGAAATTATTAATCAAAGTAATATCAAAGCATCGTATCAGGGAGCCTATAAGACAAAATGAAGCTGATTAGGTTGGTCCAGAAATATCAACGCAAAAGGATAAGTAAGAATGTATAACTTGTGACTAGGGTTAAATTTGAATTTCATATAGCCTGATTTCAAGGTTCATGTGAATAAATTTTAACATTGAAAACAGTGAAAGAGAAGTATTTAGAAGTTCATATTTGTTTTAATATATGTACAGTTGCATAATCAGTTATAAATTACTAATATAAAATCTTTGTTTGTCGACGATACAAAATTGAATGAGTCAGGTAAATTTTGTCGCGGAAATAAAGGACAGGGGAATTTAGAAATGAAAAATAAAAGAGAGGTCACACCTTTAAGGTATGTGTGCGTCGGTGGCACAGTGGTTAGAACGCTCGCTGATTATGCACATGGTCTGGGATTCGATCCTCGACCGACGCACACCCGTTATCAATGGTCGGCCTGCTAAATTTGGGCTACCGACATCACATGCTGAAAATTCCATACTTGTATCTAAAATACCGTTTGGAGTCAAACTATAATAAAATTAAAGAAAAATAAAATAAATAATGCATTGATGTGGAGTCTATAGGTTCCACAGTATTTCAAGATGACACTAGTGGTTGAACTTGGTTCTTTTGTGGATATGATTCCAGCTGTGTTTGGAGAATTTCCATTGTTCCTGTTATTTGAATTATTATTCGGTAGCTGATGACATCTGGAAGTTTTATAATGCTAGTGTTATAGTGATTCTAACTACAGCAAGATGTGTACGTTCATACACAGTGAGGTGGCTTTCTTCGGATAGTAGTATGAAAAACAATTGTTAGATCAATAAATTAAAAGAAGGCTTCGCCGAAATTTTTCATTCAGTTGTCTCATTGTTTTCCATTTGAAACACTCGATTTGTATGTGTTGTGAAGTAAGGCAGAGTAACACATACAAACGTCACAGGAAACATTTCTCATTTTTTTATTAATTAAAATTATACGAAATAATTCAAAAATAATTCAATCAGAGTCATTTTTCAGATGTTTCGCTTGTATACGTAGCAGAAACCCTATGTTAAATTCGACTGTGAGTGTCAAATAACGTCATACGAACTTAAATCAGCTATGCTGTCATGTTTCGCAAGTCATTTGATACTGTCTGAATTAAAAATTTGAAATTTTTTAAATTTGCTTATCAGGCACATGGGAAATTTAGGGACAAAATTTTACCAGGGTATTTCGATATTACGCGTTAATTTTACCCAGCTCTGACTTTACCATTAAGATATTTTCAGGTCAGTTGTTTAATTAACGAGATCCATAAGAGATCAGAAATTTGCAACATGTTGTTCAGTGTACATTTTATTCCCTGGTATTCAGTCATAATTAAGTCACAGTATATGTTATCTTTTTAGTATTAGTAGAGAACCCAGTCATTGTGAACCAAGTTAGGGGTTTTAATACTAAACATCTTTTCAATTCTGTCTCAGTACCATGCCTAAGACAGCACAAGAAGCGCAGAAACCCACTGAAATCTTATACAAGATGACCGTTAGATCAGAGACACCAAGCGAAAACAACAATTTTACGACCACGTGTCAATTAAATTCTCACGTCTAAGTCTGATAATGCAATGATATTGCTAATCAGTAACATTTTGCAGCTACACTGGTTTTCTGTTGAGCGCTTCACCGATGAAGTGTCGGTTTTATTTAGGTACTAGAATTCGTGATGAATGTACTATTTAACAACACTACTGTGACACGAAAGATAAGCACAGGAAAATGTTCTGCTGTAAAATCTTTACATTCCTTCTGTCAAATAACATAGAGACTGAATACTTTCAAATTTAATATGTGTGACAGCTGCCTCTAGGTATTTTGAAAGTACATATTTAAATGTGATGTCCATCTGAGCATACTGACAGCCAAGATGATCAATGTGATAACTCGTCAATAGGTAGGTCAGGATATGTTAAAGTTGATTATTCCAGAAAACATCTTTTATCCTGGAGAGAATTGCTTTTGCTGGTTAAAAATGATTATAACCACTCTGTGAAAAATATTAAAATGCACACTGACTCACTATTAGATGCTTTAATTAGTTTTAATGGGAAAAATCAAAATATGTGAGTGAATTTGGTTGGTGAAAAAAGATGTGCATAACTTCTATTGCTCAATTAGTGATTTAAAACGAAAAATGAGTGTCTGCAAGAAATAATGCAATCCGCATTCAGAACTTTCACGCACTTATCTATAAGCTTTATTACAGCAGTACAGATTAAAATCTTCACTAAGAATATTCCAGATTTATTATTAATCAGTGGAAAAAGCTGAAGTGTTAGTTCATAAAAATCTCCCATGCCTTTTCATATGAACATAAGCTGAGTGCTGCATCCACTTGTATTAAGTTAATAATTTAAAAGCAGTCAGTAGAGAAGCTTTTTCACAACTTACCGTCGACTATTTGTGATGTGTATTTCTGCTGCCTACAAGTAGACTACAAAATATTCTATACAACAAATTACTGCTGATTTTATGGGATGACTGTAAGAAGAAGAGTAGAGCTGAGTGATTTGTAGAAGAAAAAATAACTTCACTCATTCGGAATAATTCAGTCTCATCACAAAGGTTAATTTGCACGTAACTAGAGGGGCTAAAATTGTCTCATGCAAAAATTTTAAGCTAAGTATTATTATTTATTGACAAACAAGACTCCGGAAAAAAAGTATGTAGAATTAAATTCACGGACTTGTTTCAAACTAAGGAGAAACTTTTCCGAATCTCATGGTTTTGGTTGAATCGGTAAAAAATCTTTGTTTGGTTGAAATATAAAAATTTCCGTCTAATCCAATATTATTTTACACAATATTTCTCCGTCTCAGGATAGTTTTCCCCACTCATTTGGGCAAGTGGCAACTTAAATACGATATTTCACACAGTTCTCATTCTGAGTGTTCTTGATAACAAGATATCCAAACTAGTGTATGGTTAAGAGACATTTTTCAATGAACATAAGCCAAAGCAGAAGAAACGTTTTAGTGAATTGTATACCCAAAGAATTGAGAGTAGATAATCAAAGCAAAAAATAATGACAGCTTTATTCCACATAGGCTTTTGGTGCGAAAATAGAGTTTTCAGCATGTAGTACAGTATTGCATCTAATCTCCCTATTCCAACGGCGATGGTTAAAACAGGGCATTTGCACTGATAATATTGTCCAATGATAATATAAATATAAAATTTAAATTAAAATATTAACAGTAATGTAACAGTTAAAGAATAAAATGCACGTTTACTTAGTGTTCCTCAGTGGGTTAGTAGTGTCATGCCATACACTTTTCTCATCATATAAAATGTGTGACGAACAAGGTATTGTAGAGTTGTTATAGTAATCATCCGAGCATAGAGTTTTCTATAGTTTCTTTTAGTTCTACCTGATGAGCTGCAAAGAGACAGTCTCTTACAGAAAGGATGCTCAGAGTCATATTCTCTAATTTCTTGTATGAGTCTTCATTTCTATCTACAGCAGTATTAACGAATTGCTTCAGCGACACTCCACTCACCCTACTGACAGGTTGAGTGCTTTTTGTAGTGTGAAAATTCTTTCTTAAGTATCAATAGTGTAAGTGTAAAACTTGGGCAGTGTGGTAGAATGTAATTCTATATCAGATAAGTTTATTTTTAAATATCACACAGAAATGCAGTATTAACAACTGAATGACATTTCGAGCACGATTTACTGCTCATAATTGTATCTTTCTTAAGTGGCTAAGGAAGAACTAAGGGGAAACAATATGGAAGGATAAGAGGAACACAAGGATTAGCAAGCTTAGGAAGTAGATTCTGAGTGATATCATATCCTCCTAACTTCCATGCGTCGAACGTTAAGTGAAATATCTTTCTAGAAACTAACACGATATGAGAAGACCAGGAATGATCACAAGAAATGTACAGTCCAAGGTATTTAACATTTGATTTAGTCTCAATTTCAGTGCCACCTATGGCATAGAATCATAGGAGCAAACCAGTTCATGTAACTCTCTCTTGGATCTGAAGGTGCAATAAAGAACTTGAAATTTAGATCGATTTAGCTTAAGACTATTTGTCAGGGATCGTAGACTAATTTCTCATAAAAAGTTACTAATTTTGGAATAATCTGATTGAAAAGTAACTGACATAGAAACAGTCAGATCATTGGCATACTTAAAAAACTGGCTGCATCAGATTAGAAGTCATATTAGAACCACAACAGAAAAGGAGAAAGAACATCTTAATATATGTGTAAAACTTGGGCACTGTGGTAGTAGGTAATTCCATATTAGTTCGTTTATTAGATATATCACACAGTGAAACAGTATCATTTACTGGATGACGTTTCGAACAAAATTTATTGTTCATAATCATATCAATTGTTATGATATGATTATGAACAATAAATTTTGTTCGAAACGTCATCCAGTAAATGATACTGTTTCACTGTGTGATATATCTGATAAACAAACTAATAGAGAAAGAACATCACCTTGAGGAACACCAGTTAGAGTAAGTAAAGCAGTGCAGAACTTCTCATTATACACAGCGAACTGCTTCCTATCAGAAAAGTAAGAATGTATTCATCTTTTAATCCAGTATGTCTCTTGTGTCCCAACAAGCCTATTTAACGACAGAGGCCTAGGTACAGAGTCAAAGGCAGATGTGTAATCAAAGAAGTCACACCGAAGATATTTGGCACCTCTGTCTAAATTAGGGATAATATTATGATATAAGACAATAGCAGCATCTAAAGTACACCTATTAAGTGTATTGATGAATATTTTAGGGTCACTAAAAGCCTTCAGTGATGGCTGAAGGTTAATTAAGAGCAGTTTTTCCATTATTTTTCCCACTTTTCCAAATAGTTTGACTGTTCTGTTTTTTCATTACCATCAAGTTACGTAACTTGGGGGATAATAGCTACATTTCCGGTGAATTTGTCTGTCTTTTTATTGTTTTATACAAGATTTGTGCTATCTGGTTCTTAACACTGGATGTAAGATAAATTTTGACATAGAATACAGAGAATTCTGTGGAACCTATGGTAAATAAATGTATTACCTTTCACTATTCTAGGTATATGTTGATTATTTTTCGCTAAATTGACCAAGACAACACTATTGCATTAATATGTTGTTGTAGACGTTCTGTCAAAATATCGAATGATAAGAATCACGAAGTGATGCAATTCAGAGGTTGAAAAGTGCCCAAAGAAGTAAGTTTATTTTCTTTTTCACATGATCAAGAACATCTAGATGTCATTCCGGAGGACGCTGTAAAAAACATTGCCAATATGAATTATTTTAAATCACAGCATTAAGATCAGGTGACAGAGAATTCATTTTAGGAAGAAAAACACCAACTCACATGAAAAATAAAATTTATCAACTATCGCATATATAAACCATAAACAGAGCGTTTGGTATAGATTTTCAGAGGTACTTAGACTTCATATTTTCAAATGTCACCTTGACATTTAAATTAAGTTAATCACCAGTATTAGAAGATTTTAATGTAAAATAAGGGTGAATGAATTGAATGATTTAAATATTAAACTGCACAAATTCCAACTTACTTCTATACGAGATAAAATCAACGTGGTAGGCGATTCATCTACAAGAAGAGAAATAATGAAAAAGAATTAGACATTTATGGTCTCTACGGTAAAATGAATTTAACATGGTTTTGTAGAAATGATAAAGAAAATTGTACTACGAAAATACAGAATGCACATTGATCGCTACGGGGACAACTTGTGTACATTTTAAGAAGGGAGAACAGTTCAAACTAGTCTATCAAGTGCAGGTTTTCAGAATTTCTTTTTTAAGATGTTATTAGTACATTTACTCAAATTCTGAAACAAAATAAGCGTATACTTATATTTTTGATTTATGTAAATTGATTCATGAATGGCATTATAAGAGAAGGAGAGTAGCTGTGAATAAATGCATATGAATACTTGACATTTCAGATTACGTCTATTCAAATTTACTTCTCCTATCTATACCATTAATGAGTCTATATAGACAACCGAGTTATAAAACTAACCGAATATTTTATTTTTACTCATGATGAGTCTACATGGTTTCACGCAACAAATCCCTTTTATAACATTAAAGATAAACTAGAATCGGTTAGCCTACATTGCAAAGGATTGTTAATATTGTCCGGTAGAATCTGACTCAACCCATCACTTAAGACATACCAATATTTAATATACTATGCCTGTGTTTTAAACAGAAAACCGAGTCGTTTTATTTACTTAACTATTACTTGTGTAACTTATGACTGTTTAATTTAGACCTAAGTAAGGAAAACTAACTGCGTAACGGAATGTACAACCTTATATTCTATGGATTATTCTGAGAGTACTGCATTATCAGGTCTGAGTTATTGTATTTTAAAAAAGGCCATTTACTAGGCAGATATATTTGTATCCATCAAATATTATACATTTCAAACGGATAGTGAAATTATTCGGTTAAAAATGGTTATTCCCCCCCACAAGGACTAATATACATCAGATGAGTTTGACAGTCTTTTACTACTGAATACCATTACCAGTGAAATACTTTTTATTTAACAAAAAAAATTAAATTCAAAACTGAATAGTGTATTCCTCAGTTTTCAGTATGATAGGGTCCTTTAATGTTTGTCTTTGGTAACATGAATGTCTTCTTCCACTGCAATCTTAATAAATACTTACAGCATTCGCAATTTTTATTTAGTTAATTAAATTTCAAGAAGTTATATAGTCATTTGGCTGATGGAGTAAAACCGTAAATGTTAAGCAAAAGAAATTAAGGAAAATTTCAACCGTCATTTGTGATCTGCAAGTAGAAACTAAGGGAAACTAAACCTGCTTTTTCAGTGAAGCTACATTTAGTAGATAAAAGTTTAGCATAGTGAAAAAAATTAGGGTTCAAAAGGCGGGAGCTATTTGTAAGATGATGCTATCGTTGTTTTTCGCCTCATTTATTGTGTAGTTGCTTTACATATGTCAGTTCAGCATCTATTGTTAACTGAACGTTTCAGTAAAGTGATCTCTTCTTGTAGACAATTATCTGTAACTTGAACAAATTTCACAGAATCTGGTATAATTCTGATTGTGTACAGTGGTCATATGCGTATGGCACTAAACGACTAAGTATTCCACATCACGAATATCAACAAAACGGTCATCACCCTTGAAATTCAACTGAGAAAACGGCAACTTTGATCATATTTACTACACAATACAATTTTTCACAGCAGGTTCATACATTGAAAAATATTAAGTTGAGCAAGCCCCATTCATATATTCGGTTTGAGATGAAATCTAGTTTCTAAATGATTTATAAACCGTCAAGTGTTAATTTGAATTATATTTGTGCACAGCCGTGAGAGGAAAACTAAAATTTTTCATCTAGACTTACGACGCATTGTCATTGTCTTTCCAAAGCGATGAACGAATACATGAACTAACGGTTTATTATCATGCAATCATGGAAAATAGAACATCCTGGCAAAAAAATGAACTTTATGTACTGAAAATACAGTAGATATCAGAAGTAAAATGAAGTCATGAAAATATGGGCTGCAGACGTTCATCAACAACTGACTTATCTGACTGGATAGTGAAAATCAGATGGCCAGACAGAAACATAAGTAGCTGAGAATTCCGGCAGTCAACGAACCAGTCAAGGAACTTTTGTTCAACAAATATGTGTTGGGAAATGAAGTTTGATTTGGCATAAGCTGATGAGACTGTCGAGCGACATCACACGCCAGACTCTCGAATGTAACTGGAGTGAGAAGAGTTGGGTCAAGGGTCCGAGAATGACACAAAGAAGATCATGAGAGGAAGAAATTAAACCCTATAATCAAACTTGAAGCCTGTAGGAGATGATAGCAGACAGCAGAAGCAAATGAAGACGTAGGTATGAAGCCCTATATCTCACTGGGAATAGAAGGACTGAATAATAAAATTAACATTAATAAAAGCAAGTAACCTCTCTTACTTCTCTCGAGACGAATGCCAGTGGAAAAAGTGTACCTGCGGAAATGTTCATGGCTAACAATATATTTTAAAAATAAGTTTTGTAGTACGATTCGTAAAATATGACTATCTCATCGTTAAATTTGGTCTACAGGAGTAATTCACCAAATGGTGACCTAATTAAGTGTTAAGTCCCAGGTTTGTGTTTAGTCTTCTAGATACGACTGATATAAGATGCTGAGTATATTTAATCTCAGGAATTTCTTGGCCCGTACGTATCTCATCATCCTAAGCGGTTGAACCGATCAACTTACTAAAGAACATGTCATCTGTTTCTTGCGAACTGTTTTTGGTAGAAGCACAAACTATTTTCTTTTGAAAACGCTGTTTTAAACCGTCTCAGAAAAGTAAAGTTGCATTGATATCCTTTTTGCGAAAATTGACAAATCATTAAAGCCGAAATATCCAATTGCATAACATAGATATATTGATATGGCTGTTATTTTGTACTGAAATAGATCTCAGACATATATATACATGGACCTCCTAGTTGTGGCTGAATTGGAAATTTTTTTCAGTCGTTCGGAAGTGTACCAACAATAATTTTAGGCTACTCACATAAATTTAAGCTGTATATATATATGATTGTCTCAAAACGATGTCACTAAAATCATGGAATAGATTAGCAGATTTTATTGGTATTTATCATTTAAAAAATCCGACAAGTTTACAGTTTGTTCTCTTAAATTCTTGAATATTTACGAGCATCCAACTTTACCAATTCGATCCTTGCTATTTTCACTGTAAAAATAATGTTAGATAAGATGTCTTTCAAACTGTCCAAGACAATGTGTAAAAAGGCAGCATCAGCCTTGAACATAGTTATGATTAAAAAAGTCTGTATACTTCAAACTGTAGGAATTTGAAGTCGCTTCTGTAGCTTCATTGATCTAGGGTGATTGGTGACAGATGCTTGTTTTCCACAACAGATCACATGTAAAAATAGTTTTAGCCGCTATGGTTTAATGGTTCTGAACCAAACTTATGTTTAGGATTTCGTTTCACAGAATTGTCGTTCAAAGATATGGATCTTTAAACCGAAACAACATAAAGTGTCAGGGATTGCTTTTTGATGCACCACGATGGATTCTGCTCATCACAGTGAGACTAATAAAACTGAATTTGTAATTAGCATGTTATGTAGTGAATACCAAAAAAATAACCTTGTGTTTTTCAATAGTCAGTATCCTCAAATCTAGGACTTTGTAAGACCAAATAATTATAAACTGTATAATTAATAAAATAATGGGAACACCCATCATCTTCGATGTTTGAGAGGAGAGGGTGGGAGTGAAAAGAAATGGTAAAATTACTGCGTAAACAACAATTAAGTAAATTGAAAAATTAATAATAAGTCCAGTTCATCGGGTTGTTATCAAAAAATTGTGACTCGATAAAAACATCAAAACAAAGTAGAGAAGTATAGTTACCAGAGTTGTATGCAATTTATCAGATTATCTTTATGCAGAGATTAGGTTGGACCTCTGGGATGCGAAGTATCCATTGTTGCCTACAGTTGTGATTACTCCTCGATTATTATTTATTTAATATTGTTTCTTTTTTTTACCTTTGATTTGATGTTAGTCAGATTTCATAAAACTAACAGACAAGTCTGGTTTCCTTGCTAAGCAGTCATCTGCATGTGCTATTCAACAAACACCTTCCATTCGGATGTTTATGTGTATATGTGTGCATATATTATTTCATAGGTAAATTTATGACTGGTGGGCAGTTTAATCGAAAATCAACTCACATTTCAAATAAAAAGTAATAATACTCTGACTAGACAAAATCTGACGAAATTGGAGCCGATAGACAGTTATACTACACAGATTAATAGTCAAGTTTATGTTCTAACATAATCATTATGAATGAGTCATATTTCTGGAATTAAGAAAATCAATCCTACTTAAATTTTTCTTAGAAAAATAAAATATGAAACGAGAATTGCCTAGAAAGTGAGTAATCAGAAAGAAACGCCCGAGTGTTATTGCGACTATATTTAGACGGAATAAACCAGTCGGTAGTTTTTGGAAAATATGGATTAACAAGTGTTTTGTAAATCAATAACCGCTAAATATGTTTTAAAACCACTTTTGTTCTGAAAATGTGAAGAATATTCCTTTTTTTCGAAGTTTGATGATGAGAAGTGATTCTAAACTGTGTCAGATTGATATGGAGATGACAATAAATATTGTCAGAAATGTTGTTAAATAGATGGATGGGATAACAATAGATGGGATAACATTTTGTTGCACAGTTTAATTCTACAGCACAAACTACTAACACATTAGAGAATCCTGACGTGTGCGTCGGTGGCACAGTGGTTAGGACTCTCGCCGACCATGCACATGGTCCGGGATTCGATCCCCTGCCGACGCATGCAAAATTTGGGCTACCAATATCCATGCTGAAAATGCCATACTTGTACTGAAAATACGGTGTGGCACCAAGCTGTAATCAAAAAAATAAATAAATAAAATACACTTAAAACAAGAGAATATTTTGTACAAACTCACTTAATATTTTCTTATTAGTTGTTTCTGTCTAAACAAGTGCGTGTACTTTCATGGCATTAAAAGATTACAGAATGCAGATTTTTCCTAGAACTTGTGATTTACTTTAACAGATTCCTATTTGAATAACATGATTTAATGCCTCAGACAAAACAGAAGTTCAGTTGAAAATTTAGATGATTCCTAAATGATATTTATGATAAGTAACTGTCAGTCAGTAATTGTGGACTAGATCTTAGGAGTAGACGAAACAAAAATGTAGGAGGAATGTTTTTTATGAAATTACAAATGATGAACTAGCATCTTTGATAAAAATGACATTTATTTGCATACACATTCACAATGTCAGTATTCAAGATGTTGATTTTAAAACGAACAGAACTTGTTTCTACCAGTATCTCATGCTTCAGTTAACTCTGTCGCTTTAGAGAGTTTCATGAGACGAGACACATAAACCTTCATAACATGAATGACATATAGTGAGGAGTTATTTATAGTCAATTATGCCATATAATGTCACATAGCACTTGAATGTATTATTTGTATACTTAATACATAGACGAATTCTAATTATTTTTACAGTGGTTGTCCAGTGTAAACATATATATGTGAATAATGTGGATTGGCGAATTCACCAAGTTGCATTTGTCAAAAAAATAATAAATAGGTTAAGCTAAGCATAAAGAGAATAAGATTTGGATTTTCAATAACATTGTCAAGTTGGGACTTCTATATGGTTCAGCGACTTGGCATGCCACCAAAAGCCTTTCCAAAAGACTGATGACTTTCGTCAACAGGTGCCTTCTCCAGCTGTATACTGAAGATCAGCTGACCGGTCAAAAGGGACTACCAACAAAGGACTCTGGCAACAAAGCTGCCAAGATCCTATAGCTCAACAAACATGTAGAAGGAAATGAAGATTCCCTGAACACACACTGAGAAGACTGTTGAGTGATATCACGCGCTACATCTTCGAATGACAACCGAATAGGGAATAACGAGTTGGACGTCCTAGAGTGACACGGAGGAGATCTTGTGAGGAGGGGAAGTGGTTTATGGACAATCGTGGAACCAGCTGAAGACGACTGCATACAACAGGGTGAATTACAGATGTGCTGTTGAAGCCCTGTTTTCCACTTGCAGCCTAAGGGAATAATAATAATAAGCTAAATGGGAAAGAATAAAGTCAGTCATACTGACTGAACATTGCAGTTTTTTCGCATCATACATTAGAATAACAACAGAATCGATCATTTGAACAAATAAATATTCCTACAGCTCACCTTAATTTCTTCTGATACTTATCGTTCTATTTCACCTCACAGATGTGTAATAATAGTACTCTGAAGTTAACATCATTATAAGCCTATTTACACTGAGGACGTTTGCTTAATTTGCGCACCATGGAATCATATTTACGAATTCTACAGTTACACTCCGATGAGTTAAACAGATTGTTTCTTAATTTACTCATTTACTTGTCAGACTGTGTTTTATTTTCATTAAACACAATTATAATTAATCCCAAACAGTTTACTTTGTAGGCGCCTATGCGGCTGCCAATATAAATCTTGATGGTGTTTGTCGGAATTGTAGTTTTTGTTTCAAAAGTAGTGGAATTATTCACAAACAGAAAAGTATTTTTATTGCTTCATTTTAATAGACAAGCTGTCAGAATTGCCGTTAATTCAGCTACCTAAAAAAATAAGAGAGGTCTTTAAATACAATCGTCGGCAAATAAATATCATCAATCTTATTTCTGAAATCTCTGTTTTTCAGTCTTCCTAAAGACAGTCACTAATTAGGCATAAAGATGTAACTTGGTATTGGTTCAAGAAAACAATATACGATGTGGAAATCAGAGCAGAAAAAAAATAGGAAAATATATTGGAATTTCATGAGTCGAGATGATTATTGTTAGATAAAAGCGCATTGAAAGCCTTCGGAAAGTTATATAAAGATAATCATATCAACGCAAAGGAATTCGGTTGATTCTGATTGACATGGTAGTTCTGTTTATACAGTAGAAAAATGATATTATTCCGAAATGCTTCCTCGTGGGTTTCCATGTCAGCTGTATTCAGTTTATATGCACATTAAATTGATGATTGCAGACACTACCATATTATCTGTTACGTTAAAGCCCATTTTTTTTGAAAAATATGGTTTCTGTTAATTTTTCTAATTGATTATTGCAATTGTACGTTTGTTTTATGCATTTAAACAACACAATTATACAAATGTCTGCTTCTGATAGTGTGACACCTCAGTTAATGTTCTATATAACATAATCCGGATACATTAGTATAGCAAAAAAAGATGTAACAACATGCGAAATAGGTCACGAGGCTGGAAGTCTGCTGTTAGTCAGCAAACGAATAATCTTTCAAACAATTTCGAGACATCCTCAACAAATTGTTTTTCTCAAGGGACACAGAATAATCAAACTAAATATTATCGGCTAAAACATCCTTTGATTTTGGTCAAACTTAAAACAAGAGTAATTAACCTTTAATTTAAGATAAACAGAAAAATGTGTTATCGTGTTTACGAAATATGAAAGTTCTGCAAGCGTTTTATTTCCACTGTTCTAGCAGTCAGTTTCACATTTATTAATGTTAAAATAAACATTACTTCTTGAACCATACAAACGTCTAGTTAGATGGGTTCACACGACTTTTTTCAAGGAATGTGATTATCATTCATAAATGATGTACTCATTCCGGGTAATGTTCATGCTTTTCATGCGTAGTTTATGCATTCTATATAGTTATTTGATCCTATTTATATCTGGATTAATGACAATAGTTATGTTACAGAATATGATAAACATGAGTCACAATATGCTACCTTATTTGTGTAAAGTACTGTCAAATTTATGAAAAATGTTGGTCATTTAAATTAATGAGACAATGAAATATATTATCTAAGCAGAGTGATGAAAAAGCTTAAACGTTATACAACGATTAAGAACGTACATTTTGACTGGTGTTTTAGTGAACTGAAGAAAAAAGATTGATGTTCAAGTGTTTGTTTGCAGGATTTCATCATGAACTAACATTGGTTAGAGAACCATTGGAAAACACGGGAGTACTGGACAGCTGTTTCTTCCTAGTTTGCGACTGTTCAGCAGTATGCACGTAATGAGTTTGGAATACAGAACTTCTGGTTACAAGATTAGCGAGGTAATAGACCACTAGGCCACTGGGACCCGATCCAATGGCCAATGGATTCCAACTTCTACCAATTCACGATATGGAGCAACCACTAGAAAATGTCTGCAGCAAATACTTGTCCTCACACTCAACTTGCTGTACTCTGCTGGTCACGACGTCGCACTAGTGGGATACAGCAAGTTGAGTGTGAGGACAAGTATTTGCTGGAGACACTTGCTAGTGGTTCCTCCATATCGTGAATTGGTAGAAGTTGGAATCCATTGGCCATTGGATTGGATCCCACCGGCCTAGTGGTCTACGAACTCGCTAATCTTGTATCCAGAAGTGCTGGGTTCCAAACTCATTACATGCATAGTGCTGAAGGGTCCCAAACTAGGAAGAAACAGCTGTCCAGTACTCCCGTGTTTTCCGATGGTTCTCTAACCGATGTCACTTCATGATGAAATCCTAAAAAATTATTACACGGAGGCTTAAAACATGATTATCTAAACGCTGTAACTTCCCTGAAAATCGTAGCTAATGTCATTTATTTACATAGTGCGTACGAATAACTTCATAAAGATCATTCAGTGCATCAGAGTTGTGCCTTTTAACTTGGAGTTTACTGGTATTCTGTTCGTATACTTCATGTGAATTTACCAAGTGATCAAATTCTATTGCCTTATTTGTATCAAATGCAGATTTACGCAAAGTCATGTTTTACTGTTATGAATATGTCAGTCACGATGAATGAGAAGCTTTTTGCTTTCTCATGAATCTGATATGAATAAGGTATTCGAAAATATTTGTCTTATTAAATTTTTCCTACTCCTCAACCAGTAACTTGTCTTTTTCTTTCACACCATGTGGAAGTCGATTCAGATCATTAAGATATGCCTTTTGCTGGTTTTCGCAGTTCTCTTCAGCTCATTATTGACTCTGTTAATCTTCTCAGTGTATATAGTAATGCATGAAGGGGGCGGAAATGAATCTTCTTTAATATTCCCTTTACGGAATGTTTATTATGATTCGTTTCAAATTTGTTTTCAATGTTGTTGATCTATTATTTGACGAAATCTTTCATTTTTTCTAATAACATCATAATGTAAACCCAAAAATTGTTCCAGTTATTTAGTACTACCTTGACTTTCGGAACAACTCTTCAGAAAAGAAAAAAATTTGAAACCGAATTTCACTTTAAATCAGTGAGGTAACAGAAATCAAATTCGGTTGCTTCCAGCTTAGCAATGAATACTATCATTCCGTAAATATACTTGACTGTAACCTTCCATAGTTTACCAGTTTGTAGGTTTTCTAGCCAGTCCTACACTCGGAAAAAGAGGGAAGGCTGGGTGACCCTAAACCACAAACTAATCAGCCTGCTTCAACAAATTCAACGCACAAGATATATATTGAAAATTCAAAAAACACTGAAAAACAAACTTATTCTTCGCTGGAATCGCGGAGACGAAATGACATAGCGGGCTGGCTAAAGCCTTCGGGAAGCCAGTCACCTGATGTAACCTCTTTCTATGAAAGCGAAGAATGAGGACTTGAAATGCACATGCATTGTACGAAGCTGGGAAGGCTGCTAAGGTAGCCAAAAAATGAGAAGATATGGTATAAAAGTGTTGGGAATGTGCGAGAGCACATGGAATGGATCTGGACTGTTAAAATTGTCAGCTTGCGAGTCAGTAATCTACTCCGGTCACCCAGACGATAACCAAAAGAACACTAAAGCAGTGAGTGGCTATCACGATTTCACCAGTTGCAGCCAAAGCTCTAATGAAGTGGGAACCAATGTCTTCCTATAGAGTAATAAAAGCAGGATTCAGCTCAAAAGGAAGGAAGGCTACAATTATCCAATGCTATGCGCAGCGCTAAAAACAACTTGGAGTGAGGGAAGAAGGAATATTTTTATAGACAACTACAAGCAGTAATGGATAACATCCCAAATGGCGACATCAAAATCAGTATAAGCGCTATGAATGAAAGCCAAACTGGAAGCAGACAATACAGGAAAAAAACTCATCATGGGTCGGGATGCTCTCGCTCGGCGAAATGAATGAAAACGGAGATATATTCGCAGACTTCTGCGCTTTCAGTGACTTTGTGATCGGAGGGAGCATGTACAAACACAAGGATATACGCAAAGCAACATGCACATCAATAGTCCAAATATAGCAGAAATCTTGAATGAGGTCATGCAACTTAAAACTCAAAAGGCATCAGGACCAGACGGAATTCCCCTAGAAGCACTGACAACGGGTCCAGATACCGCAGCAGATATGCTGACTCTATTATCGCAAAAGGTTTTAAAGGAATGAAAGGTGTCTACTGACTGGAAGGAAAGCTGCTTTGTGAAACTACCAAAAAGGGGTGAATTAGACCTCTGCAAGAACTGGCGTGGAATACTGCTGTTGTCTGAGCCAAGTAAAATACTAAGTCACGTCATAGTGGAGAGAATAAAGGATGCACTGGATACAGAACTCTGCCAGCCTGGAACAAGCTAGGTTCAGGAAAGGCAAATCATGTACTGATCAAATTGCAACTCTACGCATCATCATCGAACAAAGTATAGAATGGCAATCAAACCGCTACCTCAACTTCATCGCATGCGAAAAGGCTTTCGGCAGCGTTGACGAAGAGTTGGTTTGAAAAGTACTTCAACGCTATGACGTGCAGTGCTCAGATCTTCATCAGCCTCACTCAGAAGCCATATGACAATGCCATGTGTCAGGTGATCCACAATGGAAAACTCAGTGAAGCCTTTAAAGAGAATACAAGAGTGAGACAAGGCTGCCTTTTAACACCCATGATCTTATTCCTAAGTACGGTGGACTGGATTATGCGTTGGACTTTATGAGGGGAGTGAGAAAACACGTACATGCCAGACCGGAGAGATGACTCTAGAACATTTGGATTTCACAGACTTGAAGACTTGCAGGCGAAAATCAACAAACTGGCTGAAGTAGCAGGCTGGCAGAGAAGACAGGACTTCAAGTGAACATAGAGAGGACAGAGGTGATAAAAATAATCAACCAATATCAACAAAGATCACTCATTAACAATTCCGGATATTTGACAGAGGTCACTTCCTTCACTTATCCAGGAAGCATCGTTTCAACTACACGCAGTCAGCACGAATGAGGATGTCAAAACCAGAGTAGGTCGGAAATGCAATACAAACCTCCACCACTGTGAAATCAGTTTGGAAATCTTCTGCACTGCACAGTCTAAACAGTGAAATTCGAGTTACCAACACCAACATTAAGTCAATCAGTTCTTCTATATTGGTCAGAAACGTGCACAGTGTGTCACGAGAAGCATTTTGAATAGCCAGCAGCACACTTTTATCTGCAGCTACGTTCGCTAGTTCGAAAGTGAAGATCGGATGGCCAACCTGAAAGAATTAGCACCAGGAAACTTTGGGAACGAACCAACCAGCAACCTATTGCTCACAAAATATGTAGAAGAAAATGGAGATTGATTATTCAGAAGCCTGAGGAGACCGTTGAATGACACTACACGCCAGGCCGACTTTCGAGTGGAACCCGAATGGAAACGACTAGTTAGTCGTCCTAGAGTTACGTGGAGAAGATCGCGAGGAGAGGAGATGGAAGATTATGGGCAATCATAGGCTCAGTTGAGGACAAAAGCAGAAAGTAGGATAAAGTGAAGATGTGTTGTTTAAGCCCTATGTTCCCTTTGAAACCTAAGGGTTTTTAATTATAATAATCCTTGCATTTATAAAACATTTATGATATCAAGTTTTTGCAAATGCTTGGAAGTAAGAGGAAATGTGATTCCTTCTTTTGAAAAAATATATATTCTACTTAACAGTATCTGCACCGATATTTTATCAGAGACTCACATCTCTTAGTAGAAAACACTATTTTGTCAACATTATTTCCACTTACTCGACTGACTTCTACTGGGGTTGCCATTACATATCAATGATTGATGTACGTTGGTGGCACAGCGGTAGAATGCTCGCCAACTACGCATGTGGTCAGAGGTTTGATCCCCGACCGACGCACTCCTTTACCTTGCTTAGTTGGTAATAAGGCTAGTAAAGAGAGAAAGTTGGGCATGAGGCTTGCAACCACATCCCGTAAAAATAAGCCCCTATCTTCCACTGGGAACGTGAAGCAATAAAAAAATTCCTCAGAAAACATGTCAACCTTTTGAGAGGTTATCAAAAGAAAGGAACTATCAGGTAATAACCGTAAGCTGGGAAGCACATTTAATTTATTGAAAATATCTGCTCTCTGAAATGCCAAGCACGTAATAGTTATTCTGTGCTGTTCACAACATTCTACTAAATGGATAGGTAATAAGAGAAAGTTGAGTTTCAGCGCCTTTTATCTGATGTTGAATTTCATGTAGAAATCGCTCTGTCAAAATTTATCCAGACCTCTGCCCAGAAACAGTGATAGTGAGTGCGTTAAACTGCTTCCTAATGGAGTGTGATGAAATGTTATCAGTTGGACAGTTGTACGGTGTGCGATAAATGTTTTTATACGTACACAGATTTCTTCATTCTCTTTTCATACCGTCAATATTGCCTTAACTCTCTCTTATTTATTTATCCATTTATATAGAAATTTCAATGGCATATTTAATTTTTTGTGTCTGTTAGCTAGTTGAAGAAATTTATCAGTTGAAAAATAACTAAACTTTTGTGGAGTTGAAAATAATTCCGATTTCCCAATCAGTTGTGGTTTTCAGATCATATCTTGTATGTTGTTAAGATTCTCAGATATTTTGCATAAAAATTCTTCAACTTCTAACTCACATTTGACTTTGTAACAAGCTGATGACAAGTCCAGATGAGTAAGCCATATAATTCGTTTATATTTGGTGGTAACATATCAGTAGGTTCAATATAAATCTAGCCAGAATGTTTATTACCACATTAATCTCCTTTCACTTTCGTTATAACAACAAGTTGGGTTATGAAACCAGAATTTACAGATATACGGTAGAGATAAGTAACACTTAAAGATGAATCTGATACTAACTAGTGTCTGACCACAGAACGAAGTTGACTGGAGTTCTGGTGAGAAGAAGTGACCAGTGGTGTCAACCAGGTCGGGTGTGAGGACGAATACTTGCTAATGAAACTAGCTGGTGGTGGCGCTAAAATTCCCGAAGTTATAGAATTTAGAATTCATAGACCATCAGATTCCTTACCAATGGCTGAATGGTCTACAAGTTAGCCTTCTAACCTGAATGTCTTGGGTTCGATTTCCGGTGGGATGTAGGGTGCACCATGGTGAAGAGTCCCAAACTAGGACAGAAACAGCTCTCCAGTACTCCTCGGTTTTCAATGTTTCTCTAACTGATATTAAACTGTGATCAAATCTGAAACAAGTCAACCCATACAAATTTGTACTTCCACGTACAAATAACTTTAAAAAATATATGGAAGATTACGTCAACATGATCTAGTTTTTCAGGCATATAGGAAACTTTTTAAATGACTGGTTTAGCTTCCATGTAGTATGAAATTCAAAGTATTTCAGTCCTCTGACAAATTTATAATATTCATATAACACAAAAGGAAGAAAAATAATGACAGTTAAAGTTTATACATATTAAAAAAGAAAGAAGAATTAGGAAAGGAATGGAGGTTATGTACAGAAATGAAGCCATTCAGTCAGCCATAATAAAGGCTTTTTAGCTTTTTTTCTGATTCTTTACAGAAAATAAGCAGCATACCGAAGAAGTCTTCAGTCCACAGCTGATAGATTATATGTGTGACTAAAGTTTGTTTTGTCGAATTCGTCACTATTCTTTTGAATTTGTGGTGATTTATTCCATTTTGTACTGTTAATGTTTTACCGCCTATGTTTTACGTAATCCACAAATGATATACAAAGTTAGAGAAAGTAGTGGTTAGACGAAATGTACTGGATTCAGTTAAATGTTCAGTTATTTATTTAACGCATTTTTTTGTAGCGTATTCTGTATAAAATTCAGCGGTGAATACGATTAAATTAACTGATCAAATATTTTTATATGTCAAAAATTCGGCTTTGAACATCAACACATAACTTAACATATTTTGTTATAATCCATCTAAAAGTTGAAACTTCAGCGTTTGGCTGTAAGATTGTTTCACTCTTAAAAGAAGTAAATAGAAATTATATTCACAATAGATCAGAGGATTCATCGTGTAAATTCAGAATTGTAAAATTCTGGAAATAACATTATTTTAAAACTGAACATCAGATGTGTTGAATATTACTTTAGGAGACCAACTAACAAAGGGAAGCAGAAACTGTGTATACATAAAATATTTGACCATTAGTGAGACATAACTAAAATTTAATGTATCTAAGTACAGTTGTGATCAGCGTTATCAAAGTAACCATTCTGAAACAAATTAAGTGACTTTTTAACGGTTAAGACAAAGTATGTCAAGAAGTTTCAACATTTTTGCTTGCCACTGTGACATCATATACTCTGAAATTAGACGCCATAATGAATATAACTTTATAAAATATAATGCGTAAAGAACTGAAGATGGAATATTATGAATGTTTTTGTTGTTAAAATTGACGTAAACCATAAAACTTTAGAAATCAGGTTAAGCCTCTAGGTCAGTATTGCACTTCACAGATCATTCTGACGACCTGCTTAAATTACTGTTACCCATATTTTTTCCAAAAATCAGCGTGTTATATTCACTGCATTTTACATTGTTTTAACCATTCAACTACTTTCATGAATTGGGAACTACTGTCATGCGCATTTTCAAAAAAATTTCAAACTAATGGAGGAGAAACTTCATCTAGGAGTGGAGTAAGTTCTACATGGGACAATATTGCTTCAAGTGGTGCGCTATCGATCATTATATTACTTGAAGTTCTGGTATAAGGAGTAAATACCTTGCAATAAAACGAGCTGAAAGCCCTGTACTATGTTTAAAACGAAAATTTCAGAACAAAGCTGTTACTATTATCGATAATAATTTTTTGTGTGTTGAAGTTTCTTAGCGGTTTGAAAAGCTTGGTGGTGTATTGTTGTTAGCCCTACTCACAACTTTTCCTCTTTACCTGGGATTGGGACCGGCTAGAAAACTAGCAAGCTAGTTAACTAGGCAAGGCCAGAAAGAACAAGTAACAAGAAACTGTGGGTACAAAGCAACCAAAAGCCGATCGCCCAACAAATATGTAGGAGAAAATTGAGATGGATCGAGCTTACATTGAGGAGACCGTAGAATGACATTGCGCGCCAGGCCCTTCAGTGGAATCCCAATGGGACACGACGGGTGGGTCGTCCGCGCGAGGGTGACATGCAGGAGATATCGTGGGGGGGGAATGAGAAATTGTGGGCAATCGTGGTCCAAGCTGAAGAGGATGGCAGAAGATACGACAAAGTGGAGATGTGTTGTTGAAGCTCTATGTTCCAATGGGAACAGGTGACACACACAGACTACAACGCTACACATCAAATATTAAAATACCTCTTTCGGCATTTTTTGCGTAGATATTGAGCCTTTATTGTTAATAAATGATTGCTATACACAGCAGTCAGTGGTACGACCATCCATGTGCTGAGAACAAATTACATTAGTCTGCCAGTTTCTACTCTTATTATTTTCGCCCTATTAAAATAATTTTCGTAACAGTGTTAGATATAATAATGTGAAATATTCCCATATCATGAATTAAAAGTCAATCTGAACGAAGAATATTCTTTTCAATAATTTCTCTTCAGGTTCTTACAATTATAAAATATAATATTTACTGTCGTTACAATAATGGTCAGTTATGCGGCGGATACATTTTTAACGTAGAAAAACAGATGAGTTATGGGGTGTCAGAATAAATAGTCCTATTTGTGTGACAAACGTGCTAGGCTGAAATTGACTACAAAATATTATAAAATTGGAAACAATGGTGGTGATTAGTCATCAGAGTGTGGGGTAGGAAAATTGACAAGTGAGTTCAAGGTTATAAAAGGTGTCAGGTGAGTGGCTAGTACAAAGTGGTTTGTATTAAACAGGAGATTGTAAGACTGCAATGAGAGTTTCATAATGAAATAACGAATGTGTGAAATAAAACAGGTGGAGGCACATATTGAGAAAAGAGATAATATCACTAATAATAAGTCCGGATAGCATAAATGGAAAATTCGATAGTATTGAGAGAATGTTTGCATGAAGGGCATAAATTATGACGAATAATAATAATTGTAATAAAAAGCAAAAGAAAACAAACAAAAAAACCAAGAGGGTTAAGGGGAAGAAGCACTCTTGGTGATAAGAAGAATCATCAATTTAAGTTTGGCCATGGTAGGAACAGCGTCTGGATGTGTTCTTTCTGGATACAAAGTTCCGGTTTAGTCGATCTTATTGCAGCAGCTTCAGCTATCTGTAGGAGACGTAAGCAAACTGTACGTTATCACGTTATCATTTTACAATATTTTGTAATCAGTTTCAGCCTAGCACGTTTGTCACACAAATACGACTATTTATTCTGACACCCCATAACTCATCTGTTATTCTACGTTAAAAATGTATCCGCCGCATAACTGGCCATTATTGTAACGACAGTAAATATTATATTTTATAATTGTAAGACCATGAAGAGAAATTATTGAAAAGAATATTCTTCGTTCAGATTAACTTTTAAAATGTTAGATAGAGCAGTTTTAATTATGTCAAAATACAACAGATCACGCATGGTTAGAGCATTTAATAAATACGTGGTATCGAAGATTACAGATAATTTTAATTTGAAAATCAATAGCAGTATACAGTTGTGTCTTCATGTAAAATCCTAGAAGACTAACTGTGCTATTATTTGACTAAAACTCATGAATACAGTTTTAAGTATATTTTTCTCATGTAGACTGTTACACTAACAATATTGTTTATGGTAATGGTAAAGTTCACTATGAATCAATGCATTAAACAGCTCATATTGTTACTTGCTCTATCAGAAGATTAAATTTCACCTAAGTATGCTAAACATCAATCTATTTGAGTAATACATATTGCCTATGCAATAAATTTTAAGCACAAGGATGTTATACGATAAGCCCATAAATTATTTAAACTTCATCAGAAATACTAATATTATGAGCTGTTGATTAATGTAGGTGGGTCTTTAAGATAAGTAATGACAATTGTTGAATTGAATAACATGTTTATATTGTTGATATGATACAAGCTTATACTAACAGAGAACAGTGTTAAATAAAATCAGTTATCCTTGTGTCGTAAAATCAATCACAAAATATAATGGATAGTATTGATATAAGTATAAAACTTAGTAAATATATATATTTTTTAAGTGGAAGCATTTGTAGGTCATTTCTAAAACTAGTAAGGAATAAATGATAGATTTTCGGTGAAAGATAGTCTTAAAGGCATTAAGGAACTTTTCAGAACCATTAAATAATGTTTAATTTATCTGGGTCAATGTTGTGCACCGTAATACCTTGTTTAGATCAAGAAAAAAAAAACATGTTTAATTGTAATGTAATAAAAAAACTGCACAAAAATAAGTCGGTCAGATTATTTTGCTCCGTTATCACAAGTAATTTGGATTTGTTTTATACGACCACTATGCCACCTGTAAATACAAGTGAATAAGTACATATATATGAAAGGATCCCTTAAATGATTTTACAATAACAGACTAGCAAGTAGAATGAATAATATTCCTGTCAGACATACTGTATTATAAAATACTACATTAAAGCACCACATTGCTAATGGTGATACGGCGTATGCATTCATTTTACCAAAAGTTGTAGAAGTGTGCCATTCACATTTAACTGGGGAAATATGTAAGTAGTCAAATGAGATATATATACCAAAACATTTTCACCAAGTATAGCATATGGTGTTACAGAACTATTTATTAACTGGTGATACCTACTCTACGCGTCCGTGGCATAGCGGTTAGGACGCTCGCCGACCATGCACATGGTCCGGGGTTCGATCCCCGGCCGACGCACTCCCTTACCTCTCTATGCCAGAAGTAATGCTGGTGAAAAGGAAAAGGTGGGCATGGGGCTAGCAACCCCATCCTGTAAAATAAACACTGCTAAAGAAACTTCAAGCCACAAGCTTGAAGCCCTATGTTCCACTGGGGAACGTGAAGGAAAAAAAAGATACCTACTCTGCGTAACTCTAACTTTTAATATAGTTCCTGTGCTGCTATATCATGTGACTAAAAACCGACTACTTCACTAAGACCTGAATGTATCTTATTAGTTCAGAAGGGACATGAGTTCCTTCAAGGTTGCAGATACGCCTTGCTGACGAGTGCCAACTAGCCAGAAACCTAGTTCCAAGGCTTCCTGCCGACTGCCTCCAACCATCTGGTATCATTAAATATACTACCTTCTGAAATTGAAGTTTACCATTAATGTTCTGCTGTGCTTATTG
The DNA here is from genome assembly GCA_944472155.2 of Trichobilharzia szidati. Classification (NCBI taxonomy): domain Eukaryota; kingdom Metazoa; phylum Platyhelminthes; class Trematoda; order Strigeidida; family Schistosomatidae; genus Trichobilharzia; species Trichobilharzia szidati. The sequence continues at coordinate 64,601,939 of OX235279.1, read as the reverse complement.
GATACTAGCATGTTTTTTTGTAAACTTAGGCTTCAAAGAGCGAATTTAGTTACCTAAAAACCTTATTCATATGTAGTTAGAAAATAATCATGATTCTGATCTGTGGTAGAATTTTGCAATACAATTTAAGTATTAGAATTAAAATAGTTAATTCAGTTAACTGATTTACTTCATTAGTAAAATATATTCATGAAGGATTGCGCTGTTCGTCAAGAACTACAAAACATTATCACTTGCATAAATTATCGTAAATGTAAGCTACTCATCATACCTAGATGTCAAAAAGTTAAAACAAAAACACTCAAATATTATTGTATCTTGTCAGTGATACCATTTCAAGCGTAGCTGATGGTCAAACGATGGTGGGATAGTACCTGAAACTTATTAGCAAAATGATCATTTTTCATGGACTGTTCAGGACGAAATAGGTCGTTTCGTAATGTCTAAATGCATGATAAGTGCAAAGATTATGTGACGTGAAATCTCAGTAAGGAAAACAAAAGGTATAAATAGTACTTTGAAGCGCTCATTATAAGTCAAAATCATTGACAATGAGGCCGATAGCTTAGAATTTTAAGTTGAGATGAAGCGTATTAATAAACAGTGAAACATAAGAACAAATTACTATTAAGGAGCACACAAACCAATGAAGAGTAAAAAAACTTGAGATATAATCTCTTTCTGTCTTTCTGGGTTTGCGAATTTATTTAAGTTACTCATTTTCTATTGTTGTTTAAACGTGCTTTACATGAAACAACAAAGAGTTATTTCAGATTATGGATTTTTTGTAAGGATATGGATTGGTTTCAGTGTAGATTTTGTCACTAACTACCAACACAGTTGAGTTTAGGGCTGGTACGTGACGAAATCTACACTGAGACGGGAAATTAAAACAAAATTTACTTAGAAAGATTTATATTGTAGAATAATTTTACATACCATGATCATTCAAGCAGTACTTCCCCATGCTTCCAAAACTTGCTGTACTTATTTTATCTGTCGACATATGCGGTATGCTTGGATTGGAAGAGAGTGGATAGTTATCATGTGAATTTGTTACACTTTTTGCATCTTTTTGCTCATCGGTTTCAATATTATATTTATTATAATAATCATCCGATTTTAAGTATTGATGACGAAGAAGTGGAGGGAAGTTTAAATCCAAAATTTCATCTGAAAGCGTAACATGCTTCTCTAAACGTTTTGGCTTTTGTCTCAACGAGGAAGTAGTAGTGAGCTGTTCATCATCTGATCCTTCTTTTGTTCTGCTTACCTCAAATACACGTTTACCTTCTGTTCCAGGAAGTTTAATCGACGAGTGAGTTGACGATATATTTGTTAGTGGAAATGTTCCACAAGCAGACTCAATAGTATTTTTAGTGTTATTTCCACTAGAAGATGTAGAATTATTGGTAGTGGTAATGTTCATATTTTGTATTACATAATATATTGGTTGATGTAATAATCTATCTCATTTAGATGTGCATTATTTAGTCATAACTTAAATGGTCGCATTGTTAAGATATGATGTGTACTGTTTTCTTTCTCCTGAGGGTGTGGTTATAATCTCTTATGAATAGCATTGAAAGAAGTGTGTTGCAAAGTAAACACTCGAAGATTAATCATGAAATTATCTTCCTCTAATATTATTGAAAAAAGATATTAATTTGATTGGTTAACATAAATTTATTCAATCAGATTTTTGAAATTGATTGCACTGATAAAAAAGAAATATTACTTGGATCCATCTATCAATCTTTATTCATATGTTTACCTGCTTTGGCGTACTTTGTCTCCTTCTCCTTCTTCCTTCATCTCACCTCTCTTTCTCTCCTCATAGTCTTCTTCCAATTTGACAAGCTTCCAATTCAATAAATAAACATAAAACAGACAGACATATACTGCCTACAAGTCAAACCAGTTTCTTTGTAAAAAAACATTGTGAGAAAATGTGTGTGATTATGTTAAAGTCTTCTACTTCTTCTTCTTCTTTCCTCGTTCAGTTAACAATACTTTACACTTCCTGATTCAAAATGCTTCTGTAATCAAGCGTTTTAATCATACTAATTATTTTCTGGAATTGAAATGGCTCTTAAATGGAAAAAAATGAGTAAAACGGTAGACACTTCGATGAATTATGAGAATTTCATGCTCAGCAAATCACATGATTCAAACATTGCAACTAGGCAATAATTAATGCTATGAATATAATTTGAAAGACAGAAGTATTCACACTAATCTAACACCTCTTCCGCTAACCTAGTCTAGTTTTATGTTAGTTACCATATTTTGCATTCTTTAATCCGCCTACAAATGAAATTTTTATGATAAAACACGTTTTTATATACTTTCGAGTGCTGAATAGAATTGGTTTTTAAGTCTGAAAAGCTCCAGTTTTGTGGTAGGGAACGTTTGATAAATATAGAAAGAAGAATAAAAAAGAGGCTTTTTCAAAAAGCTGAGTGTTAGTCCATATTCTTGCAAAGAATTACTAACGCTAGTGATTGGTTCAAAGTTTGCTTAACGCAGTGACATTTAAACTGAACTCTGGAACTGAAGACATTTCCGATAGAGGTAACACTAAAAAAATACTTACCTTTCAGTAGAAAGAGAAGAATGTTTTAAGTATAAAGAAATCTGTAAGATATGCATTTACTTGCAGTCTAAGACGAAACGTCAGAATCCGCATGTCATACTGAGCTTGTTGCTTCATCTTGCTGTTATTAGCCTAACATGAAATGTTATGGTTCGACACCTATCAGCGTCGGTGGCACAGTGATTAGGACTCTCGCCGACCATGCACATGGTTCGGAGTTCGATCCCCTGCCAACGCACACCGGATATCTATGGTCGGCCTGAAAAATTTGGGCTACCGATATCCATGCTGAAAATTCCATACTTGTACTGAAAATACGGTGTGGCATTAAGCTGTAATCAAAAATAAAATAAAAAATAAATAAAAAAATCTCTAAAGTAACTAGACTTCACTTGGAGAACCATTTACTGCTTTCATATCACTGTACTTCACATATCTTCCTTAATTTTTTGTGGATTTGCGTTAATTTCAATTTCCGCAAATTAAAGGAGTAACCATATTGAAATAATTGTTAGAAGTGTGGATTTCGATATTTTTTAATAATTATGAGATTTTGATGACCTGAGCATATTACAAATTTAAATAAAAATTTAATTGCGCCAAGAGACGCATCGATGTTTCCGGTACTTAGAAATATTTTGATAATAGGTGATATTTATGCTTTGACCTTTAGAGTCATAAGAATGACATTCTTTAACACTATAAATTCACTTCGGTTGAACAGAAAATCATATCTTCACTTTGATTTACTAGAGTTATGAAAATGAAACCATTGTAACGTAATCTGCATTTTCAAAACGTAGTGGTATTCAGGATTTCAAGGCTTTAAGAATGCATAGGTTGCTTTAAGGAAGCGTATGAATATTTTCTGTTCCTTCTATTCTGTTTTGCTGCCCAGTTATTACTTTTTCCACGGAAAAACATGGTTATTTTTCTGATTTTCACCTTTTTAAGATATGACTTTCATACTTTAACTCCCTAAAGATATAAATCCTGTCATCCTTTTTAAAACGCTAAGTTTGGCTTTATTGTTATGCATTTAAGTTCACTGTACTTTGCCTAAGTAAGCCTATTTTTTAGTTAACCATCTTGCGTTAACTAACACCTGAACTATAATATGAATCTACATTTTATGCTTTCAAGTTGACCAAACTTTTATTTACCTATTCAGTTTACTTGGATCATAGGCAAATCTAGTGGAGAATGTGGAGAATATCATTCTTAACCTGAGACGTGATTTATAGTTTATAAAGTCAAACAAAAATGTTTGAAAGGATTTTTTACCTAGAAATTTAATTTTTTTTTTCATGCATTATTCCCCACATCTAGACATACTTGATTTGTCTAGCTAGCATTTTAAGTGACGAATATTCTTAAATTCCTAATGAGAGGTTTTAAGCATTCCACTTCATGACTTCAATTATTAACCAAACTATCGTGTTTAGGCGTGAACACTTCATCCAACTGTTTTAACACCATTTCTTATGAACGATTTGTGAATATTCATTGATAATAAATATGAGTTGGGACGTGAATATGTTTGTTAAATAATAGCTCCTCGTCTTTCTTCATAAGCTGAAGTTTACCAAGACGAGCATTACTGCTCTCAGCAGTAGATAGTCAAAAGTTATTAAATCCAAAACTAAAGCACTGTACAATTTACAAGTAAATCCTTTCATTTGACACGTTTCTCCTGAAACAGTGTTTTGTCAATAGAATGAAGGGAACCCCTCTGACGGTGTGAGCCAAAAAATGTAGTGGAAAGGACTTTAATTATAATACCGAAGGAGACATTTGAGTGCGAATTCTTCCTTTAGATCTGATAAATTCCAAGTTCTTTTTGACAGTAAAACTGCTTTCATTGAAAGGTAAATGACAAAATATGTTAGTAGAGATAGAAATTCAAAACTTTCATCAAAAAATAAAATACGACCAAAAAAGGAAAAACCTTTCCTTATGCTTATTTGTGAAGTCCGATGATATAAGCCAAAATGCATATATAAATGTATTTTAGAAGCTCGAAACATCCCGTTGCATTGTTTAATTTACCGAGGTAATTCTTATTCATTTCATTACTCAGTGAGAAAATGAAAATAAGTTCAGCAAGCATATCTTTTAAGCAGTTTCATCCTTGAAGGCTGTAAAATCATATATATATATGTGAAAGTTTATACAGTTACAATTTGTATTTAATTCAGCATAATAACGAAGGAAGATCGAAGGGGACAATAATTTTCAACTTGAAAAAATGTAGGCAATGAAAAAAACGAACGAAAACTAAGGGTTCAAACAGAATTAGATCCACAGCATATGTTGGGATTCGATTAGTTGCTTTTGAACAGATAGTTCCGGCTTTTAGATGCAAAATCGAGAGCTTCTGCAGCACAAAGAAATCGAAAATACACTGCCTTTGGCAAGCCTATATACACTTTGTAAATGATTCTGAGTGATTAGTGAGTTTAGTTGCTGGGAAGGGTGTTAAGTTATAGAGCTTCTGATTGAACCAGCGCCTAGGCGGCCTCTTGCAGCCATACTGGGATTAAAACTGAGTCACAGGTTCCTTTTCTAGATGTAGAACTCACAATTAGTGATGATGGAACTCTGTAAAGATCTATCCAAAAAATCCCACCATGGAATATCCGACTAAACTATTTTTTATAATCTGACACATATTAGTTGTCAAACAGCTGTCATTATTTCACTTGATCACTTCATCATAAGAATCTTCAGCATTGACTGCGTAGAAGACCTTAAACTTCTCAAAAATATCCCGGCTCAGAATACATATTCGGCACGTTTTTCTGATGATTTTGTTTTAGTTTAAGTTCATTAATTATTCGATTACCACAATTTGCAGAATATATCTTTATATGCAGAACAGAAGAGTAATTAATACAAGTACATAAGTATGTGCATATGCCGCAAAATACAATTGGATATCAATGGCAAACTTCTGAAGTTTTGTGGGTTTACTTCAGGTCCCTAATTTTGCTAAAAGCTACAAACTGCATTTTGTCTGAGTCCAACGGGAGAAGGATAACTAGTAAAGGTAGATTGTTACACTGACTGTTATAAACGTTATCTGAGTTGGAAATGAGAAACAATAGTTTAAATCATTTCAGACAATGTTTGGAAATCACTCAATGGTTTAACCCTACCTTTCTAGCAAAACTTCCCTTGATTTAGATTTCAGTGGAGAAAATGAAATATCTTATCATGCGATTTCATGAAAATATTTCTATTGCAACTATAAAGCAAAGATAATTCAATTCATTCAGTAAATCCTAACTTTTTAGTGCAAAAGCTTAACAGATAAAATTCCCGCAGAAAGTGTTGCAATTGCTTACCTTTGGATTACTTTTCAACCGCCAAACTTATGCAGCGTCACACATTTTATTCACAAATACTGAACTACTTCACTTTTTACCACAAACCAAAATGCTTTGGATATGTATTTTTGCAATAATCCACCGATTAATGTAAAAGGCATGTTAACTGTAAATGTATAAAGTAGAAATCTGGAAATTCACCACTACTTCTTTTGGTTGGCGGACGGTTTACTTCACTAACCTCTCTGATGAGTCGGATCTGTAATTCGCGGTGAGGGATTCCGACTTTTCGGTTACTTAACCGGCAGAAATTCCGAAAGTGTATGCGTGGATATTCCTTATATTTCTCTTAACTACAATTACTTATAAGTAAACAATACAAGTTATCAGTAAACTGCAATAGCTTTTTGTTTTTCACAGCAGTTTGATTTAAAAGCTTATGCAAGGCAGCCTGAAAGTAATGCTTAGTTTAATTAAACCAAACTAGATTATTTTCATTGGTGACATTGCATTTTTTGCAAATGTTTCTGTATCCATCACATCTGTAAGTTATCCAAGCACAGTGGAAAAAAGGATATTATATATTACTTCCATAACTGTCATAGATACAAAAGCAGTCTTACTATACACTGAAATTTTATACTGTTTATGTTTGTCTGCTGAAAAACAGAGCTATTCAATAGTATTTACTAAATTTATTCCCCACTCGTATCAAAATAGTCGCCGAAATGTAAACACCTGGTTTTAATAGATAGTATAATATTTGTTTCTTTGATTTTGTTGGTAGCAGAAATTCCGTGTTACTGCAACTGAAGACACGAACAAATTATTACCAGTTTGGGTGATAACATTCTGTTTTTAGCTTCACAGTGTGACACCACACACCACGCTTTTGTCCACAGAGGTAGAAGGTCAGCTTATGCTGTGTATGCATTCATCCCTTACCCTAGGTCAAAAGGGTGAGTAATTGACACATTTTTCGTCTGTGAGTAAACCGATTCCTCCCTCTTTGTATTTGACAGCTATGGGTTTTCTAAAATTATTATGTGCACAACTATATTTGTTATTCGTGAACGATCAAGTTTCACCCTATCAGTCTATGGCCTCTTATTAGTGTGGGATTAATACTCAAATTATTACCTATACATAATCTTGTGTCAAACCGCTGCGGATGTATTGAAAAGGTTTTTCAATTCATAACCCATCAGTTAGGCGAAATTTCATGCCAGGTATTTTTCAGTATCTTCAGCTCTTGTTATGATGCGATACAGATTTATCACAAACTAAGCTTGCAAAGGAATAAATTTGGTAATCCGGTTAAAGTGATCATTGAGCTATTATCATTATTTTTCCCCGAGATTCCCAGTTGAAATTAAGGCTTCACCAGCACCTTTCCAATTCATCCTTTGACTCCACAATCGCCCAAAAGTCTTCGTTTCCTCCTCCTCCGCCATATCACTCACGGCAGCGTAGAGATGACTTTAGGTGAATAGATAGAAAACAGAGGTGATGAAGACGTCAAATTAACAACAGCAACCGCCTATCACCACCAACGAGTAAATCTAAAAGAAGTTGTCCCTTTCGCTCTCCTAGGTAGCATCGTTTTAAATACAGGCAGGCAGCACAACTAATGTTAAAGCCAGACGGGATCGGGTGTTCATTAATTTGCTGTTTACATCTTACGGGTTCAGTTGCAAAATGAAAGTTTTTAAAAGTGTGTAACTTCCAGTCAGAAAAATGCATGCAAACTATTAGATACCGATTTACAGAAGCTCGTTATCAGTTTACTTATATCTTGATTTATCGTTATAAACTGTCATCTGTTAAAGAATCATAAAAATCTAAGGATGTTTATATAATTTATTTGTCTTATTTTGACAAAAGAATAAGAATAATGAAAAATGAAGACATGGGTAGCCTAACTGTCACTTTACCTGACAGAAAAACAGGTTAAAAGAAATGTGCATTTTACTCTTACTCACACATAAAGCCATAGCCATGTATAAATATTTGCCTTCAAGTCGACTACTGATAACTTGATATACTACCCATAAGTACCTTTTTGTGTTGATGGAAATTTTTCGTGTTGATCGGATAGAACAAAATATCGCTACTAATTATTTAGATCACTTTGATTCATGAAGTGATATTCTCTCTGCTTCAGATAGTTCAGCAGTTATACAAGTTTCTGTATGGCATATTTTAACTTTGATAGGTAACTAATGATCGTAGTATATTAACTACAGTTTGACATGCTTCTCATATTTGTCATTTAGTGACAAAAATCAGCATATGTAAAAGACACTGATTCGTAGTGGGAACCGCATAAAGTGCATGGTGTTAAGTGAACTCATAAGCGTATCTCAGTGACTCAAATTAATACTGCTTAATGTAGAATAAATAGCACTCACTACGCTATTTCTTGTGTTGATCCATTTTTTAGGCAAGTTTTAAAATAGCTTTCTCGTCGAGAAAATGTAAACAAAATATTTGTTCTAATAGCCTATGTTTTATTCGCGGTACCGTTTGCAAACAGGATTCACGAGGTTATTGAAATTAACACAGAAGTACAAAAATATTTGATATCATGCAGGACAATTTGTTCAACTAAAATAATATAATTACAACAGGATTGGATTATAAATTTTCTAGTTTTCTGGTAAAAACATCCATAACATTTTAGTTATTTTATCCGGGTAGTGAGACAAAACTGAAATTCATGGAATTTACAATGAGTATTTCGCTCGTTGATATTAGAGATATTTTTGTTTGTAGAAACAGTATTGCTTTTTCGAACTTCTTGTTAGAGTCGATTATGCGTGAGAAATGACTTAAGATCTTGATAAGTCTGTACCAGAATATCTCAGATATTCTGGAGCCGAAAAGTCATTTTTTCTGATAAAATCGAATCAAAGTTCTTTTGGCGACTGCTGCCTAATTTCTCTACTCGACTTCGACATTTCATATTTTGGTAAACTTAAATAAGAGTTGTTGTGCTGTAGATCTGCTAGTAGAACGGAGATAATTTACCCTCTAATTCAACTGCTACCGACTCTTCTTGCAGCTTGTTTCGTTGAAATGAACAGTAAGACGCGGTGCTTTCGAAAGTTCTATAAGCTGAGACTATTCGGGTGACATCATTCAGAGTATAACTCTTACAACCTTGTGCTCATGTTCTTATTTCAGGCTACAGGAGTAAGGAAATCATGGATTTTTCAAACTTTCCAGGCTTCAATCACTTCATTAGAATTTTAACGTTTTTAAAACAGAACCCTCATTCACATTTTAACAATGCATGATTACTTATCCCAGTAATACTTGAATAAAACAACTGAACTCAATGAAAAGTATCCCAACACTTTTAAAAAATGTTCCTTTTAATCTGTTTCATGCGATTATTTTGTCAATGGTAATATATAGAAGACTAAATTCTTTTTACTCCATTTGTGTGATTTCAGCACTTGGACATAATATCACTTTTCAGTGTATGGATATCTTTAAAACAAGGACTTACAAAGAATAGGAATTCCTAAATTTGTATTCTTTACTAATCTTATCTTACTTTAAGTGTAATGATCGCATCGTTTTAAGAAGGTAAAATATCCTGAAAAAATATAGCCATTTGGAAGTTTTCTTTTTGTTTAGAAATTTCAAACTGCTTGCTATTTTTGCTTAATAAACATCAAATTTTTAAATACTCATCTGTCAAGTAGATATGTGACCATATTTATTATACAGAATCAATTTATTCAACAATCCACAAATATAGATATTTAGGCTTTCATAACTGAAAAGAATTATTAAAATGTAGAAGAATTTAAAATTTCGCCTACGTGACACGAAAATAGGTAAAACATCATGAATCTTAGGACGAATGTATGCGAACAAATGTAGAAAATTGATGTCAAATTCATCAGCCATGCTTTGGTTGGTCTTAAAGAAGTTTATTAATTTTAAAAGGAATGAGTACTTTTGGATGCATCCATACAATGTAACAAAACGATTCTGACATTTAAAAAATTAGTTTAATGTCTTTCTCTCAATGAAATACTGATGTCACTATTTTGTGATAATGGTGACAACAACCATTTTCTGAATCTGAAGGAAAAAATCATAAAGACATACTCAAAATAAGACTTGTAGTGGAGCTGAAATAATATCTATGAGATGACTATTGATATTCGATCAGATCGAAAAGACTAAAACTGGAGCTTCATTCAAATGAATTCAAGTGAAGAAGCAAATGAATTCAGTAAATTAAATTGTTACTACGTTAACGCAAAAATGTTGATATAACTTGAACATTCTTTTCAATAATTTCTCTTCAGGTTCTTACAATTATAAAATATAATATTTACTGTCGTTACAATAATGGTCAGTTATGCGGCGGATACACTTTTAACGTAGAAAAACAGATTAGTTATGAGGTGTCAGAATAAATAGTCGTATTTGTGTGACAAACGTGCTAGGCTGAAACTGATTACAAAATATTGTAAAATGAGAGACAATGGTGACGGTGATTAGTCATAATAGATTTTTAGAGTGTGGGGTAGGGAAATTGACAAGTGAGTTCAAGGTTATAAAAGGTTTCAGGTGAGTGGCTAGAACAAAGTGGTTTGTATTAAACAGGAGATTGTTTCATAATGAAATAACGAATGTGTGAAATGAAGCAATTGGAGGCATATATTGAGAAAAGAGATAATATCACTAATAATAAGTCCGGATAGCATAAATGGAAAATTCGATAGTATTGAGAGAATGCTTGCATGAAGGGCATAAATTATGACGAATAATAATAATTGTGATAAAAAGTTAAGGGAAAAACCAAAATCACCTAGAGGGTTAAGGGGAAGGAGCTCTCTTGGTGATAAGAAGAATCATCAATTTAAGTTTGGCCATGGTAGGAACAGCGTCTGGATGTGTTCTTTTTGGATACAAAGTTCCGGTTTAGTCGATCTTATTGCAGCAGCTTCAGCTATGTGTAGGAGACATAAGCGAACTGTACGTGATAACGACTTCGGAATTCGGTATATAACCCTGAAAGCTGTGTTGACATCGATATGATGTTCTCCATCAACCAAGTGTGACAGGATCGAGCTTTTTATGCACTTAATTTTCCCCCCTTCTGAACCAAGCTGGTAAATGTTCTCGAACCTGTAGATGAACCTGCCTAATCATGCGCCCTATATAACTTGAACCACAGGGATAGTTGAAATGGTAAATGCATGAAGAAGAGCTAAGCTTAGGTAAGACATCTTTGAGTTGCTGGGTGAACATTGGATGGCTATTGAGAAGAATATTCTTCGTTCAGATAGACTTTTAATTCATAATATGGGAATATTACACACTATCAAATCCTATAACTTGAACAGCTTTTTTGTTGGCCATCTCTAAGATGTGTGATACGAAATATGACCAACTTAGGTTACAGTGGTTGACTCATAGATGTTTTTCACCAGCAGTATCAACTATTTGCATGCATCGTGTAATATTGATTGAGATCATACTGTTCCCTCTACCTAATAATACTTATTATCGAGGGGTTCTAACAGATTTCGCCGGGAATTTTTCAGGTTCAGAATTTTTCGTCCAGTGCTGTTATAAACCAAAGATCACTTCACTGTGAATAGCGATTCAACTGCATTTCTCGCCATCTCGTATCAGATAGTTATTCGGCATCATGTTTAGAATATATTGATGAAAAATATATTTTGCAGTATATACTAGATCAGTTCATTTTTCATAAGTTTAAAAATTTAAGGACAGGTTATTCGTAATTTAATCATAACCCTGATAAATTTTATTATTCACCTTTTAAGTCAATATTATGAGGATTTAAGGGTCCCAGTGTAAGCCTCAAGTGACCCAGCTTAAGTAGAAAGAGAAATTCTTTATTAATTGTTACTTAATCCTGATCTCATCATTAAAAAATCTAGGATAGTGTATCCACAGAAAGAACGTTAAGACCAACCATTTGTTAGCTACCAAATAGCAACTTTGTTGTGAATAATCAAAAAAAGACCATATAGTTATCTGTTATTTTACTTTATTTGAGCTTTATTTGGTTACAGTTAAAAATAAAAAGAAGATTTTTCTTTGATGAATACATTACTGGCCTGCACAAAGACAACCAAGATTTTCACCTTCATCTAAATGTTTTTCTTCCTATGTTCACAAAAACATAGTTTACTCTTTTTATTCCATTTGACAAAATGAATATATCCTTAAAAAGTTTGAGCATTGTGGATTAGATCAAATAAAGTATAATTATATTTCAATAGTTTGCACACAATGATAAGTTTTGTTATTGGTAATATTTCGAGCAAAATTACTGCCCGTGTTCACACCACTGTTGGAATTGTTTGATTCACACATTTATGATTTGTAATCATATATATATAGTTAATTAACAAATTAATTAACAAATGGAAAGAAAGACCAAATAAAGTATAATTATATTTTAATAGTTTACACACAATGATAAGTTTTGTTATTGGTAATATTTCGAGCAAAATTACTGCCCGTGTTCACACCACTGTTGGAAAGAAAGACTTATAACAGAATCGATATTCATTAGAGTCACAGTGGATACATGTAACAAGGGTGACTCAGTACAACTATCAAAAACTTGGAATATAATTCTGAATACAAAAACATGAATGAAAGTGGAATATAGCTTAAATACAAAAAAACATGAATGAGCAAAAATAATGAACTATATATATGAGTACAAATCATAAATGTGTGAATCAAACAATTCCAACAGTGGTGTGAACACGGGCAGTAATTTTGCTCGAAATATTACCAATAACAAAACTTATCATTGTGTGCAAACTATTGAAATGTAATTATACTTTATGTGAATATATCCTCATCAAATTAAATTGCTCGAATCTAAAAAATTTCAGCAAATATGTATTACCCCACTGTTCATTACAGTGACTGTAGTCAATTCAACTCTAATTAGAAGTTAATTCCAATCATATTATTACTTACTTCTTGAAACTTTGGATACTGTTCCTTTTTTATTATCATAAACCTGTCATCATCAAATGATCACAGACCTTAGATGCTAAACTTTAACCAGTGGTCGTGAAGTTCAAACCGCACTTCATCTACGCTGGTTCTCTCAGTTGTCTACTTAAGGTTATCAAATATGTTACAAAAGGTGTTCAAGCTCTATTAAGTAAATGGTTTTCATTATCATTTAATTGGTGGATGGTGACTAGCAGTGGAATGCAGGATGCGCATTTCGTCCTATTTGGGACTCGTCATCTGGATGTACCTGCATTTCTCAGTGAGTGATGATGTTCCCACCGAGGCTCGAACCCAGTGCCCATGGTTTAAAACGCCAAAGCGTTATCCACTAGACCACTTGGGCCACGAGAGCCACCTCTTGTGCAACGGGTCATATTGATTTAATTGAATTTTAGATGCTTCGACGATGCCTGGGTTTTCATCACCATTAAAAATAGTTTGCAAGTCACTAACTTAAACTATTACGGATATTTCTGAATTTCCAATTGTTTTTTTAATGGAACAGCTAGCTTCGGCTCTCGACAGGGACAAGGACTGGTCTCCAAATTCCACTGCTACCTACAATCTACTTAACGGAATATAATATAAATAATCTCCATCAAAATTTTAGAATTCCTTTGTGACAATGCTTCATTCCATGCTGGATTTTCCTGTATGACTGTAACTAGGAAAACCGTCAGATTGTTTGTACTTTGACAGATCAACATTTACTTATATTTACCCATTTAATTTCATAAAATTAATCATGGTTTCTACAGATTTCCATAACGTATCTGCTTGTTCCTAATGTGTTTTGGAACTCATTAGGGTGACTCTGCTTACACTTCCAGTGCTGAAAAGATGGTGTTTAGTTATTCGCTGTTGCTTATCACAGAAACTAATAATAATAATTTATATTTTCATATAAACATAAATTTACATGAAAATGCATGCCATTTTTACAGGCACGATCAAGTGTGATATAATGACAAATAGTAGATTGTCTATAAGTTAATAATGTTTGAACAGCTAAATATTTGATATATATATAAATACACTCATTGTCTGACCCATATCGCATCATTATTGAATTAAACAGTAGTCCTCCAGGTTGCGCAGGAAAATCGACTTCGTTTCGTTTTCAACCCGTAGTTGTAGGCATACGATAGCTAACCAATATTGAGGTAAGTACAACGTTTACAAGGGATAGTAAGATTATCACTATTTTTTAAAAGTTCAAATTGTTGAATTATATAGTACAAGCAATCGGAACAGATTCTTATAATTGTTAATTTGTAAATCTTCCACGAAGGTTTCCATCGAAGTTGAGCGACAACCACGTGCTTGAACGCTATTTCAGGAAGAAGAGAAAATCCTGCACGGCTACAAAGTGGTATAAAATGCAATCATGAATAATACATTATTGGAAGTATATTTGCAAGAAAAATACAAGAATAAGCTATACAGTACTTGATATGATAGTGCACATTTGCAATGTATGATGCTAACCATATTGGTCTTACCGTCGAAAACTATGACGTTTTCTATGAAAATAAAGTTATTCTCAAATATGAGTGCTGTTGTTATGTTTTTTTCATTTTTTTTTTGAAGTTATGCACTACCTATCACATCATCGCAAAAGTATTCGAATGAGGAATCTGTGAACAACGATAAGACTTCTAGCACAGTTTGCACCATGCAATAAAATAGACTACTAAATGACGACAACAACTGTACATCCATTTTTGATCTGAGATTTTGCTATGCTTATTAAAGATGTTTATTTAACTAAAGAATTTATCGACATTCAGTGTCCATTTGTTATTTCACGATGAAAACAGGGTTTTAACGTGACATGTTGCACTGAAAGTCAGTTAACCTTCAAGGTTTCTCTTTCTTAATATGTATTCTGCTGATATCAAAATCCCCATTGAGTCATATGAAAAAGAGAAGACATTCAGCGAAGAGACTCTTTTCGGCGAATTCATTCACATAGCTGTACAATCGCATTTATATATAAATATTTGTGTGTGTGTGTGTACATGAGGTTTGTCAAGTTTAGATAATTGATTAGTTAATACAAGAATGATGTAGTATAGAGACAAAGTTAATCAGACAGCAACTAAAGTAAGACTGAGTTAAAAAACTAGATGACGTAATACAATTGGCTAAAATATTACAACTTAGGTCAGGATAGCAACAGAGGACAACCTCAAGAGAATCCTCGTCGAGAATTGCTATCCAGAAAGATTTATTGCAAAATCTATGAATCCTAGACCAGAAAAGCCGCCCATACTTAGCGTCAAGAAAAAACTACTCTACATGAACCTCCAATTCAATGGAGATTTATCTGCGGAAACACTAAAAAATCGACTGTCGCGCTCACTCAAGAAGACCTTCTTCGCAGCTGAACTACGACTAACCTTCTCCACAAAACCTATGATTCATGTGAACGTGAAGGATAAGCTACCGCTACTGGCCTCATCAATGTGCATTTATCAGTTCACCTGCTCGTGTGGAGCCAGGTATGTCGGCCGTACCCAGCGCTCGCTTTCCAAACGTATCACCGAGCACTTACCAGCATGGTTTTACAAAGGAGAAAATCGATGCCCCCGCAGTTCCATCTTAGAACATCTGATAGAATGCGGACACCAAGCTACACCGCAAACAAACTTCAAAGTCGTCTACAAAGTAAGAAGTAGTCTCCCTAAAGGTGTACGAATCAGACTTCTTCAAACTGCAGAAGCAATGGCGATTCACTTACTAAGTCCTGAACTCTGCATACAGAAGAAGTTCGTTCAATCACTACACTTGCAATGGACGTAATCTATCTTATAAGCCGACATGTAAATTCTACCTAATCTTTTCTTCTGTCTCTTCATTAGTATTATTTTGTCTTCTCAATTGTAACATTTTACATTTTCAACTTTCTTGTTCTCTACCCCCACCCGATTCAATCTCTACACCCCACTACCACTGTTACTGACTTGAACAACGCTCAGTTTCTAGTCATTCATGTTACGTCATCCAACTTACTCACCCAATTTTACTTCTACTTAATCTCTACCTGTAATTACCTCTGTTGCTATCCTGACCTAAGTTGTAATATTTTAGCCAATTGTATTACGTCATCTAGTTTTTTAACTCAGTCTTACTTTAGTTGCTGTCTGATTAACTTTGTCTCTATACTACATCATTCTTGTATTAACTAATCAATTATCTAAACTTGACAAACCTCATGTACACACACACACACAAATATTTATATATAAATGCGATTGTACAGCTATGTGAATGAATTCGCCGAAAAGAGTCTCTTCGCTGAATGTCTTCTCTTTTTCATATGATGTTAAAAATCAATAAGAAAGCGATAAAGACGGTTGCAGCTCACTCTGTAGATGTTAAGATTGAGGATAAAAAGATTGTGATGTCTCGTATATCAATAAAGTTTTACTGATAGAAGTCTCAGCTCAGATAATGGTCTAATAAAAAGACAGTATTCAGTTTTGAAATGTACTTCTTGTTGTTTTTGTATTCTGGTAATTAGTTTCTGTAGGCATAAATCCGGAAAGGGAAGAGGTTCATAGGCCTCCAAACGACATTTATTACTTGTGGCTATTGTTAACATTTGCGTTAACTGTGCGTCGGTGGCACAGCGGTTATGACTCTCCCCGATCATGCGCATGGTCCGGGGTCCGATCCCCTGCCGACGCACACCCGATATCTATGGTCAACCTGCAAAATTTGGGCTACCGATATCACATGCTGAAAATTCCATGCCTGTATCGAAAAATACGATGTGGAATCAAGCTGTAATAAAAAAAATCTGAATTCGAATACTATTATGTGTTCTTTAGTTTTGATGAGGTTTAGGGATTTTTTCTCACAAAGTCTTAACAGTTTATAGAAACTGCTTGGTGAAGTGTCTTCTTGTTCCTAGCACCTAAAATACTGTATAAGTCCTTCCTAGTAATAATGTAATAAGAGCTTTATTCTGCACAAAAGTCTACAAAGGGTCCAGAAATTTTGGTGTAGTTTGTTGCATAACATTTACTCTTCATCCAGGGTCTTCATTTAAAACAGCAATTTAAAGAACATTATGTGACACGGTGCTGTTTTGTTTAAAGAACTAAATAATCCCTTTTGGTATTTTTCGCGCAGAAATATGCAGCAGTAGTTTGGTAGCGAATTAGAAACGTGACTGAGTATTTTTGGTGACCTATAGATATAACTGAATTGTTAAACTAAAGATAAAAATATTATGCATCGAGTTGGGTGAAAATTCAAGTAGCTCAGAGATTCAAGCAGGCTGCCTTTTCTATAGAGAAAGAATAGTAAACTGAATTGTTGAAAATCTGTTTTCTTGCCTAATACTGGCTGTAAAATTTATACATATAAAAAGGCTCGGCTGAGTGCTTCCTAAGAATGGGTCATACTTACTTCTTAGCGTCATAATTTGAAAATATAAATATGAACACTTTGTCCAGTGCCAGAGAATGTCTATTTTATTATGCTATTTTCAAAGAATTTTCACAGTTAACAGCGCTGTTTTCTGTAATAGCGATGCATGAAGTGGGCTATGAAATTGCTAAACATTTCCGTGTTAATTGTTCATTTTCTACTCTCTGATAAACTCTAATGAGAAAAAGTATATTTTATCTAGATCACCAGTCAATAGAGAAAAATATGAAGCCAAATACTTTAGTGTTATTTAATATGCTTCCCAAATTGTAAACAGAACAATTTGGCAGCCAAGTAACACGGATGAATTTCATTAAAAATTGTGTATCAAGTATTTATTGAAGATTGGACAGACTGTTGAAAATACTGCTTTCATTATTTACACGCCTGTATGATATTTGTCATCTTTGACACAACTGGAAATGAAAAAGCTTTTCATAATGAAATATGTTTATTCATGGCAATAGCAACATTTTAAGGTTTTAAACTTGAGCTGAATTTTGTTAAATATTAGAAACGTAGGACTATAAAGGATGAGGAGAATCAGCAGATTAGCAATAAACAAACATATTCACATTCGTTTTGCAGGGTATAAATTTGTGTGCAGACTGAAAAGAAAGAATTTATGAATCTGTAAACCGGGACTATAATCTGACTTTTTAAGGTTTTCACACAAATTTCCTGAACCTGTAGAGTTTATCTGTTAGTGAATCATAAATTCCAATAATTGGTTTCCCTGACAGTCGTCCAGGTAGCGAGTACCGTATTGACGGAAAGCCATTTTCATCAAAGTGAAATTCAGACATGTTTCATATTGCAAATTGTTCAGAATAGTCTGTGTAAAATTTTACTTCCTGTTCATTTATGTAAAAACGCTTTCGCAAAATTTGTGTTTAACTTTAAAAAGGCTTCACACTAAAAGTAGCAGCGTAAACCGTGAATTCACGCTTTTATCCACAGATAATTTTCGCTAAGCTATCCTTTGTGTGTGAGTGGTTCTCATAAAATGCTATATCCTTCACTGTTGCAAAATATATGAAAGAACAAAAATATTGCAGAGTCAGTTGACTTTGTTAATTTTCTTACGACTGTCTCAAAGTAAATTCAAGATGATAAGAACTATAATTCCTTCGGTTTTGAGCAAAACACATTTTGATAGTGGAAAACATCTGTATGTGGTGTGTTGGCTGAACAGCCCAGAATAACTAATCCAGAGTTAAACAGTTTAGATGTTCTGTCCTCATTATCAAGTTTAATTTTTGTTTACCTTTTACTGAAAACGAACAGAATTTTAGCTTCTGAAATTGAATACAGTTAGACTAGTAAGCAGCCTAAACGACCTATTCTCAAAATGATAAATAATGCAAAGAACTGTCATAAATTTAGCCACATGGACACTTGTATATTCAATATATCAGAACGAAGTACCTTTTTACTGCTAAAACAGTGAAAGGAGCAAGATTTCCAAAGGTTTTTATTCAGAAGAAGTAGAATTAGGCGAGAGAATGTTAAGGTTCGATGCAACTGGAAGGAGGAAAACCACACTATGACCATCATGAGTGATCGCCTTTTAGTTATTTACATGCAGGTGAAAAAGCATTCTGAACATTTTAACATATATCCACATATACATGCACAAAAGAATTTACCGCTAAAAATTTTAAGTCGTCTTCATAAACCTTAAAGTATTTTAACAGATGGAAAACATCTAAAATAGGTTGAACTTAAAAAATTAGTGAAAAAATAAAGTCATAGCGTCATATAATTAGGTCATCGTATTGTTACTGGAGCATGATGAGGTTAGACGTGCTTTTTTCTGAATAAAAACAAAAAAGCAGAAAAATTCACCTGGTCTTTATGCTTAATAACCACTGTAATTTTCATAAATGCATTAACTTCACATCCTAAGATAATAAATCGTTTTGTAGTGCTTATGGAAAGGTAAAAGTCTGCAAAATGTAGTCAGAAATGTGATTTAGTGCAAATATTTTCATACTGCTTAAATTTATCAGTTACAGTATATCGTGATAAAATAGTAATAACTGGGTGATTTTTCAAGCACGATCATAAATATGTGCAGCTGTATCTGTATGAAGCAAGTTAGGAAGTCAAATTGATAAAGTGATATTACTATGAGGAATCAAATGTGTCTGGAAAGTTATCCAGTTTCACACTGTATCACTGTATGTGTAATTTTCTACAAATCAAATATGAAATTTTACTCCACGATAGGGCCTAAATTCTACTCTTGTATTAATTCAGATATTATCGGTATTTCGGAGATTCTGCTTCAACAAGTACACCTGATTTTGTTAAAAAAAGCCTGAGTTCTAAACTTAGAAAAGCAAGAGAAGGAATCCAGTTTCCAAGTTATTTGTGTGCGTTATCTGAAAGTTCTAGCCCAATTTCAGCGGTCTATGACTTTCATATATATGGAACACTAACTACCTCATAACAAAGTTCTAATGTAATTAAACCAACTACCTGAGATAAATATATTTTGTTTGATTAACTAGGAGCCCATCGACACCACTGTTTCAGCTAACTGGAAAAAATTAATTTGAGTTATAATTTCACCTCGTTTGAACACTTCTGCAGAAAATAAAAAATTATTTACTTTTCCAAAGAAAAGTTAGGAAAACAGAAACTGACTTTTGGATGTAAATTACTAAATGCTGATGCAAGTAAAAGGTATGGTATAGTAATACAAATTTTGCGGGAAATTTTTGATGCACGTGAATCATTTGAAACATAAACGCTTATTTGCACTAGTCTATCAAAAGCCATCTACGTTCAGTTATCCTCTTTCGTTTACTGTTAGTCTAGGAGATGGAAATGTTTCCATCGAGGCAATACGGATATCAGAGTAGTATCTCTTCATCACTTCAGAATGAAACCATTCACAACTATTGACTACATTTAGTGAATTATTTGTCTTACAGTCTTTTTATTTGACAGAATTCATCGTCCAGAATTACCAACAAATTTATATGCTACCCATTTATAAACTTCGAAGCTCTCCAGAAATGCTTTTTCAAATATATATATATATATATGAAAAAGCATTTATATAGGTTAAAGTCACACAAGAAATCACATAAGTAACATTTATCTAATTTCTTACCTACAGTTTGTTTATGTTTTCATTTTTATCATCTCTCTCACTTGGATACTTTTACCTAATGAAACCAAATTCATTGATTTTACGTGGAAGTATATTGCGAATTTCGCGAATTATTATGAATTCTAATGATTCATGAAATAAGTTAGTTCTCACTTCCTAACAGCATTGTTTTGGTTTGTGTAGCGTTAAAAATATAACTCAAATAAGTATTGCTGCTTAACAAAATTATATCTTCACACGGACTTGTCACCTAAAGACAAATTTCCATATTTGGCTGAATACCGTTAGTCTGTAATCGGTGAAACAGCTTTAACCTTGTTATTTCTTGCGTATGCACAAAATCTATCACAGAAATAAAGAAGTGGAGTAGATTTTATGCTTACTGTCGCGAAATTTTTCTATGAATTAATTAGACATTTTTCAGATTCCATTCATCAGCGCACAAAGTACTATATTATTCAAGTTGGATTAAATGAAAACATACAATACAGAAATGAACTAACATATTTTCTTTCAAATGTAGTGCATCAACAAGTGAAATAACCAAATGTTTGTTCTACTGAAATTAAAATTGGACACTTGTAAGCAGTTAACAGCCGGTAAGCCAATACAAAAGCTTTTTATCAGCTAGTTAGATAACACCATACTCATGACTGATTTCACATATGTACTGCAGGTAAGAATTTGAAATCATAAAATCTTACGTGTATATTAAAAATTATTTAAAAAATCTAAATAGCAATTTCAATACCTCGTTTTGTTTTACTTCACCTGTTTGTTTCAAATCTGAACTCAAAGTTTCTACCGCGATTATATTCGTTCTTTGCATAACCTTTTAGTTTTAACTACAAATAAGGACTTTTGAATAGACGACTTTTCGCAGAAAGCATCGAAATAATCAAAGTTCAGTCTTTTTAAACCCAATCTGACCAGCACTTTTCTGGAT
The DNA here is from genome assembly GCA_944472155.2 of Trichobilharzia szidati. Taxonomy (NCBI): domain Eukaryota; kingdom Metazoa; phylum Platyhelminthes; class Trematoda; order Strigeidida; family Schistosomatidae; genus Trichobilharzia; species Trichobilharzia szidati. The sequence continues at coordinate 64,580,466 of OX235279.1, read as the reverse complement.
TCATTATGTTCAAAGTTGTGGGCTGACAAGGATCTACCAGAAGCATTCGACACATATATCTATAAACTGCTCACAATCCATGCACATGGTCCAAGTTCGATACCTTGACGACGCATTCATAACCCCTGCCTTTTCAATTAGCCAGTTGTAAGCATGGAAAAGGGAAAAGATTAGACATTAGGCTGGTGAATACACCGCATTAAAACTTAAGCGATCACCAATGAAACTTCGAATGCTTGAAGCCCTATTTTTCATTCGCAACACAAGGAATGGAAAGAATTATATATATATATACACTGATATTATTTTATTCAAATTTTCAACATTGTTATCTTTCAGAGAAATTTCTGTTCACAGTTTCATAAGTATTTGTTTACTAGAGCAATTTTAGATGTCTTAAATGTTCCACAAATGAAGCCCCTGAACAAAATGCGGATCACTGGTTCTAAATTTGTTGTGAAATACGTGGATTCCCTGCATAATGAGAGGTTTGGTGTCATTTTCTAGGATTCAAAAAATCTTTGACCGGCTAATAATTGAAGAATTTTTATTGACTTTCAAAGTAAGCAAAATTAGAATTTTACATATTTTTCCGCTGAAAAATCTGCCACAACAACTGAGAAACCAAAGGATCCAAAGTATACACTTGTATTACAGTTACAGTTTTATGAAGACATCCAATTTCTTTCAGGATTACTATTATTTATGAATTTTTGCTCTCCATCAACCAACCGATGTATGATTTAAACTAAAACAAGGTTGTTTACGCAACTTGCGAAATTCGCGGATAATTTCTGCAAAATTATTGACAAGAATCTATTTTGTGGAGGACTTTATGAAATTCTTTACCATGATATTCCTAGACTTTTAACAAAACTAGTATTTAACTCTGTCCAAGTGATAATGCATATACCACAGCACTTTATAACACTGAAATTCGAATGCTGATAAAAGTGGAGAAATGGTGAAGTTTCTGACAGTAATACTGAAAAGACTGACTTTTTCCTAGTTATCATCTAATCGATATGTTAGTGGAAAAGTGTTACAAAAGTTATAAAAAAAATATTACCATTTGTCTGTGATGCATTTTGTTCTTATGGAAATAAACTAATCAGTTAATTTCCTAGTTATTTGATACAAATCTTCTGCAACAATTTTGTTAGAATACTTCAATATTATAATCATACAGCTGTAACCTTGCATTAGTCAAATCTGTACTATAGGAATCACAATGGACACTTTCAAAGAACACTGATCATATTTTTCAGAGATAACTGTGATAATTAGGGTATTCAAAGTGTGCGTGTGGATGCATACTGGTTAACTGTCTTTCGTTTCATACACTGGTATAACGTTTATGGCATTATCGTCTGCATACTACTACTATTGAAATGTCCAGTGTTTTCTAGCCCATAAAAGCTTTAAAAGTAGGTTTTTAGAGTAATTTAATTAAATAATTCTAGTTTTTATTTCCTAACGATATTTATATATTAACATATGTATATTGATTGAATAGCGATAAAAACAAAATAATATGTAGTCACGCGTTCTCTTGGGTAATTAGATAAGACTTATAAAAGATATCATTGCGTGCGATGATTAAAATTGGTAAATAGCATTATGTTGTCGTCTCTAAAATACAATTCATATGTAAGACAAGAGCTTTACCAGTAAAAAAAAAATAAGCCTCTGAGGTTTCTGTAACACTACAAATCAAGCTAACACAATAAAGTTAGTGAGAAGCATAAAAATAATTATAATTCGTGAATTATATTCTAAATAGAAGTCATTGAAGAGGATGTTATTTTCTCGCACTGTAGAGATTATTTTCGTTTGGTTGAAGTAAATTTCTTCGTCTGTATGTTATGTAACAAAAGCTGTCATCATGTTAAAGCCGGAATTCATTTTAAATATTTCTGGGAAATTGTTGTAAATCATGTCTTAATTAACATTTAATCAAGCCTGGGGTCACAGTCGCATTCATTGAAACAGTAATTAACTCATACGACTTATTTTCTTAATGTCAGTAAAGTTTCAGCATTGTGGAATAGATCAGATATACTTTGATTGATTTGTTGTAACCCAGTGAATATAATTTTAAATTCAGATCCACTGGTTGAGCTTTTAAAGGTGCCACGAAATAGTTTCTATTTGTCCATAGAATACAGTAGTTAATGACAGTTGAGTCAACAGAGTTGACTAAGACGCTCAATGATGCAATTATATTTCACATATAAGCCAAATATGAAATATATAGAGGCTTATTGGCAAATTCATCGTTTTCTTTCAATGCAAAATTATTGAAACATTTATTTAATACCGATGTAAAATACAGTTGTAAGACCAAATAATAAACACTGACAGTGGAATAAAAAAATTCGACGAGCTTTTAATAACGAAACTTCATAAGATATAATCGTTGTCTGAATGCGTTTTCATTCCTTCATTACCAACCAACTGAAAAAACTTAACAGTAAATCCTAAAAGTTTCATACTGATTGTATTCAATCTGTGCTAATGTATCATGTGATGAATAAAATACATTTTCAAAACTAGGAAACTTTATTGAAACAACAGGTATTATTTATAGACAAGTGAAGCCTTTAAAATAGATTCAAACTGAACAAGGTTATATCTGAAAGATACAATACAAGGTTATTTATACACAGCTAAATTAGCAATCACACCTATGTAGTCTATCGGTTCACAGATTTATCAGCCTCGTGTTTGCCATGTAAAGTAACTGTTAATTAACCAAGTAACAAACCACCTGAAAACAGGTCTGAAAACTATTCCTTTTTGCAAAAGTAAATGTCAGTCAAAACTCTGTTATTATCCATTTGCGCATACTTGAAGTATTCACTTCCTTGAAAACATATTCGGTTCAAAACTCCGAAATAAGTAACTGTCAGTTATCTGACATTTTTTATTTATGACATGTTCTGTCTGAAGGCTTTAAACCTACTTTCTAAGTTGTTTCTAAATACTTAGCACTTTTTTAATACTTTGTTAACTAGATTATCATGTGTTTTTAGTAAGTCATACTAAAACAATTTGGTCCAGGTTTATCCTGAAGTCATGTGATCTGAACTAAACGCTAACCAATTAGATGATGATGGTTACTCGTAGATATAACCTCACCAGTCACTCCTTCACAAGCACTTCCATCAAAAACTGTTGAAAGCTTATGTGAAATAACTTTAAAGTGCTAAGATATTTTAGTAACAAAACCAGCGAGCAAACTGCACTGTAGTCAAAACTAATAATGAAAGATAATTCTCATCCTCTGACAGAAAGAAAGGGGAATATGAAGTCAAATAAGGCTCTGTTGGATGGATATTTGATGTATGTAAACAAAGGCTGTCTCCGTTGCTCACCTTCTTAGTGGAACAGTGGGCTTGTAGCTTGCGAATTTTCAGTTACCGTGGCGTTAATTTGCGGGGTCTGGTGGCTAGCTGTGCGTCCAACCTTCAGTTTTTCAGGGCATAATATCAGTTAGTAAACTATGCAACTCGGATCATGTGCCTGGTTGGTTAGCATTTTACCGTCGAACTACCAACATGATAAATAGAGACATGGGGTTAAATTATCAACAGTTATACGAAAAAAATTGCTTAGAGTGAATACTAGTTTTCAATAAATTTTTCTTCAGCCTCTACAATTATAAATCCATTAATTTTAGCATACAATAGCCAGTAAAGGCAAATTAGAATCATATAAGAAATGTATTGTGGAACACTTATAAGATAGGATGCAACAATAGTCAGTTAATTTTTGAATATGCATGGTCAGTTAGAACATGAGGTAAAGAGATGAAATAATTTAATGATATATATATATATATAAAGTGGTGTGTGAGACAATAGAAATACTACAGAAAATGAACCAACGAATGAAGTGGACTGAACCTAAGTTCAAGGGTGAAAATAACACTAATAATAATGTTTGTGAAATTATAACGATGATGTGGTGTAAACTTAAAAGTTCTTTTGGTGAACGATTAACAATTGATAATGAGTACTGAAGAGCTGTTTCATTCTAATTTGGAACTCATCGGAGGTACTCACCCATTGTGTTTCAAACACAGGACCACTTGGCTACAACTCAGGCACTTATATTATTCAGCCATTGGGACCCAGTTCAATCCGTTGTCTAACCTGGAACAAATAGAATCTCCACAAACTAATTCTTGAAAATCAATAATGAATTTCATGAAGTGAAACGAACAGAATTCTTTGAATATGATAACAAGTTAGAAAAGCATTATCTAAACTTGAGTAATAGAAATCATAATAAAAGTCATGAAGTCGTAAAACGTCAGAAATGAACACTTGTCAGTGGAAAAAGAAAAGAGGAAGAAAAAAAAATTGTGATAGGAATTTAAAGTGGCAACGTTTATGGAGGATTTGTTGGCCTTATTGTAGGCCAAAGTAAACATAGAGGTTGAATATACTTCTTTTATAAACAAAGAGCCGGTCTTCTGGCATTGATCTCTCCGGCTTCAGCGACTGATAGAAGACGAAGTCGAGCTCCTCTAGATAGACTGTACAGCCTGAAGAAGAATTTATTGAAAACATGCTCTAACTAATTTTGTCCTGAATAAATTATGGGGATATTCAAGTTATACAAATATTATATATATTATAACCGTGAATTTCAAAGTAAGTATTGATAGAGAATAAATCGAAAGCGTTGTTTTCTATTCGCATATTTATACTAAGAACCTGTAGTGCACTGAAACTACCATTCAGTATTCATTTTATTTCAAAAAATGAAAACGCTTACATTCAAAGATCTTTCTGAAAAACATTTTTCATAAAGAACTGCCTACTTTATTCTACTAGCGCTAGTAGTTTTCAAATGCCCTCAAACACAAGCAACCTAGACATTTTAAAATTATTTGAAGTTAACACAAGTATAAATAATTATTTTCATTTAGTGACTGCAAAGTGCAAAAAAAAAGTGCATGTGACAGTACCTCACAGCACTTTATCTGTCAAACTTTCCACTGATTTTTTGCCTTATTATGAGAAATTTGAAAAGTTTATAAGTTCATAAGTTCATAAGTTTTAAATTCAAGTAAACTCCAGTTGATGCTAAAGTGCACAGGTTTAATTGTTACTGCGAAATTTATAACTCCACAAGTAAAGCAATGTACCAACTGTCGACGGTAAAATTTTTATAAAATAAGAATAGTGACAGGAAACAGTTTTTATCTCAATTATATGTCTGTTTAAAACTGCCTGTTTACTAATGTTTACCTTATTTCGATGTTCCATAATTAATGCTTTATGACCATTTGAGGAAGTAATAAATTTTGGTACAAGTTGTTTTTGAACAGCTATTCCAGGAAGAAACCTGAATGTCTGCATGAAATTGTTTGTCCTAACATTTGTTCTATCCACTGAGATATTTTCGACGAATCTAATGCCTAAAGCTTAAGAATATATCTTATCAAACATGTGAGAAAACAAAAACAGGTTGTTTCTTAGAGAGAGTTTTGGTGATTATTCATCAAACATTTATATATTCGACTTTCTTTCTCAAGTGTGCTTGTTAAGCATGAAAGTTAACACATATTTTTTTCATAAGAAAAAAAACGAATTAATATAAGCTACAAAACACTGAATTTGTTAAATATATCATGGAGGACAGTGGAAATAAAAACTAAATGATGATTATCACCACTGGAGGATGAGCTGCAAGATGTGTCAAAATATTCAGCAACAGCTAGATGTATCTGCATTCCCAATGACTGAAGACGTTCCCACTGACAGGAGGACACTCCACTGTCGAGTCTGTATGGGGACAAAATCACTCAATGGGAATAAGTATAAAACTTGGGCACTGTGGTAGAGTGTAACTCCATCAGTTAATATTACTGTGTAACACTGTGTGATTTATAAAAATAAAATCTTATCCATAATGGAGTTACACTCAACGGGAATGCAGGTGGATCAATCCAATGAGTCCCTAATAGGATGAAATGAGCGTCTTGAATTTCATTTCCATTTGTCACCATCCAAAACAACATCACGCGTCGTCGAAGTGTCTGTACTAGAAGACTACATGTTAACAGGTACCGAACATTTTTGTCAAACACAATTAACCGATGGGAAATGCTAGTTAGTCACTCAAAATAATTAATCCCTTCTATAAATTTGGATAGTGTTACTGTAGGACAGAGATAATCTGAAAATGTAACGTATTCAGAGTATTTCACTAAGCGCCCATAACCGTTTTCATAAAGACCCTTAAAAGCTGTTTTGACATCGATTTTGTGGTTTATATCGATTAGGTGGCAGACTATCAACTTCATCTATGGCTAAGCACTTAATCGATATGAACTACAAGACTGATGTCAGACCAGCTTTTAAGGTTATTTATGAAGACGGTCATGGGTACTTATTGAAATACTCTGAGGTGATAGCTATTTGTAAGCCTAAGGCCAACCACCCCCTATTTGTGTTCAAAAACAATGTTATTACTCCTAATCCATCTTGGTAATTCTTATCTGATTAGATAACCAAATGTAGTGTTAATTATTCTTATTATTGTGTACTTTAATTCCCCTTTATTTTTCATATAAATTGACTTGACAAGTAAATATGTGATCAGATTGTTCGAAATGTATTGCGTGAACACATAACATTCTTCAGATAATCTACGTCTTCGAATATCACTACTTAGAAGTATTTATCGTTTCTAAATAGGGAAACCTCTTCTTCTTTGCACAATAACCAACAGGTCGTCATTTTTTATTATCGGAAATATTCCTCAGAGAAACAGTTAATTCACAGAAAAATACAGTGCCAACAGATTTCCTTAGAACAAGGATTATAATCAACCAGTAGGATCAGGCTAAAAATAGATTGCTGATAATGTTTATTTTCTGTCTTTTCTAAATGATGTGATGTAAAATTGGCTGAGAGTGTTTCTCCAGGACTAATGACGACGTGACCATCAAAAATCTAATTATTCCAGTAAATAACGTTGATCGCTAGATATAAATTCTATAAATTTTGTTTTCTTTAATGAATTTAATTAAATCGCAAAGGGATAAATTCTCTGAGCATAGTTATTCCACTCCGTGTTTTTTTGCATTTTTCTTCCACGTACATTGAAGTTTAGTAAAGTATTTAGAGAAAGCTAATAAAGTGTTGATATACTTCAAGACTGAGAAGTGCTCATTAACAAAGCAAAAACATAATCTTTTGTGAATTAAAATGGTAGTTATGGGAAATATGATGAAATTATTATTGAGAAATAGTAAAAAATAGGAGCGAACTTTAATAATAACTCGATCAGAAAAAAGAAGTAAGACAGACTATTTCAGTCATGTCATTAGACGAGTTGAAATGCAGTTATTCAGTTTCCATTTTTCTGCTTATGCTATTTACTCTAATGAGAGTAACATGATACTTTAACGTCTGTCTTGAAAGCACATTCGGTTTTCATTTTAAATCAAACAATAAATCACAGCTTATGGAAAATTTTCTTGGCAGTGAAATCCATATAAAAGAAATAAATAAAGCATAAGGATCAACTGTCATAGATATAGGACAGTACCAATATAAATATGGGTGATATTAGTAGCTAATAATATCATTTTATTAATTATGCTGCATTTTAACATGCAAAGAAGTCTGAAAAGGAGATTCTAAGTTACATTATAGTATATTCATTTCAATTAAACATCAGACTTCAGACATGATAAACGGGAGCATCTTATCTCTATTCAGCGTGTGACTTTGCTAGCAGAGCTTCCAAGATTAGTAATGTAAGTAGCGCCAGTGAATAAAAACCACCAATTTAAGTTTTTATCTTCACTAGTGTATCTATAAGTTTTATAGTATCTCTTTGAAGCGAATTTGAAACCGTTAAAGAATCATCTGTTGCTGTGGAGCCAGGTACATTGGTCGTTCGACGCGCATTCTGTCAAAAAGGGTCAAAGAACACTTTCCAGCATGGCTGCAGAAAGAAGGTGGTGGCCATGTAAGGAGTGCAATAATCAAACATCTCGTAACCACTGGTCACTCCATCTCAACAAACGCCTCCTTCAAAGTAATCTACAAAGTGAAGAACAACCTTCCAAAGACAATACGCTTCCGTCTTCTTTGCACTGCAGACCCCTAGCCATTCATTTGGAAGAACAAGAACTATGAATACAAAAGAAAATTATTCAACCACTTCTACTATCATGGTAACAACTCTGCTGATTTGACTTAACTTTTGCTTGTTTGCTTGGTTTGACTTAACTTTTGTTTGTATGTTTATTTTTCTAACTACTTAAAACTCTTGCTTAATTCCGTATATTATGTTGTTTCCATGTACACCCTGAGCACAACCCTTTCATCAAACTATTCAAGTTATTATGTAACTCTTCTTTAACAATCGTTTGTGACAACTCATTACTTTTGTTACTACCCTCTTATATCAACATCCATTTCATCTGAACTTACTAAGTGTATTTTCGTTTGGCAAATTTAATGTACACACACATACAAAACAACCATATGTATTTGCGACTGTACAGCTATGAAAATGAATTTGCCGACTCTTCGTTGAACTACTGGTCTTCTGTCCATTAAAGAATCTTTTCCAACTACTAGAAGAAAGGGCAAAAAAGGGCTATTCAGCTACTACTTGCATTTCTTTCCAGTTAACAGTGGGTCACACTCATTGTATGAAGGCTAACCACAGTATCTAGCTCCCAAATATCTTCAGATGAAGCAAGTTTCAAAATCGTTGTCCAGGATCAGATCTTAAGGCATTCGAAACTGTAAGCCACAGCTTAATGATAAGATCTTTCACTTCAGCACCATGTCACGCAAGTTCATATCTTTGAAAGGATATCAGTTACTTCTGGTTTTCAAGCACGCATTGACAACTATTGGTAATAAGCATGAAACTTAGGTTCATCGTCTTCCATCTGCTGTTTCTAACTAACATTATTGTATTGAAAATTAATCACCGGATGATTATCAGTATAACTGCGTAGGCCAAATTATGCTGATTAATATCAGTCATGAATGCAAAACATGCAAGTCAGTGTCACCAACTTCATCACTGGGTAACTTAGATTCCAAACCACGGAGTTTACACAAATTCTCCTAATTTAGCCGATTTGATGAGAGTGAATAATCGCGAAACTTAGATTTGAACATTTTGCACCTCGAATTTAGCATTTGTTTGCTTATCAGTCATTCTTTTCTTCGGGTTTTCAGAGTTTGTACATGAACACACACGTCTAGCATACTATAATAATAAGAGGTTATATTATATATATGCAATGTTTTACTACAAATTAGGGATATTTTCTTCCACAAACCAACGAGCATTATGAATACAGACAATGAATAACATTATTAAAATCAATGAACTGCATACCACAAATAATACTTTATTTATTTGTTTTTAGTACATGAGTATGCTCAAATAACAATTCATGCATAAACAAAACTAAGTTTTATTTCAACAAGAGACTTACTGAAGTGTTAAGCACTGTACAGTTTATTAGTTTTGAAGCAATCCCATAATAGACATTGTTTTTTAGTTTTTTTTTTCAAAGAAAAAGACTAATGGACTTTTCGATAATTGGGAAACTGTCTTCAGAAATAACTTTTAATTAGCTAGATAGTGTTCCAAAATAAAAATCTATGTAACTTTTGTAATCGTTAATATTAATTGTTTTTGTGGGTTATTTTGAATAGCTTGATAAAGTTCACAGGAAAATAGGGAAGACAGTTTACTCAAATAAAGTCATTTAAGATCTCTAAAGAAATTCATACTTCTCAGATCAACCAAAGTACTCCCCTACTCCGTCTCAAATCACTTATGAATGGCAGGTTACGTTAGAAAGATCAAATGAATGCCTCGGAGTCTTATGCTACAATAGAATATTCTCCATACAGATTAGACTATTCAGACAACACCTGAAGACTATTCAATAGGTTTTCATATCGGTGAATAATTTGGAACAAAAGGATATTTCAGCTAATTAGAAGTAGAATACCGTAGAGTTTTTTTTTTGAAGAAAACTGTAAATTTACTAGCCTTACTTAATATTTTCAGGTTAGTGATTTGATTCTCAGACATTTTACTGGCTGAGATATGTGCCATTTTACGGCAAATATTTTCATCGAAACTTTCTTATTGAAAAAAAATCAGAAGTAAAATATGAAAATAGATAAAATGATAGTTTCATAAATTCAAAAAGATTTATGAAATAAAATGTCTCAACCGATTTTCTAATATAACCACAACTTTTTAAATATCAACTTCAGTGTGAAACTGAAATGCGTACAATTAACCCTTCATGAGTTACTTTGCCTTTAGTGTTGTGTTTACAGATTGCACAATTTCTCTAGGGGATTCTTGTAAAATGTTGTTTTACAAGCTCTAATTGGGGAAGGATTAAATGACAACAATAAACAGTACTATTGCAGTGTATGCAATAATAACATGTTGATGGGAGAAAACCTTAAAATAATAAATTAAGTCGAGAAAATCTTCATCCTAATAAGTATTCAGAGTATCAAAGCCAAGTATTATTTTAAATACTGATCTACTGTTTATCGAATGGCGCCATTAGGGAGAATACGAGCACTCATTGCTCTTTGGTTTGCTGCAGCAGCCGGTTTTCCTCATCAAAGGAATAAATGTAAAACGAGGCCAAGTGAAAGAAATTTCAATTTTTGTTTAAATTACTCAGAGATATGCCACTTTTACTGCATCTTTAACCGTCAGCATTGTAGTAGTTATTATTCTGAGTCAATTACTCTACTAATTTTGCATTGAATTGCTGGGTGAGAGGAAAGAAATTCAATATAAGTTGTGTTGGAGCTCTAACGTAAACAAACCAAACTAAATATCTGTTGTGATGTGGAACTTAAGTGAGTCACGCATACTTCTTTTACACAGGATGATAGATTCCTAATTTCTGAATTAGTTCTCAGGTGAGCTTCATTATCCGTATTAAAACTATATAAATATGACGGTGAAGTTTGACACCACCGCTGACGTTTTCGAATTATTGTTCTCACATTGTGTAATGAGCATAATAATGAAGAGAAGTCCGTAAATACGTAAATATTGGATGGTTCCAGTGGCAGATTAACTTCACCTAATGCATTATATTTTACCGTTAAACATACTGGTTCGTTTTCTTCCTCAAAGGTTTTACAAAACATTTTTGATCCATGTCAATGATGCAATTGTAGAATGCTCGCCAACTACGCACATAATCCGGGTTCGAGTTCTGGGTGACCTAATCAAAAGCCTCAACCAGTCTACTAACCGACAGTAAGACTGCAAAAGACGGAATGCCAGGCGTGGGGCCCGCGATATCACTCCTCCAAAGCAGTGCTACTTCTACTGATATTTCAAAAGTCTGAAATCCTGTGTTACACTAGGAACACAAAGTGTGAAAAATCCATTATCTATGCTAAAATAGAATAAATAATCTAAGAAAGTGGTTTTCATAATACACATGTAATGCAGGATTTCAATGTTATAAAAAATATTTCATGTGGGCCACCTTCAGTGGCAACTAAAATATTCTTCCATCTGTTATGGATGAACGTTAACAGTTATCAGTTTAATTAATTCGATAAAAGCGGTTTTTCCATCCGAGTTAAATTCTTACTCTGTAGGCGCTGACTATAATGGTTATTCACCAAAAATAAAGTTGGCAATGTACTAAAAGTATTTAGCTGACTTCGTGAACAACATAATCATAAAGTCTGCCTTACTAGAATTATCCCTGTTAGATTGTTTACTGAAAGTTATCGTTTACTGATATCTGTGCCTCAAGAGTTCAGTACTAAAGGTGCTTATTTCTGCACTGACAATTGCTACTTGCTCTATCAACTTGGTGGAAAATGAAAAAGTTACTGTTGTTTTAACTTCAGTCCTATGAGTTAAAACATAAAATACAGTGTATGGCAGACAATTATCTTATTTACTGAATTATTTATAAAAGTTATTCATTACTTCTTTACTATAGTGAATATAATGAGTTCATAGTTAATGCCCAAAATTAGAAATGTAACAGCAAATAGTTGAATTCTAGCTGTGGTGCCATAGATCGATTTCCTAACTATATTGATGGGTAGTTATGAAACAGAAAGCTAAATTCCTATTTTGAGCGAAGGGCATTTTTTACAGAAATCACTTTTAAAAGCTGAGTAGTCGTTCTAAGATCCAACGAAGAATTCAATAAAACCAATCAGTTGACTATAAGTATTTCTTACTGGTACCAGTAGACTTTCAAAACACCACTTTTACATGATCAGATCACTGGTAACTTGAGACTTTAAACCTGATCTCTTTATTGAAAGTTTATGCTTGTAATCACTTGCCTCCTCATGCCCACAGTGATATCCTTTTCAGTCTCTTTGGTGTTATTTTCATTCTGTTGTTCTATTTATATTTTCTGCTTGCTTGTTTAATAACTCCTCACTTTTAGTATTCATTTACCGTCTATTTGTGTAAATTCAAGCTGGTGAGTTTATTTTTACGCCTACGACATAATATAAACTACCATTCCTTAATCTCTACTTTTCCAGTCGCTTGCAGATGGTTCTTCATATAACATAAGGATTTTCCTAGAAAACAATCATGAGTTTGGATTAGCATCGATGAATTCTCCATTGAATATAATATATATGTATAGCTGTTGAAAATAATTCTCTGAAAAGGGTGTAGTATAACGAGATATTTGTTACGCTTATGCTATTAAATACCACTGATGTGATTCTACTATACGCCGTGATAGCCATAATTGATGTAATACTCCTGTTTGAGTAACATACTTTCGTAGATAGTTAAATTCACCCTAACGCAATAATAAAATTGGCTTAACCGTTTACTTCTGCAAAAACTGTTGTGCACTCACACAGGAAGCTAACTTCCATACAAGGAGCAGTAAATCAGCAATAAGCTTACAACAAGCGTGTGGCATTGTAAGCTGCACAAATATATTAGGAAACAAACGGGGAATAGCTGTAACAATTGTTGTTTAAATAAGAAATAATATCCCCTAACCATTCAACATAGTTGTCAATAGCACCTTGTGGTGAAACAATTAAATGCAGTATCTTTAAGTATAACTGAAGCTTTTTTTAGAAATTGCGAACGACTTTACTATTCAAATTTCAAAATTAATATTTCTCTTACTCGTTTGCATGCAAATTAATTGAAACAATTTTATTTCATTTCATGTATATCCATTCATAATGTTCCTATCAATGGCGGACTGTGTTCTCTTTAATATACACTTTTTTTTCTTTGCCGAAATTTTTGTCTGTCTGAATGCCAGAATTTAATAATTATATTATTCAAATTCTACATACATATTATGTGATTGTCTAAATCGCCCACTTCTCATGAAAACTCTTAGACGTTTTCAAGAAAATTAAAATGGAGTAGCATGACTGAACAAAAGATAGTGAGTTATTGAGCTATTTTAAAGCCTTATGCAGTCTAAGAATAAAGCAGACTGCAATACTATAAGTTATAAATAATTATAATAAATAAACTATATCTGTAAATTTGAAGTCAGTTGTTGGATGGTGAATAACAGTGGAATTTAGGATGTGCATTTCGTCCTATTTGAAACTTGTCACCGGATATACCTGCATTCCACAGTGAGTGATGATGTTCCCACCGAGACTCGAACCCAGTGCCAATAGCTTTTAACATCAAACCATTATCCACTAGACCACAAGAGCCACCTCTTGTGCAACGGTTCTTATTAGTTATTTGATTTAATTTTAGATTTTTCCGTCGATTGATTGGATCGAAGTGCGCATCCTGGATTCCACTGCTAGTCACCATCCACCAATTAACTTCAAAATACATGACCAGACATAGTCGATGCATCTGCACAAGGAGCCGATATGTCAACTTGAAACCGAGCACTTCCGTCCAATTAATCGACGGGAAAATCTAAAACTGAATCAAATATATCAATAAACTATATCTAATTAATTCAACATTAAGACTAGTCTAGCCAGAAATTCATGATGATTTCTCACTGTTTGATTAACTAATAAAAAAATATGCCAAACATAGCACGTCACAGAATTCAGTGTATCCACTTTGAGACATCTGAGTTCATGTCACTTATCTTGAACTATGGCTTAATGGAATATTTCATTGTGTATAAATTTAAACAAAAGTATTACATTTCCATTAAAATAGTTTTAGCATCAAATTTACAACTCTTTCTGACATTTTTAGACCAGCTTTTCAGTAACGTTCTTAAAATATTTCGGAAAATATTTTTTTTGAGCCCGCAACAATTTAAATATCATGTTTATTTTTGTGCGTAGTTGTTAAACTTTTGATGTTGGTTTAGTAACTTTCTGAAAAAAATGACACATTTTCATTCATATTTTAGATTTTCCCGTCGATTAATTGGACCGAAGTGCTAGGTCTCAGGTTAACATATCGGTTCCTTGTGCAGATGTTTCGACGATGTCTAGTCATTTAATTAGAAGTTAATTAGTAGATGGTGACTGACAGAGGAATTCAGGATGCGTATTTCGTCCTATTTGGGACTCGTCACTAGATGTACATTCAATCCAAGGTGAGTAGTGGTGTACCCACAGGGGTTCCAAGTGTTCCAGTGGATAATGCTTTGGTGTTCCAACTATTGGCACTGAGTTCGAGTCTCGGTGGGAACATCATCACTCACTGTGGAATGCAGGTATATCCGGTGACAAGTTTCAAATAGGACGAAATGCACATCCTAAATTCCACTGTTAGTAACCAGCCAACAATCGAAGCATTTTTCGTTTCTGCATGAACGATTCTTGTTTAACCGTGTAACGAAAAGGTGGTCAATGATACTTTTATTTATGTGTCAGTATTCACAACTAAGAATGTTAATTGTTAACACTTTATAAGATATAATTGTGCGGTTTCAAAATCTCACCTCACCAGTTCACACTGCAACAGAATAGATACCTACTTGTGTGAATTGTAAGTAGTTCGATGTGACTATATCGAATAAAATGCGTTTTCAACGTCACTGACATATAATATTAAGTGTTTGTATGTCTTACCAAGTGAATCAATCTATTATGAAATCGAATGGTTTAGGGGACTGATGAAATGGTTTCAACAAACAAGTTAAATAAATACTTTCACGTAGATTAAAAATAGTATTCCGACTATTTCAGGGTGGATTTCGCCAAGAAACGACATCAGTTGGAGAACAACTCCAAACAAGACAGCAATCAATAGTTGTTAAGTCCTTATTCGAGACTCAACAGCAATATGCAACAATAAATTCAGGGGGGTTCGAATCTGGAACTTTCAGTTTACGAAGTCAGCATATTACAAATTAGCCACTGGAGTCGATTTATACTTCTTGTTTCATTTCGTGTTATAGCACTATTACCATTCAATGCTAGCAACAAGGATTCATCCTCAAACGACAGATGGTGAACTCCACTGTTCATCAGAACTCCAGGGAGTCAGTAACTAGTCAGTAAAACTTAGAATTCACAGGCTATGGAGTCAGATTTAAACCCTGTAATCTGGAGGTTCTAGGTTCCATCTCTAGTGGATTCATGGGTATGTACTAGCTCAGACCTAAGCTAATACCAAGCTAAAACCTGACAGATGGCCATTGCTGACCTGTTTTCAATTACCCTCTAACTCACGTCAGTTGGTGATGAAATCTCACTTAAAATCAAAATGATTCCCACAAATCAACACTTGAAAATATTTTGACTATTGCTAGCAGCATAATTCATGGAGTGTTTTATATAAAAAATTTAGAACCTGATCAAAAATGTGAATTTCGCTAGAGATTCTAAAAGGGAAGTCATTTCAAACACGATTGTTAACACAGAAAATGTAAAACACATCAGCGCATCTTAAAATATATCATGTTTCTTAACCATAGGGAAACAACTAAAATTCGTGTCTTTGTAATGTTCACACATCCGCATACGTGCATTTGACCTCAAACACAGCATGAAATAGTAACCTAATTAAATAATATATGCTACTGTCGTTCATTCATTTCCTAATTTCAAAGTTTATAGATTAGCTTCTCTCTGTTGAAATACAAAATAGAGGAATAATTAAATGAGTACAAGTTCTCTTCAACTATCAGAATGAGGAAAAGCATATGAAAGTTGTTCAAAACTTGATGGTGGAAAACATGAATGATTCTACTGAAAATTGAAACCAAGCCAAATTACTTCGAAATCTTAAACAGTTTAATATTCTACTCATTTTCGCCTAAAGTAAAACATCTGAGGAAAATGTTCAGTCTAGATTAAAATGACAATAAGGACTTATTTGAGCTAGCCAAAATAGTGATCAATTTTTTACTGTCAAGTTAAGTATTTATTCTCATTTTAGGGACAAGTTTACATACAAAACATTTTCTCATTAACATGATTGAAACTACTAATATGATGTGAGTACATCAAAATACAGAATGGTTCTTCGTATATACTTTTAACTCGTGTAACCTGTTCTTCGCCATTCTTCAAAGCGTCAGTCAACTTTTTTATTCATTGTTTTGTCAGACACATCCCTCACGAGTTTCAAAGACCAGCATTCTACTGACTTGAATCAGTGTCTAAAGCAAACAAATAACTACCGAAAGTATCAGTTACACTCTCATTGAGTCAGTAATAACTAATGCCTCACAGTTTTGAGCTAAGTGGACATATTTAAACTGTTATGTTTTTCTTGAGAAATAACTTGTAAAATCCCAAGTGACTTTTCACTTCACTGATATGTGTGGTGAAGTGGAGTGTTACACCTTCTTTCTACTCCACTGGCTTAGTACTTCGGCTGACGTCAGTGATTCGCTAAGTTTATTTTAGCATTCATAAGTGCGCTTTCCCAAATAGAATATTACAAGGACGAAATAAGTTTCATTTCCAAAATACACTATGCGAACGGATGGCTAATGTGGAGTACCTTCATAAACCACATTTCGCGATTAATAACAGACTTCATATGTGGTCTTATCATCTCTGTGAACCATGCTACACTGGTGGTAATTAGCATGATGTGCTTCAGTATTACCTAAAGTAAGAACTAAAAATTCTGGGAGAGGTTACATAGACACATGGCATTAGTCTCTGATACCAGTGAATGTTAGGTTAAACAGGATTGGTAGACACAAAGAATCACCGTTTGCTGGAATTTTGTGATAGGGCTGAAAAACATTCTCAGTGGTGCATATGCACTTGATCCTAATTACCTTCTAGAAACTTAAAATTTCCTTAGTCTTCATTTGAATATTCCTTTCATCGTGCCTATATTTAACGAATACAGAACTCATTTGCTATTTGTGTACTTTTCTAAAATAGGGAAACTTGATTTATTGCATTTATAAGAGAAATTCTATGTTGGTAAAATGCGTTTTAGAAATTCGTAAACATCTATACAATTTAGTTTCACTGAATGACAAGTCACAGTCTTTCAGCTGTTTTTCATTCTTCATACCTTCTTTTAACATTGGATGGTTTACACGGTCTCAAATCTGCATATGTTTTAATTGCATTTAGAGTTCGCTAACCATCTATACCATTCAATACTCTGTTTTCTGCACTATGACACTCTTCTGGTAAACAAGCTAATCAGCTTTTTTTCAAAGTAAATAGCTATTTCAGCTTCCTTTTGTTTTTCGTAGGTAAGAAAATTTATTCGGTGACTGCAGTTTGTTATGTTCAACAAAACTACAACTGAAATGAGAGCTGAGTTAACTGTTCAGCGTTAGTGATAACGATAATGATAATAATAGGTTAGCTGCCGGAAGTGAAGTGATTCAAACTTTTACAAGGATATAGTCAATAGACTGCATAATAAAAAAGAATGACATGTTATATTGTTTCATCGCTCACTTCATCTATTATAAAGCTAGAGGAAATTTCTGAAGAAGAAAAAAACAAATTCGTAGTATTCCACTTTTGCGTTGTAGGTGGGCTAGCGACACTACTACTGTAAACCGATCCATCTTTTTAGAATGATTATGAGGAAATTAAATAGTTCGGTAAGAAATGAAGTTAGGTTATTGTTCAATCAGCTGTAATGTGAATGGATCAGTGCTGAATGCTAGTTAACTTACTCCTGTGATTATTTTTTCTGGTGATTAGTTGGTTTATTGATTTCACAATGTAGCAACCAAGCGAAGCGCTCTCATATTGTGATTTCTTGTACTTTTTATCATATTAATAGTAATAAATCATCAGCTTGATGCATCCATGAAAACCTGAATCTTGCTCAATTCCGATATTTGCCTTACTTGATAACATAAGTCAAATAAAAACTTTTCTTATCCACATTTTATGTTAAACATCAAAATATGGTGAATACCAGTCTTGCATTGTATAACTCAAAAGCCATATGACAATAACATCATTTAACTCATACTGTAACAACAGAAGACAAGGGCCAGGCAACAGATCGTTTATTAAGGAAAATCAACACATATTTATAGATTTTGATGTACATTATTGTAGGTTAATGTTAGTAGAAAATACAGTCTGTTGATTGGTTGTTTCTCACACAAAGTTAACCTTGCATCTCTTGTGGCTGTGTCAGTTCATCTATATGTTAACTGTATCCACCTGTCCATCTTGGCCTTGTTTTCACATGACTAACATTGACCTCAATTACTGTCAACCAATTTGGCTAGCAACCATCTCTCACCACAACATGACTAATATTTGATACATAAACATTAACCTCAATTACTGTCAATCAATTTGGCTAGCAACCATCTCTCACCACAATACTACAGATATTAAGTGTTACCTTGATTTGATTTGTCACAGTTATAACTTCTCGCTAGAACCCTAGGTAATTCCCATATAGGCGGTTGCGCTAAATATATATATCACGAATTGGGAAAACTTGAAATTCATGGATCATTAAATCGGGTCCCAGTGGCTGAATGGTCTACGGGCTTGCCTTGTAATCAGAAGGACCTGGGCTAGAAACCCGGTGGATGAGTACTGACGAAGAGTCTCAGTCTAGGAGGAAACAGCTGTCCAATATTATCCAATTGATGTCAACTCGTGATCAATCCTTATACTAGAGAGGTAGTCATTTCCACGAGAGTTAACACTATATGGAGTAATTACGAGCATGTAGTCATCCAGTAGGTGAGATTACTAGTTTTGAAACTGATGAGAAGCTTTTTGTATGGCTGCAACTGAAGATAAAAACTATTTTCTCTTCGGTTTATGCTGATTGATTTACTATTTCAATTTGGTTATTGGCTGCACAAAAGACATTTACTTTTTGTGAATAGTACATTCCTGTTCATACTTTAACAAACAAAATTCAACAAAATTAAATGTTGCAAACGGTAATACTAACATGAATTAGAACACAGTCTAGTTTCCTACATCTAATTATCTATCATTTTTGGTTGCACATGTACTTAAAAGTTATTCTGAAACCACTAAAATTCCTTTTTTTATTCGTCATCAGGATATCTGATAATGAAAACGTATTAGTTTTTATTTACTTTTTATTTTTATCATGTTCATCAGTACACTGATGTTAAAGACAATTTGATAGCATGAACTTCACTATGTAGGAAAACTTCTACAGTTTGGATGCTTGCCTTCATAAACAGTGGGTGATAATTCCCTCTTTTTTTTACTAAATTTCTGTTTAGAGGATAAAGGTCACAAATTGATTTCCGTGCATTGATATGCAGTTAGCCTAATAACATAAAATAAGCAACACAACTTTGAAATATCAAGTCTGAGTTGTAGTGGTTAATTCTTTTAACTTGTAGTTGACAGGAAGTAAACAAAATGTCACTCAAAAATTAAGCCTCCATAGCGTCAGCATAACAATGATACCATCTGATGTTTTGAGATGTAACATGAAAAATAGATCTGTCTAAAAATGACAGAATAAGTCTCATTGGACTTACGATAGGTGCTTATTTTGAAGTACGCATCGAAAATATTCGTAATTCAAGTCACAGTATGTGCTTATCCCTGCGTAAGTAAATTCAATTTTTAATTATATTTATTTTAGTGGGAAACAATTTCGACGTCAACAAACTAGTTATTTATCTGACTAATCTAACTTTTGAATCTTGTTCGACAGAGATATATTAATTCGACTGAGATTCTTTTTGTTATATGTTACGCATTTGAAAACTTCCTAGGAGTATGTTGTAGTTTTCATTCTAAATCTGTTTATGACCACAGTGCATTATAATGAAACCCGCTTTAATTTGAATCAAAAAAGTGTTACTATGAGGAGAGTATTAGTATCTAAAAATTCATTTAATTTTTATAAAGTGAAAAGTTATTCGAAATCGAGGATTACAGGGAGAAACCAGTAATTCTTAAAGAATTCCCCTCTCCATCTGTTTACACACAATTGCTAAAAGGCTGGTTATTAGCAATCAGGAAAAAGTATTCGTAATAAATATGTAGCCGACGCGATACTATTAGCAAAAATACATGAATAACTACGTACATTCTAGGTGAATAAGTTTTGAAATAAGAATGATGTTTGGCGAAAGTGTATTTTGTAAACACATTAATATAAAAAGGGGACGACAAATGAAACGCATTTTCTCAAATTGTTAACACTAGTATACACTGATATTAGAGTTTACATTCATTGTTTAGATTAGTCGACTAAGTGATAAGAAAACCTTATGCACTCAACTTTGGATTCTTAGGCATTTTAAAAAATTATGTTGATAAATTATAGAATTATCTACATACCAAACATAACATACACTCTTTGATCTAATAGTTTAGATTAGCTTTTGTTGATTGGCGTAACTTCGATTATGTAAAGAAGACAAAATCGTATTTTACCCCGCTGACTGACTAGAAATTACTTTTAAGGAGTATAAATTTGCATTTGATCTAGAATAAACTACTTAACAATAAGTCCTTTAAATACTGCTTAATTAATTGTAGAAAAGTAAATGAAACGGTGAAAACTGCTCTCTTAAATCAAAAAGAAATGTCAGGTTGATAAAACTATCATATTACATACTATCCATGTTTTTAGAAATACCCACAAAATAACCTTTGAAACCATTCAAATTATTATGCATTCAAGTGTATTGTGAAATGGAAAGTTCATTGAATGTAAAGTGGATGAAGAGGTGGGAGACATGATAGAAAAAATAAGTTCCCCGTGAACATCCCAAGAAGTCTATCTCGAAAGTAAGGCGAAAATTCACAAACCTCACTTATCAGACACCCTGTGGCTGCCAGACATTTTATCAACATCCATAAATCCTCTACAAAATTAAACGTAGAGGGTATGCTGGAATTACTACAGCTTTTCAGAAGCATCTGTAATTCGGTTGTTTAATGGTAGAAGGCTCGCCAGCCCTCCACATGTTCCGCATTCACTTCAAGGACGATCCATTCAAAACCCTTGGCCTAGTTTACTAGCTCGTAGCAAACCGAAAAAAACAGGGGAGGTCTGGCGTGAGCTAGAAATCCCACCCATCAAAATAACACCACACTACTGAAACTTCAAAAAATTCAACTCCTATGTCCCCCTCGAAAGGAATGAGAAAAAATGTTTTACAACCAAAATTATTCATACAGAGAGTGTGATCACTCTCTCACTGCTTTCGTGACCGCATTTTGATCGTATGAGTGATTTCAGCTCACTGAGATGATTCCAGTTTTATGAAGTGGAAATTCTTGGGTAAGATAATGTGTAACCTTATGAAACAGTAATAGTAGTTTATTTCCTGCTTTTTCTGTATTCTCTCCCCGTCTTATTAATTTAACATTTCTTAAGCTTTGCATTTCATAATGCATACAAAGTGATAATAAATGGAGAGGATAAATGTGATGTTTACTTCTTCAGCGCTACTGATTTCGAACTTTTCTACTCATAACATTTTTCTGCTGTCATATCTACATTTTTATTATAGCATTTCTCGCCTGCTGTACATTTCACCGCTGATTGGAACCTGTGAAGTATAATGACAACGTTTTATAATGCAAATCTAGTCTTTCATGCTATACTAAGATTTTCAAGAGAACCGCTTGTATGAAAGTTGTTGTTTTTCGTTTAAGATGGATTAGTTGGTAAGCTAAACCCTTTTTTAAGGATAAAGGGGGTTCACTGTCGCATAATGATCGATGAAGCAAAACTGATAAACACTGCATTGTAAAACAAAAAAGGTATCAGCTAGTAAACAGTTTCTTATCATTCTTTACTCGTTTAATGATTGTTTTCTTTGTTTATTGCATTCAACAGCATACATCATTACTCCCAAGAGTTATAAACATATACCTTATTCAATTTATGAGAACTGAATTTCATATCACTCGAGAAGAATTCGTAAAACAATATAAATGAGATGGAATATTTAAAGAGTTTATCGATTGTTAAATATTTGAATGAAATTTTAAAGTGTTTTGTTTAACTTGTGACACCATTTTTGACATATTCTCTTTTTCAGTTTAGCTCATAAAGGAATTTTGTTGTTTACTTATTTATTGGTGCATAATTTCCATTTTATAACTGTATACTGATAACCAACAGAAGGACATGTTCAAAAAAGTTGTCCATCTTAAGAAAAATTTTTATTCATCCTAAATTTACAAAATCTTTGAACAAAATATGGAATCTTTCAGCATAACATAAACAAAGTATGCATGTGGATTTGAAATTCGATGCGTTACATTATGGCGTTTAATTTGAAGGTTGTCTCATAAATGACTGTGTCACCGAGATACTATTTTTTGAAAAGGTGTAGGAAAAACACACTTCAACATTTACATATGCCGACTAAATATCATATTTCATAACTTGCATACAGAAATAATGTTACAAGGATGGAACTTTACTCATAAAAAGAATGAAGTATTTTAGTGTGGGATTTCGCAAATCATTTGACAGACAAAAATGCAGTTTGTGCGCAGACTGTTTGAAATATTTAGTCGAGAAGTGAAAATTTATTAATGTAGATATTTCATACCGCTTGAAAGTAGTAAAAATATCTGTGACAATGCTGTTAGGGGGGCGGTAAACCATCACTACCCTCAATAAATACAATTATATTGCAGTTTCAAAAGTAACGTGCGTGGACAAAAATCATGATAAATCCTGAATTCATTTATACCTCGAAAAACTATACTGTATCTACCACTTTTTGAAAACACTCTCAATTATCAAAATATAAATAGCTATTTTAAGAGCGTAACCACATGACTGATGCACATTTAATAAGGCCATATGCTTAAAATAACTTCAACTATAAATCTACTAAGGTGAACTGAATTTAAAATATTGAAAACTCTGTGAATCATGTTGAAGTAGCGTTAATTAGAAGAGCTCTAGTAACATACTGTCATTTTCACTGAGTTAATTGTTTAGGACATAAATTGTCTCTCTGTGCTTATTTTGTGGATTCCCTGATACAAAGTTATCTGATTTGTTTAAACTGTTAGCTGATAGGGTGTTCTGGAAGCTAGTGATGTTTTTAGCTATAATAATTATTTTATGTAGCTAGTGTATCATTTAGGGGATTTATTAAATTTATCATTCTTAGTGAAACATCTTGGTATAGGCTTCGTTTGATTGACCGGTATTGGTGGCTTAATGTATAGTGGCCAAGTAGGAAATTAAAATCTTGATAGAAGGGCGATTCGGACCAGCAATCACTAGCTGAATAACCTGGTGCTCGATAGACGGAAAAGTATTACAGCCATCCATAACTCAGCTGTCTAATAAACATGTCTTTGAATATGTATAACTTGTCTGACCTTCCATTCAAATTAAGTAACGTCGTTTCAGCATTATTCTCATCAGGAAGCAGAATCACTTCAGAAACAACTGACTTACTTTCAAAGACTAAATACTACAAAGATGCAAGTAATAATGACGTTTGTTTCATTTTAGTCAAACAGGAACAGTCTTTTTCCTACATAAAGAGACAAAATGACATATTACCGCAAACAAATTACGGTTTTAGGTAATAAATAGAACCTTGAGAATAACCCTTTTTTGCTAACGCTCATGAATTTCACTGACATTCTTACTTAAACATCAACCTTTTTATGAGGTGTATATATGTAATTTTGTAACAAAATTAAGATACTTAAAACTTTCTGATATTTTGTTACTTCTAATTTCTTGTCTTTTGCAAACAAAATTCCTAAATATCCTGATTAATTTCATTTTAACCTCGGCTAATTTGTCATTATGAAGACGAATATATTTCCATTTTTCCTGCTACTAATTCTTTTATAATTCTTGAAGTAAATGATTTCTTTATCGATGCTTTGAATTAACTATCTAAACATACTGAATGATGACTAAGTGTATTGAGGAATTGCAGTCCATGAAATAATTCTGTATACATTCACCAACTAAATATCGAGTTCGTTATTTGCTGGGTAATGCTCATTTAATACATCTTTTCTGTTATCATAGCATTCTTAATTCAAAATTAATAAGGGGCTTTTTAAAGCATTCATAGACTAATGTCTTATCTTTAATGTAACTACATATTTGTATTCAGATGATAAAATTGTGAGATTTTATGGCCAACAGTGTAAATTTATATACAATAAACCTTACAATGTAGATAAAGGTAGTGTTTTTTGTGGTTTCGATGTACAGTTTGTAACTGTTAATGTCTGTTATCAGCTTCGGAAGAGCGGGTCAAAAAATGACAAAAATTAACTCATATTTACGGAATTGACATTTACCTCAGATACTTAAATTGTAACAAGAGGTAAGCAAATAAAGTTTGACAAATGAATAGTTACCCTTTGATAACTGTAAATATGAATGGTAAAATATGCATATAACATCATCCGATAAATAATATTCAGACATTCATCACAGAAATTCATTATTATTTACATAAGCGAAACTGTCCCTTATATTAACTAGTCTTGTGAATAAGATATCGTGTGTGCATTGTTCTAAATTGATTATTGCGGTGAAAAGCGTTGGAGTTTTGAACGTCTGAGTAAGCGAATTCTCCACCACATTATTTACTCTGTCACATTGACTTGTTTTCCTATTTTTGATTGATCCCAAATCGTACTTACTAGAAATAGTTTCCTCCAGTATTGTTTTGCAAAGCTAAACATTACTATTGCAACCAGTACGCAAATCAATTTTCTACAAGTTGCGTTTAAATACCAATCGTTCTTACATATCAACAAGGATCTCACAAAAACTTTGAAACCTCTAAATAAACACATATTGTAAACATTTACAGTGAGAATTAACAAGTAGAATGATGAAGCCCAAAAATTATTGAACTTTTCTGTGTTTGACTGACGACCGTAAAATTATGGCGTTATATTTGATTTCCACTTCAACAGGTTTATTTTTTTGTTAGATATCCACAAATACAGCCCGGATTTTGTTGTATTTCTCCCCTCTTTTTTTCCTAGCCCACAAGATTCAAGAAAAATACGTGATTAATGAAATATAGCTGTCTTTTTCCAAATAATTAATTGAGACCTTTGTAAAAATCAGGGTAAAAAAGAAATAATATTTAACTAATAGTGATGTGTATTCAACTTTTAAAAAATCCGTCTAATGAAATGCGTAATGTCTGTCATTGCTAAATACAGAAATTACGTCTAGAACAGTGGCAGTGGACTTAAAAAGTGTGACTATATGAATCAAGCAAACAATGACTTTTTATTATAGTCTACTGCATCTGACTATAAAATGCTAAACGACAATTTAGAGAGCCAAAGAGACTATTTTAGAAGTTTGTCAGTGATTAATCTCTCATGATCTGTCTTCAGTCTTTTTATTATATTTTCTTAACTTATATAAATATTAAACATTGAAAAAACGGAACCAAGCACAGTGAACTCGAAAGTCACTTGAGAATCATTTGTTTTACTAAAATATCTACTTCTAGTACATAGACTTCAGATGAAGGAAGTTTGAAACTCACCTACGCCTTCATAATTCCTGTTGTGAAACACATAATCTGACAGGGAAAAAGGTTTATACTGTCTCAAACAATATAAGACAAATCGCTTTGTTACTTAGCCAATTAAAATGCTTCGAGTCATAACAGTATCTATTATAATTGCTTATTTTCTCTTACATTATAATGATTGCATTTTAAAGTTTTAACGACCCCAAACAGTTTGCTTATAGACAGAGAAGAATTATTTTAGATATTTCTGTCTGTATCATAACACTGTCCGTTGTACCTACCTTGACTACACCTCTGTTTTTGACTCTGTACCTAGATACCTTTCGTTAATAAGTTTTCCCTGACACAAACTCATTCCTATGGTGTTAATTGGTTGCAGTCTTATTTCTTTCACAGAATGCAGTATTTAAAGGGAAATCTTCCTCTGACTTACTTACTATAGCTTGAGTCCCTCAAGATTTGCTTCTCTTTCTTCTTCTTTTTTCTTCCTTCTTACGTGACTTCCCTCTTTCGGAAGAAATCAACTTCGGTCAATTCCTTGAAGATCTGACTGTCTCGTTGCCAGTTACGTCCCGTTCTTACTCTTCCAAACTTAGTAGCTTTTTGTCAGATATCAATCAGTGATCTAAGCTAAATGGTCTTACTTTCATTCCCTCTACATGTTAGATTATTAACTTCACCTTGAGGTATAAACGTTACAAGACCTGGCTGGTTTACATAGTGCTTGTAGCATAGACGGCACAGAAATAGAAACTAAGTCAATCATTGGAACAGTTATATTCTCTCACCTTTCTTGGTCATCCCATACCTTATTGATTTCTAAGAAAATGTTCCATCTAACCTACTACATTAAGAAGCCAAGATGGTCCGAAATCACTCAACCCCTACTTTTACACTTTGTTAACACTTGCATCTTACCTATTATACTTTACTGCTACCCCTTAGTCTTCCCTGAGCTACTCCAAAAGGATTATGTCATATTATGCAGGGTATTAAAGGCTATCACTCGGGCGAGTGGTGTGCCAATTAGTTAGCTCGTTACTATGGTATTCGATAGCACCTCACGTGGTTCAAATACATATAATCTGACTCCCAGCACCCCTTCTATTCTCAACTCTCCTCACCTTGCATCTCATCAAGTAGGACTATAAGTCATTTTAAAAGATTATATACTCCCACAACCAAGTACAGAAACTTGACAATACCATATTTGGCGCTCGTCCTATGTGATAGAGCTAATGCTAAGCGTGAAACCTACTAATTACTATGTTATAAGGAAAATAACTGGTTTTTTATACTCTCCTATTTGTAATCTATGGTGACAATATATCTGTTAAATTATAATTTTAGATATGATGGAAAAAATTTGTAGCTCTGGTGGATGATTTTGATGTTGTTGTGTTATCTGAGCTGTTCTCTGCCCTACTAGGCAACATCTTCAGTGCATAATTCAAAGAGAAGTATAATTATAATTTCAGACAACAACAATAATATCATTATTTTACGCTTTCTGTACATTTTTGGCTTCACTGTCACTGCTAATACCAAAAAGGCTGCTATTATCAATCTTGTAATACTATTTTTGTTTTTGCTTTTGTCTAGTAAATTAGATGCAATATTGTACCAAATGCTGAGAATTTTAGACTGTATCATAACACCTGTCCTGGAACAAAGCCAGTTATTATGTGAAATAATCTCTATAATTTCAGCCTAGCCAATAAGCCAACTCTGAGAATGACAAGAGAACCACAGGTGTATTTCCAGTTTACTTTAGTTGTCGCGTCCAAGTTCATCATGTTGAGTTCAGGAATACCACAGAGAAACTTCATCAAAACAATCCAAATGTAACAGGCACTTCTTTTGTGATGCCGAAGAGCACAAGTAAAAACGCTTAGCAACATAGTAATTAATCTACATTCAAGTGAATTCAAAGAAAAGGATAATCTGTCTTTAATATTGATACCATGAACGGCTTCTTGTAATTGCATATATTATATTAAAGAAATTGTTAAAAAGGAAATGAAAATGAAATTCCCAGTGAAATTAGGTTTCACTCAGCAGGCCAATGAACTAAAGTAGCTGTCTGCCAAGAACGAGTACAAAATGGAGCCACATGGTCATTGAGAATAGAGTATCAGACCAGAAGGAAATGATGAACACATGAAGCAGAGCTGTTCGAGCATGTAGTATTGTAGGACAACTCATGATGTACGTCTGAAGGTACACTTCTTCTTAAATCGATATTACTGTATATTACAGGTTACTGAATGTATATGTACCTGCCTCTACACTTTCCAAAAAAAAATATTTTCACTGGCAGATTTGCGCTACAAATCTTGCTTCCGCATTTAATTTCATGAAACCTAACTCAAAATACTTTATTGATTGATTTCTATTCTGTTAACTGATTATTCATAGGGCGTCGGTGCGTCGGTGGCACAGTGGTTAGGACTCTCGCCGACCATGCACATGGTTCGGGGTTCGATCCCCTACCGACGCACACCCGATATCTATGGTCGGCCTGCAAAATTTGGGCTACCGATATCCATGCTGAAAATTCCATACTTGTACTGAAAATACGGTGTGGCATCAAGCTGTAAAATCGAAAAAAATTACTGGGCACTCAACATAACAATTCGAAAACTATCAGTTTTCTAGGTGATACGGTTATCATTCGGTCATTGAACTGACAATGTCTTTCTTGTGCACCTATGAGAGATAATCATTCAGCGATTACTTTTCAAGTCAATTTAAACTCCGAAGAATAACGATCGATAAA
The DNA here is from genome assembly GCA_944472155.2 of Trichobilharzia szidati. Taxonomy (NCBI): domain Eukaryota; kingdom Metazoa; phylum Platyhelminthes; class Trematoda; order Strigeidida; family Schistosomatidae; genus Trichobilharzia; species Trichobilharzia szidati. The sequence goes on along the minus strand of OX235279.1, from coordinate 64,551,772 downwards.
AGTATCATCTGATATTCTGACTAACGTTTTCCCTACAAAGTTCTGTCTGCACTTCTTAGCATTCTTGACATTGTATTCAGTTTTCAAAGTTAACATTATTATAAACATATTAGGAAGGAGTCGACATTTCTATACAATATTTTTATAGTATGTGACCAATGCTTCAACAATCTGTTTTTTCCTGACTTTAAAATAAACACCAGAAGAAATGGTATTTTAGCTATCTACCAGCGACAATTTCTCTTTTATGTACCGAAATTTTGTACCATCTAACTGTTATACGAAATACTTTTCAAAAAAAGTGACAGTTTCAATTTTTCGAAAAGTAGGAACTTATGAAACCAAAACTATAGAAAACTGTGTGAATTTTTGTTATTTAATGTGTTAAACTGGATAATAAGCCAACTCGTGTTTTGCACTAACGATTTTAAGCAAATGGTAACGGTAGCACTTGATTTGGCTTAAAACATGTGGGTTCTTTGTGTTTCCATTGCCATGAATTATTGTAAAGGTGGTAGGTAAAGTTTAAGTTAAGACAATAAAAGTTTGGTTATGTTCCCCATTTTTAAACAAGATTCCTAAAAAGTCTGTAGTGAAAGGGTTTTTCACAATGTAGCATACTACTTTTTTACTGTAATAAGTCATTTCTGATGTGAACCTTTTTTAAAACAGATATTCCATGAAAACAAACGGATCCGGATGCTTTTGTTTATGAAACAATACAATTTTACAAAATTCTTATTTCAATTTCCACATAAATTTAGAATAATGAGACAAAACAGATGGAATTCATTTTCTCTGGAGACAAATTCCTAGTTATAATTAGTTTCTTCGTCGTCAGTGCTGGTAGAGAAGGGAGCGAATAACAGAATTTTCTAGAACTGTAGTGGTAGAATACCATAAGAAAGAAATAACGGTGACACCGAATAACAGTTAACAGTAATTATATTCAAAATAATAGTATGCTTGTTTTAATCTACCATCATCTGAATTAGTCTATATATATATATATATATATATATATATATATATATATATATATATATAGTACCAAGTCTTGGTTTCAACTTAATATTCGTTTGTGCTGAGTACCACAAGAATACTACCTGGTGCAGATCATCACGAACTAAAATTTGATTGTAAAAAGGACTCAGCCATCACGAAGTTTTAGAGATAGATTTCAGACCTGCTGAGAGAATAATGATACCTGAAGATCATTTGGAAATCATAGAAAATATGAGTATCTCCTGTTTATTGCGTTCTTAATACTTGTACATTTGTGAGTTATTGATACAAAGGTACTTAATACATTATTATTTTTATTCCTTTTCAACAAGGACTCTATTTTCGATAGTCGTATCAGCAATAAAAATTAAAGAACTGTACGTTTAGTTGGATAACTAAGTTAGTCATGACAGTGGAAAACAAATTTAAACGGGAACTGTGTCTTCCAAAACAGTTGTGTTACTGAATCAAATACTATCTAAGTTTGACAAAACTGTTCATCATACTTACGGTAACTTATTGACTGTATTCGGTTTGAAGACTTCACTCTACACGATCAATAACTTCGTACGCTAAATTTTGACAAGAACAAAACGGTAATATTTGAATAACAAAAGTGGCTGATACAAATTTTTTCCAATAGACTGAAACTGTGAAGTACAAAAAACATCATAGGATTCTTACTTTGAAATTTCATTAGTTATTTTAGTTTTTCCCGGGATATGAATATCGTTATTTACAAGTCTTGTTGTTAAAATCTCTTTGATAAGATAGCAGCACTAACAAGATCATCCAGAGTGAAATCAAAAACTGTTAATATAAACTGAAGCACATATTGCTAAATACTATTATTGCGTCAACAGCCATTAGGATTGCATATAACCAACTGCAAATGATTATTCACATTTTTGAAGAGCAAAACTAAGTGATTTATTGTGCCTATGTCATCTAACACTATGCAGACGTTATGAAAACAATATCCACTATCAATATTTCAGGTGATAAATATTAAATTTTTTCAGTGGACGAGTTCGCAAACAAACAAAGGAAAAGAGGATAGAAATTATTCGAAAAATCAGTAGATCACAGTCCTATAAAATATTCTGTCACTACATGTTATGTAAGCTGAAACACGCAATGACATACCTGGCCAAATTGAAAAAATAAACTGTATTAAATTTGAAACATACTGCATTGACCTAATACACTGAAAATATGACAGCTGTTTCTGTTTTCACTTACATAAGCTACAGTAGCTAACGACGCATGTGGATAATTGAATTTCGCCACAAAACTAAGAAAACATTCATGTTTTAGACAGAGAGTGTATGTAAGATACAACATAAATATTTTAGAAACTCCGTGGTCACAACGACAATCACTCATGAAAAGTATTTTCAAATTTCTCTGGAAAATTACATGTTTTTTTCCCTCCATCAGGTTAAGTCGTTTGAAAATGATTTAAAACACTCGTTATGAATTGTTTATGGCGAAAAATTCACTAGAAAATATTTAAGTAATTCTTTTACTTCACTATAATATTCACACTGTTTTTCTTATATCATTTGTTTATAGAAATACTTAGCTAAAGTTATGCATTTCTATCACAACTCTGCTGATAGTCCATTCCATCGCAAGTCTTACTGAATGAAAGCTTTAATAGATTAATGCTGCATCACAATTGACAGAATACAGTTTTATCATGAAGAAAACACTTTTTTACATATACACGCTTATCTACACTATACTCTTCAGTGTTTGCAAAGTGTTCATCTGCTTCTGACATTAGTTCATTTCAATTTTTAAAAAAATTTTAAATTACAAGGAATCCCATTATTTCAACATAATTTCATCAGTTATGTACCATCTCCCTTTTTTCATACTCTCTTCACATAAACTTCGCTTAGGGCATAAACAATTTAAAGTTTTGATGTCTGTTGAATGTAAAACTAAACAGTTTCTTTCTTTTGGTGAAAATGTGGGAAATAAAAATGAATTTGTTTTTCTAAAAAACTTATTTTCCATCGGTGACGATATGAAAATGAGTAACATAGTCTGTTTGTTTTTTTTATACTTGCTGAATGGAAACATTCACTAACAAAGTTAAGTAGAGTGAACATAGTTTACATATTTTGTCTAAATAAAATGAACGGCATGCATAATTATCAGGAAAAATATGTTGTAAGCAAAGACTAAAAACATTTCTGATAGCAGAGAATAATGACTAAGAGTTGAGTTTAAGACAAACATGCCTTTGTTTAAGTTAATTTCGTATTTCCCTTTGACTGATTGTATTGAACTGAAATGGCTGGTCTCCATTGGCATTTGGGTCTCAAGTAAGTACGCTTCGGTGCACGTTAATCAATCAGCCGGAAACATAAAAGTAACTCGAACAAATAATAACTTACAGCCCTTCTACAAAAGATGGCTCAAGTGGTCTGGTGGATAATACCTTAGCGTTGGAAGTGATAGATGCAGGATTCGAATCTCAAGTACGTCCGGTTGAAGAATCTCAAATAGGACGAAATTCGCATCCTTGATTCCACTACTAATCACCATCTACCAGATGATAAATATTTCTTCTTATCTGGAAATATTTAGTTACACATGTCACTATACTAGCAAATGATGTCTTTGTTTCTAATGGAAAAATGTTATCTGTTAAATTATTAACTACGACTGCTGCTTTTTAAACGATGTTTATAATTACACAATAAACCTAGCGGTTTCTTCTAAACGTTGCATTTAAATTCACTTGATCCACAGCTGTTGATACATGATGTTCATCGACAACGAAAGTGAAATAATTCTTTCCCAATAAATCACACCTCAGAAACTAGAAATTCAAATGTAGAGCGAAATGTCCAACTTGCGTTAATGTGTACATTTTCTAGATCCCTAAAACTATAAATGAATAATCTCTGAAGTCTGACCTGATGCATAGATTTGGTAGCACAGTAAAATGGCTTACAAATATCGCCATAGGTGAATTTTATATAGTCGTTATTATTTATAAACCCAGGTAAACTTTTAATTCACATTAAACTCTCTTTGTTAAATTTTGAGCTCCAAATAAAATTATAAGATGGATTAAAATAGCATAAGAGTTGATATTTAGCTACTAGAAAACTAAAATATACTTTTAGTACAAATTTTCGGGAACTCTGTTTTGTATTCTTCCAACCTAGATTCAAATTGCAGTATGTTAGGAAACCCAGTAGCTCAAGATGTGAATGTCTGGATAATATTATTTTGTATCTTTGGGTTTTGGTCAATCAAATATGTGCAAATATGGGCTGATTTTCTAGTGAAGACTTGGTTTTAATTGATATTCACTTTGTACTTGAATATTTGTTTAGCTAGTTATTTCTCGGTCTTTTTAAATATGACTCACTTCTTAAAACAATATCTCAATTCTTCGAATGTATTTTTTGTTTTAAGATTCTTGTACACTTATTACCATGTCAGGCACCCTAAAACGATTGACTTGTGTCGACTTGCATGTACATGATTTCAGTAAGATCCAACTCCATGACATTTTGTTTTTGATTCTATTTTCTTTGGATTCCATTTTCAGTCCTGTTTATTTAAATGCTAATGGTTCAAACTACTTCTACTAAAGTCATTATCCAGCATTCCCATGTCAGAATTGACGTCCTTCAGACTACTGCATTACTTTCCAGAATGCAAAGTTACTGTTGTAAATTCATTCCTGAATTAAAGAACGTGTTTAATACATCAGCCAGACTCTCTCAAAGTAACTGGGTTTCTAAGATAGATGCCATAAGTTTGGCTGATGAAGACGTAATACCTGTACTACTTGTCTTATTGACGTGAAAAATGTTTCGCATTTATTTTCATCAAAAATCTAATAAGGATGCAGACACTTGAAAGGAACTACTTGTAGAAATAAACTAGACAGATCAGTAATCTGCAAACTACAGCAAAACATTTTCAAAATGTTTGAATTAGCTTCACCTTTAACTCGGTTTATTAGCTATACTTATGCTTCAATCGTAATTAACCTCGTAATTAACCTTGTTTTGTATTTCTCAGAATAAACAAATGCAGAAACTTAAGTGAAGTCATTTTAATTTACAATATACAAAATATTAGTGGCTAACTAGAGAACGTATCTACTAGAAATTACCTTTGCAAGCAAAAGCCCAATAAAGCTTACCACTTCTAACTCTTTATGAACAAAATGGAAAACGTACTCACTACACAATAAACTATGAAGAATTAAATGTGATAAATGAACTCAACAATTAAAACTTTTGAAACAAACGAATATATTATAATGGCGTACGTTATAGCTGCACAAAAGTTTGTCGGGTGTATATAGCTTAAGTGCTTAACATTACAACGGTATGAAGTAGCAATTTCATAGTTCATAAATTAAAGTGAACAGGAAGAAGTAACTTAAGATATTTTGGTTAGATGTAGGTGAAACCAAGCTCCAGCAAATTTTCGTAAAGTTTTCAAGAAAATTAATATGGTATTCAACTTTTTAAAGTCAGACAATTGTAGCCAAAGTGTGTTGTTCCGAAAGAGAAACGTCAGTTTTGAGGCGTCTAAGCAGTAATATCTCAAGAAAAAACAAGCCAAATAAAACTGAAGATTGAATTGAACAAGATGCTGCTGCTGACAGTTGTCAGTTAACTTTTATCCCCAGACAAAATACTGACCTTAATAAGTAGGAAGTATTCAAGCAGTTGACAGATCCATGACTTATAGAAAATAATTTTTTGAATTTTCCGAAATTTGGATCCAATATTTTCTCCACTTTTGTAAGCCACCGTTGAACTGCTTGGTTTATTTTACCATCTAGTCGTACAGAGCTGTAAATGAGACTCCTGAGATATAGTATTCCAATTACTTCGACGTTTCCGACTGCCCATTTGTGCACCAAGATCGAAGTTTTCCAGCATTTTTGTGTATCTTTTCGAAAATATGCCCGGTGATTTGTTTAGGTGATCGGCGCATCAGTTTGCTGTCACTAACGGTGAAAAGACTGATGTAAATATAGATAATTTCTGAGAATGTCTTCAGTGAAGTTTTAAGAAACATAAGGGGATTATATGTAGTTCAAGACTTTTTGAACGCTATGAATTCATTACTACCTTTGATTGTTGTTTAATATGAAGAGTGGTGTTAGAGTTATTGAATGAGAGAAATAAGCTCCAAAATAGTGTACAAAAACTGAAATTGAACCAACAACAAATAATAACTGATACCCGTTACACAAGAGGTGACTGTCGTAGCCCGATTGATCTAATGGTTAGCACTTTGACATTCAAAACGATGGGTACTGGGTTTGAGTCTCAGTGGGAAGATCATCACTGACTGGGGAATGGAATGCAGTTTCACCCGGTGACGAGTCCAAAAACGACAAAGTTCGCATTCTGGATTGCACTGCCTGTCACCAACCACCAAATTACTTCAAGTTAATCCTCATACATCGTCGAAGTGTCCCAACTAGGAACCGACATGTCAGCACAGTCAGAAAATAACTGTTTCTTTTGGATAGGTAGGTCTTTCACCAGTACATCTGGGGAACAAGCTTCTCTGCAGTACATAATAACCAAGATTGTTATCGATAATTAACCAAGACCTTGTTTTCGACATTTTGGTAAGTACATGAGTAGAAATGTAGCAAAGGACGTCCTTCGAATTACCCTTGACAGACTTCATGAGACTACTCTAATTGTACCTCCCTCAATTTTCAGATTTATGAGTAATTATTTTTCCGGATGTCCCACTGATGACATTGGTTGGGGTCGCGCTAAATCAGGAATCGGTAGAGGTTAGAATTAATGGGCCATTGAATCAGGTCCCAGTGGTATACGAGCTTACCTTGCAACAGGAAGGTCCTGGGTTCGAACCCCTTTAAAGGTTGACGGTATTGACGTTCGCGAATTGTACAGAATATACTGACGCAAGATCTAATACCAACAACTTCTATAGTATTTAATAATAATAATAATTTGCTTTATTCCAAAACAGTACATGTGATACAGAATGGAATTCTCAGCATTTTTACTACAGTATTGCATCCAGTTAGTACATTATCAATAAATAGAATTCTACATAGATTAAGGAAATCACAGTTCATTATTACAACAACACATTGGCATTGTTCGTCGTGTACCAAAGACAAAGCAAAAGGCAAGATTGATCGTCCAAAGTACGTGATATATTTCGGGACCAAATAGTAAACCGTATTGAGTGCTTAACTAGCTAGTGATCGTGCACGCACGTGACACGACGGAGTACCAAATGGCGGGGATGCTTGACCGGAAGCCTTCAGCTAAACAAGTCGACTTAAACAGTGAGGGTCAGCATCCGATGTTCAGTGATGATTGCTGTGGTCAATAATTTTGAAGGATTATTTACCACTACACCCCAATGGGAGCGTACAGCTGATAATTCCCAAACTAGGATGAAACAGCTGTCCAGTACTCCCATGTTTTCAGTGGTTCTCTAACTGATATCAATCCGTGATCAACTCGTAAAAACAAAGCTAATCCTTACAAACCAACTATAGAAAATATATGGGTTTTGCAGAGCGTTGCTGTTTTTCCTTGAATGCCTACCCATGAAGGTGGTTCAGTGTAGGTTTTTAATTAGTGTTTCTGAAGTATTCCAGTTTCCTGCTTAGTGCCTCTTTAGTACGAACGTGATAGGTTCTCGTCGCAAGAAAGGCAATGAGATTTCTGTGGTTATTGAGATAAAACTATAGAAGTCCATTGTTTATTCACTCCATTTTGGCAGGCGCTGCTTTAGCAGATCAGGCCGCCCATATTAAAATTACATTGCATCTTTCGTATTGACTGAGAACGTTGCAGGCGGCGCTATTTTTTTGCCCAAGTGGAAATTGGTCAGAACTGGATTATATCTTAACTAGTGACTAGTTACCAATAGCAGAGTTCAGATCAAGACCCTTCTAAGTAGCAGCGACTATGAGGTCATAGTGTTTGACCCAATTCTTTGCTAGTGCTTACAGTGGGATGCTACATTACCTTATCTGTGCTAAAGCAAAACCAATTACACCAAAATTCGAGGACTTCTATCTGATGTCCACAGACTGCGCTGAGCCATCATCAGAGGAACATCGCAAAATGGTAAAAGGGACCTTTCGCAATGCAACCTCCAATACCGTCACTCTAGTCACATCACGACCTGTGAAGCAGTTCTCGTGGTTAGAGAGAGACTCGTAGCATATTTTACAAGCCAAAAGAAAAGTTTTGTCAACATAGTCACTCTCCAGGAGTTAGGATCACTGTGAGGCTAACTTAGAACTCATGAAACAATGCAACACAAGGATCCGGAGGTCATTTCAGGCAAATCTCGCCAAAATCCCCGCAGCAAACCCCAAAAGCTTTCACCTATTGATGTCGGAAAGAAAACGAGAGGGTATGCACCTTAGGGGGTTTAGGTGGTCAATATCTCACTAGCACTAGTTTGGAAATATACAGTTCCGCCTCTAACAAACAACTAAACAGCAATGTGGGTATTACTGCTATAGGGCGCAAGGATCACATTGCTAAATTACCAGTTACAATACACCTTAACCCTCCAGTGGTTCTGGTGAAACTGTAAAAATCGGTGCGTAGAAGCTCTCTTCAAGACTTTATGTAACTTGTTCTAGCACCCCGTGGATTCGGAGAAACTGACAAAGGGGTGGAAGAGTCATCCTTTCTCTTGTCTTCAAGAGTAATTATTCGTAAAAGCAAGGGAGTTCAATACCAGTAGCGCAACCCCCAGTAGTATTGGAGATATTTGAAAGTCTAATTGATGATCACATTAGGCGACACGTAGACAGGACTAACATACTCAGCAAAGCGTAACATGGATTTAGGAGATGGAGATCCTGTGTGACAAATCTGTGATCAACTTGAGATGGTCGGACATCATGCTGGTATATGATTGTTCCAGTTCATATATACTTCTTTGACTTCGTGAAGGCATTTGACTCCATTCAGCATGGTCCTGCTTCACAAAATATGTCAGGCGGGTATTAGTGGAGTGTAGAGGACCAAAGAAGTTTTCATACCAATCCAACTCAAGCAGTTTTGTCTTCGACGGTCAATTTGTTAACATTTGAGGATTGAAAAATTGAGAACAACTGGTTTGTTGTGTGGTTGTGTATCTGGATACTGTCATCGTGCCATCGTTAATAAATATACTCTTGAGCAGCAACAAGTGTTATATTCTGTCTCCACCAGTTGAGGCGCTGTTAAGAACAGCCAGGCTAGAGTCAGCAGACAGAATGTTCAAAGGTCAAATCTAGCTGCACAGATTACCACACAACAATCATGAGAGTTATTTCTAGCTGAAGCCAACCTGAAACTATCTCTAAATTGTTCAAGAAGCATGACTAATTGGTTTCCAAGAGTATGACTTTTAGAAACTACGCAAATTACTGACAGACACCTCATATTATTTTACGAGACTAATCGTGTTTTGAAGAGTTTCATTTAAAAATAAATATATTCGGCGATGAAGTGTGGTCTCCCTCGTGGCAGTCCACAAAGGGTGTGTAGCGGTAAATAATTCCCCAAAATTATTAACCACAGCAATCATCACTCAACATTGGATGCTGACCATCACTGTTTAAGTCGACTTGTTTAGCTGAAGGCTTCCGGTCAAGCATCCCCGCCATTTGGTACCCCGTCGTGTCACGTGCGTGCACGATTACTAGCTAGCTAAGCATTAACTTCTACCCGCGATTTTGTCCCGAAATATAATACGTACTTTGGACGACAAAATCTGGTCTTTTGCTTTACCATTTGGTACTCGAAGAACGAACACTATAGAAGTTGTTGGTATAAGATCTTGCGTTAGTATAATCCGTACAACTCGCGAACGTCGTTACCTACAGCCCCCTAAACTGGTGAGCCCAACCACGAACTACAGGCAACCACTAAACTGGTGAGCCCAACCACGAACTACAGGCAACCACTAAACTGGTGAGCCCAACCACGAACTACATCTTCAATTCACACGCAGATAAACCCGGTGAGTTCGTTCCTTTTTGTGTTTATTCTTGTACTATATTGTTATCGGCATACATTTCGTCATGACTGACCCTAGCCCTAAGGTTATTCATATACGCTCAACCGCCAAAACAATTCAGCTCGTACCATATTGGCCAGATAATGCTGAAACGTGGTTTCAGATTGCTGAGTCTGATTTTTGTGAACATGGCATAACCGATCAACGTTCACAGTTCCTTGCAGTTATTCACGCCCTACCGCGGGGATTCAGCAGGTGCGTAACTCTGCAGATGTCGGTAAGTAACTCGTACGAGTTGCTCAAAGCATCCATCCTCAAGAGAAACGTTCTCACAGATCGGCAACGTCTGGATGAGTTATTTCGTAACATCGAGTTAGGAGATCAGTCAGCCGTGAGCATGCTGGCAAGAATGAAAGAGATCATTGGCCAAAGTCAGTTCGATGAAGGACTGTTTAGAGAACTAATTTTATCCAAACTGCCACAGTCAGTTCAGACTGTACTTGTGACACTTCAATGTGTTCTCATGGATGACTCAGCTGTCTCTGCAGATAGAATTCTAGAGATAACGAAACGGCCAGTTACCGAAGTATACTCAGTTACCGAACAGACTTCGAGTAAGGATTCTGCAATGATAGAGTTAATCAACTCCGTCCAGCAGATGCTTAGGTCAAACAAGCCTAGCAATTCCTCCTACCGTCGTTCCAAATCCCCTCAACGGCTACACGTACGTGGACGATCTAAGTCCAACACACGTTCTCTCAAAAATCCTGGCTGGTGTGGGTATCACAACACCTATGGCAAGGAAGCAAAATGTTGTCGAAAACCTTCTGATTTCGCCAAAGCCTCCAAGTCTGCGGTAAACTATCCCGCCGGCACGCGTTAGCGGCAACCGTCGCCGGTGGCACTAGCCGCTTACTTTACATCCATAATGTAATGAGCCAGACTATATATCTAATCGACACAGGCGCCGAAGTCAGCGTCCTTCCTGCTACAGCAGCAGATCTACAGAAGGATCCTAACTTCAACCTACAGGCTGCAAATGGAAAACCAATTGCAACCTATGGTCGGAAATACGTCTATCTGAACGTAGGTTTACGCAAACCTATTCAGTGGATTTTCCTAATCGCTGACGTCACCATGCCCATCATCGGCACGGACCTACTTAATCATCATGATTTGCTCGTAGACGTCCGCCGTAAACGACTAATTGACAACACTACTAGTTTGTCTATCAAAGGCATAACTTACGTAGGCCCAAGCTTGTCAATCGTTAAGATGAAAGCAATCCTCGATCCAACTTTTCAACCGATTGTTGACAAATATCCGGAACTGAATTGCCCATCTAACGATCTCCCGTGTATAACCAGCAATGTTATGCATCACATCATAACCTCAGGACAGCCCGTGACATCTAAAGCACGACGACTGGCCCCTGACAAACTGAGAATTGCCAGAAACGAATTCGATCATATGCTCACCCTTAGCATCATTCGGCCATCGAATAGTCCATGGGCATCCCCATTGCATATGGTACCGAAAAAGGATAGTAACGATTGGCGACCCACTGGTGATTACCGGCGAGTGAACGCCAAAACAACTCCTGATTGCTACCCTTTGCCTCACATACACGACTTGACGGCAACGTTATCTGGAGCATCCATATTCTCCAAAATCGACTTGGTTAAAGCATATAACCAAATACCGATGGCTATCATCACAACTTTCGGACTTTTCGAATTCCTACGTATGCCATTCGGCCTCTAGAATGCGGCCCAAACATTCATCGATGAAGTATTTCGCGGTCTCGACTTTGTATTTGCATACTTAGACGACTGCCTCATTGCCAGTCCAGATAGGGAAACTCACCTTAGACACTTGGACTTGGCATCTGAAAGGTTACGCCAACATGGTGTTACCATCAATATACAGAAGTGTCAAATAGGCGTTGACTCACTCGATTTTCTGGGTCACACTATTGACTGTCAGGGCATTCGCCCACTGGCTACTAAAGTCGAAGTGATACTGAACTTTCCGGAGCCAAAGACAGTGAAAAGTCTTCGCACTTGTAACGGCTTGGTAAGTTATTACCGACGATTTATCCCTAAATGTGCCTCTCTGATTCAGCCATTAACAGATCTCCTTCGAGGGAATAACAAGTCTATCGAACTCGACGCGTCTGCTCGACATGCTTTTATTCAGGTAAAGAAAGCTATTGCGGATGCCACCCTCCTTATGTATCAGGATCCAACGGCACAGTTAAGTATCTCAGTTGATGCATCAGACACTGCAGTGTGTGCAGTTCTGCAACAGCTTGTTAACAAAGAGTGGCAACCACTCGCCTTTTTCTCGAGACGCCTTCAATTAGCTGAAACAAACTACAGCACATTTGGAAGAGAACTTCTGGCTATGTACTGTGCTATACTCCATTTTCGACATTCAGTTGAGGGTCATGAGTTCATCATTTTCACTGAACACAAACCTCTGACGTACTCTCTGAACTCAACTTCATATAAGTATTCACCCAGGGAATCACGACAACTAGATTACGTTTCATAGTTTACATCGGATATTCGCCATGTATCCGGAGTGAACAACACTGTGGCAGATGCCTTGTCACGTATTTGTTCCTTCGCCCAAATCGACGGCATAGACCTTGCAAAACTGGCTCGTCTTCAAAAAGAAGATACCGAGCTGCAGCATAAGTTGTCGAAAACAACTCTACAATTAGCCGAGAAACCCTTAGGTATAGGAAAAGATACTATTCTCTGCGACATTTCCACTAGTACTCCTCGCCCTATCGTACCTAAAAGTTATCGCCGCAACGTCTTCAATACGTTGCATGGCTTATCCCACCCAGGTATTCGAACCGTCAAACTCGTAACTAGTCGGTTTTGTTGGCCTGGTATTAACAAGGAAGTAAAGGAATGGGCACAGACGTGCTTAGCTTGCTAAAAGTGCAAGGTAATAAGACACACCAAAAGCCCCTTGGCACTTTTCTTATCCCCGATGCCCGTCTCGAACACGTCCACATAGATTTAGTTGGCCCTCTTCCAGAATCTCATGGATATACCATCGATCGCTTCACACAATGGCCTGAAGCAGTACCTATCAAGGATATATCTGCTGAAACCGTCGCACGCGTCTTTGTAGAAAGATGGATCACAAACTTTGGATGCCCATCTTCCATAACAACTGACCGCGGGCAGCAATTCGAAAGCGGTTTATTCTTCGCTTTGACTAAAATCCTTGGTCGCATGCGTTTTCGAACAACTGCCTACCATCCTCAAGCTAATGGTATGGTAGAACGTTTACACAGACAGTTGAAAGCTGGTTTATCAGCTGCAAATAACATCCATTGGACTGAATCCTTTCCGTTAGTTCTCCTAGGGATACGAAACGCTTTAAAAACCGATGCTGGTTGTACTACCTCTGAGCTAGTATATGGCACGACACTACGACTGCCAGGTGAGTTTGTTTCTCCCTCGAGCTTCCCACCAGCGGTAGATCACACCTCATACGTCAGTAGGCTTACAAACGCAATGCGTTCAGTTAAACCTGCTCCCCTCCGACCACAGTCCATTGATGTTTTCGTTCACCCTTGTTTAAAAACTTCACACGTATTTGTTCGTCGCGACTCGGTACGTCGTCCTCTAGAACCCCCATATGACGGACTATATAAAGTAATTAAACGTACGGATAAATTCTTCGTCTTAGACAAGAAAGGCCACGAAGACACCGTCAGTATCGACCGTCTGAAACCGGCTTACTTGAACGGTAATCCTATTAGCCTAGAGCTAAACGTACCCCATAATCCGCAAGTAATTGAATCTCCTTTAGTCTTCGAAGAACTCCCTAGCACGGCGAAAGCCACCGAAACTTCAGTCGATCACTCTAAGAAAACGCCTTCTGGACGTCACGTTAGATTCCCAGAATACCTTCACACCTATCTCACGTAACTGAGTGGTACGTTTCACCCAACTCATTATTTCTCTTCAGACACATCAATTTTTTTATGTAGCATCACTTAACACAAGTAAACGATTTTTTCCTATAACCGTACATTAAACATGCACTTAGAAAAAAAAATTAAATAAGATGTATATTTTTTTTCTCGATATTTTGAACTTTACATTATTTTACTGTATAGTAGATGCATGTCATTTTTTTTGGTAAAAAACGCTTATATGGTACATTTTTCTTCACAAAGTTCTCAGCATTCTTGTTTTCTTTTCCAGGTGCAACGGGCACTGGACAGGAAACAAACGAAGCACGGGATCCAACGAACAACATCGAGGAAGCTATGTACAGACACCCTATAAGCATAGGCAGACAGACCAGCAGGTTCTCCATCAAGCCGCTCGGAAGATTTTTTTCACCCATCAGGGAACCATCGAGATATTTTACTTCCGGCTTCCCCTCACAAACCCACTAGGGGGGGAGTGAGCTGTAGCGGTAAATAATTCCCCAAAATTATTGACCACAGCAATCATCACTCAACATTGGATGCTGACCATCACTGTTTAAGTCGACTTGTTTAGCTGAAGGCTTCCGGTCAAGCATCCCCGCCATTTGGTACCCCGTCGTGTCACGTGCGTGCACGATTACTAGCTAGCTAAGCATTAACCTCTACCCACTATTTGGTCCCGAAATATAATACGTACTTTGGACGGCTAAATCTGGTCTTTTGCTTTACCATTTGGTACTCGAAGAACGAACACTATAGAAGTTGTTGGTATAAGATCTTGCGTTAGTATAATCCGTACAACTCGCGAACTTCGATTCCTGCATCATCTAAAGGTGGTTTTTCAGTGAACAAAGACTCGAATGGGCTCGTATTTCTTTCCTCTTCGAGTTTGACAACCGTGGAATTTGTAACTAGCAAATGTAGCGACTGCGCGGTCCCCGTAAAGGCTTAAGTGGAGGCCGGACAATTATGCAGCGATTTGAGGACTGCGTCCAAATGACCAATTCCTTTACAACTCACCCACCTAAACCCCTGCTTTAACTACTGTATATTCTCCCTTTTCTTAATATTCTGACTCATCTATCCATTCATTCACCTATTTTGTTATATATATATATATATCAACTTCAAATCTCATTATATACGTATGTGTTTGTACGTCTTCCTTTTCGTTTTCATGTACAAATAAACTGCATGAATTATATCTTTTGTTATTGTCTCTCTTTTTGACCAAACCGGACTACCAACGGGTCGAAGGGTCAGCTGCATTCACATCAGCGACGCGGTCTTAACATACCGCCCACTGCAAACAACATAACCAATCCCCACACCACTTCACTAGTAGTCAATCGAAGCTACAGCGGCCGATTGGTGGGGCAGATTAGGCAGTAGTTTCCTGAAGATCAGGAATGTTTAACTTATAACCAAGAAGCGAGCTCAAAGAAGTCAAATTGATTTACACTACTTCGTAAACATATCAGATAATACTATCATCAAATCTAATTCACTTTGGTCTACCTTCAGAAAGTATCATAATTCATCATAACTGAATGTATAAACCACCTTGAAGTCATTTACAGACACAGGTCATTTGAAACGTGCAAAATCATGCCATATGCCGTCGATATGAATTGTAAAAAGACGAACGTGTGGAACAATGCCTTGAAAACGTTGCTTCCAGATATTGTTCCGCAGACCTAAGTTTGAAACCTGCTGAAAAGAGGGTATTTAATTAGTCCTGGTCTTCCCAAAATATTTCAAACCTGGGAACGCCGGTCTTTCACCCAATCAATGCTAAGATTTCAAAGCAGACGACGAGATCTATTTGTCGCCGGACACATGCTATTAAGAATGTGAGGTAGAGCGCTCTGCTTAATTATTTTTCTACTACAAGTTTCCAGCTTCGATCCTAGGTTCGGATACTTTGTCTGAGATGTGTGTTTTCCACATATTAGAGTAAGAACAAGCTTTCACAGATATGGAATATACATTAGGTGACTATGAAGCAACAGCAAAGTCAGCGTTTGTCTTGTAGCGGTAGGTAATTCCCCAGAATTATTGCCCACAGCATTCATCACTGAACATTGGATGCTGACCTTCACTGTTTAAGTCAACTTCTTTATCTGAAGGCTCCCGGTCAAGCATCCACTCCATACGGCACGCTGTCGTGTTAAGTTTGTTCGTTCGTGCACGATCCCTCACTAGTTAAGCAATCATCTCGCACTCTCATTTGGCCCTGAAGTATAATTCGTAATTTGGACGATCGATTCTGGTGTTTTGCGTTACCTTTGGTCTACACGGAACGAATACCATAGAAGTTGTGGGTGTTAGATCTTGCGTTGCTATACTTCGTACTACCGGTGAACGTCAACACCCTTAGCCTCTAATATCTGAAGGAACATGGTATATTATCTCTACTGGCTCCAGTCGGGATTCGCAAGGTTTTTGATTATACTCTTGGTGCGAGTGTCTGTAGAATCAAAGGTCTTATTCTGTTTCATTGTGTAAAAAGATTATTATTTCATGGTAAGAAATAAGTGTTTATCGCCATGAACGATTGTGGGCCTAAGATGAATGCTGACGAATGATTGTTGTATTAATCACATATATTTATAGGGTTGTAGTGGCAGATGGTTCCCAAAATCATTAGACTACAGTTTTCTCCATTCCACACTGGATGGTGACTACCAATGTTTCAGTCGACTCGTTAACTTGATCGTGGGCCGTCAAGCATCTATACCATTTGGCCCATTGTCCTATCGCGTGCAGTCAGTCGTGCATGCCACCAAGCTAATTAAGCAATCATCGCAATTAATTTCCGATCCTGAGGTGATTCCCGTATTTTAGACGATCACTTTGTCGTTCAGACCGGTCCCTGATCTTATTAAGACAAGTCTTCCGAAAGTTACAGCATAAGCCCTTGAGTAGGTATGTAACATATCACGCCCAGTCACTGACATGCTTAACTTTCTTGGGGGTTATTATAAGACCTACCACTGTGAAAGTTAAAGAGGTACACTAGTGATTCTGGATTCGATTACTTCTTGAGCATTTTGGAAATATAGTTCACTATAGACGTAATGGCTAAAACAATGCTTTCTTCATTCTTCATATAATGTGTGTATGCTGGATGGGATTAAGAGAGTTGAGAATCGACCTAGCCTAATCATATTCATGAAGCGTGAAGTATTTTACGAGAGTTTTCTTAGTTTCACCTGAAACTTGAGAGTTTCATAAGGTTTTTAAAATTTAAAGTTTTCCGGCGTTTTCGATGGAACAACTCTTTCTGTACAAGCGTTTAAACTTCGACAGGAAATACCCTGTCTTGTCTTAATGTCATCAGCAGTAATAAATACTCCATCGTACAAACCATTATGTAAATTCTCTTTTTGTCCTAACTTTATTCCTTCATGTTGTCTGCTTTAGTGTAAAGGTGTGAGGTATGCGGCACCATACTAACACTTGTAGACACAGAGATAGTTTGTCTCTGTTTAAACATGCAAAACGTACTGGGAAATGTATCACACTTGACTCAACCACAAAGCGAATTCCATCTGATATTGGGATGACCACACTCTCCGTATATATTGTGCATTTTGAAGAATTTCCAGTTTACTAACCGAAGTGTGCTTAAGAAAAAATATGACTGTATATCCCATTTACTTCTACTTCTGGTACATCACAGTGGGACTACAACTTAGAATGTTCATAAAAAGGAAACACTACCCTTATCAGAAGATGTAGCACTGAAAAGAATGATGAATATTTGAGAGGGAATGTATTTGGTGGGAATCTTAAGTTCATTAATCAAAGTCACGGGTGATTGACTATGTCTCAATGACTTTATAATACATAGTACCTTGTCCTTGTTCATCTATAGTTGTATAGGTAGTGTCTCATCCTACTGGTAAATAGGAAGAAGCAGAGTGGTGGGATGTTTCATTGCTCATTGCAGGGTGACATAATTGTTTTGTTTAGGCGGTTTGACTCCGCGCCTGTGCATAAGAATGTTGGTATAAAACTGGTAGGTTATGTATTTCTGTGCTGTTTGCAAAGAAGGTCCTTTTCACACTCTACAGATAAATGCTAGGTAGACTCTATGATACTAATCCATATTATTTCTTGGTTTGTCCAGTTCTCATTCCCTCTAGTGTTTTTTAGATTATTCATCTTCTGTAATTATATGTCTATTCTGTCTGAGGACCACATTTAAAAATGATGTGCACCTTATTCCCAACCACCAATGGTCTCAGTTTACCTGCTGTAGTCACGCACCCATTGGATTGTGATCTAGTCTAAGTGATTCCGAGCCTAGTCCCTCAAATAAGACTTAAAACGCTTTCTTAGGTTCGTGACAATGTTATGATTGGTGACTGAATTTCATTCAGTCTCATATACAGCGTAATGATTAAAATGTGTTCGACTCCTCTGTCTACTTCACTAGGTGTTAAAATGATGACCTTGGTTAACTCTACAAAATTAGTATGGTAATTTTACCTGTAGTTAAATAAGACTGAACCATCACTACAGCCTCATAATTAGAGTAGACTGACGAAACAAGGGCTTCATTCAAGGTATTTGAGAATGTGATATAGACAGTTGTGCATAGTTATTACGTAGATTCATGGATGACTGTTGGTCGCCTGTCTGCAGTTTGCAAAACTAGAGCGAGCGGAATTCCGAGAGTTTGAGACTATTCTCCATAGTCTAACAGAAAACCTGGGGATATCTACCGTAAAAAGATAAAATGTTAAACACACTTCAAAACCTCTAGGCTTCAGGTATGAGTGTTACCTAGGAAATTATGAAGCCACAAAAAGCTTAGAAAACATGTAGAAGGTGCAGAAGGACCTAGGAATCCCCAAATGGTTCGACCAGAACTGGCTAGAAGGCGTGTAAAGACGTTTAATCACTATAAGCACCTCGTCGGATGACTCAAGATACCTGAGACTGTCATCTGCATCTAAGTTTAGTCTCATTTAACTCCACACTTTAGTTATAAGTCTTGTTTAAGTAGGAAAGCTTATCAAAGTGCACATTGTGCTACACGTAGTAGGTAGATAGTTGCACTAAGACCAAAGCCTCTTACAAGTCTTTGTACAAAACACACCTTATAGTTCTACGAAAAGTGGCTACTGCAAGTAAGCGTGGGATCTGAGTCACTCGTGCAGAGTGATCCTTCAGTTTGGCAATTCTGGACATATTCATGTCAATCTAATAGGGTCACCACTTCAAAGAACTTGGACGGAAATGCCCTACATTCTTCTCCTGTTCCATTGTTACTGCCTCGTAAGTGAACCGATGGTAGGGAGCTTCGAATGAGGCCACTGATTGCAATTAATCTTTCTCACATCTCGCCAAATATCAGGGCAGACTTCGAAAACTATGCCCCGAAATCCCCGTAAATGAATTATCTCGCTCGTGAAGCGACTAATCGCAGTCTTATAAGGTCTATAATTCAAACATAGGCAATAGTGGATTTTCCAACTTGATCCCCCTCCTAATTCCTTCACTGTCCCTAGAAATTAAACAGAGCATACCTCCACGATTGACTGCGAAAGAATATGCCAAATACCATGCAAAAGTAGGTGCACAGTAATCCGTTTGGTCTCCAAATTAGCAAGTTGTCTATACAGTGTCTGTTTATTGCATTAATGATAAACTGAGGTGATGTTTTTATGCCAAAATGTAGAACCATTTATTGGCAGCTGTAACACTTAAATTATACCTACATAATACCAGCCTTTAAAAAGTTGAACTAATTTAGAGGAACTAATTGGTAGCAGAGCAAAAGATGCCAACGAAAGTTTTTCCTGTTGCCATCTTGTTCCCACTATATGCTCCTCATATTTTGCAATATTATTCTTGAATCAGATTAGATCCTCAAAAACTTAGTTCACCACTAATGGATAGATATCCTAGATTTCCTTTAAGAAATCATGATCCGTGGAGTGCAGAAGGTCGACCGTTAGGACACAATCGGTACTGATGCCGGGCAGAAATGGCTCGATGTCGTGATCATACATAAATAGTGTCATGCGCTATAGAATCCCACGTTGTTTGTGCTTTCTGACCAGCCATCTGATAGCCCGTTTCAGGCTAGCTAGAGGAAGTGTTGATGAAAGTCTGCAGACTGTTGGACATGCTTTGCTTGATGTGAACTTCAATACTCTAGAACATACAGAAGTGTTACACAAATTTTGAACTGTTTAGCAAATAAAAATTAGCTGTATACGGAGACGAAAAGGTCTCAAAAGTATTTTTTCTTCTTGTCTCTCAGATCCCTTTTTCAATTTGCTGGGCTGTCATATGAATTTAAAGTTTGAAGGTTATACTGAGAATCGCGTTTACTTTTCAAGGTAGCTGCTGGTGGGAATTGTTTCACAACGCTACCCATGAAGGTCACACACACTTACCAGAAGTACAAACCCGAAGCTACTTATGGGATTATCGCTAGCGATTCCTGCAAAGTCAGTTATGTGCCAGGCAAAAATCGTAAAGATGGAGAATACTGTTTATGTGGGGCAGGTGAATTAGCAGTTGTGTGGAAGCCTAGAACTTCAGAAAAAGTATGCTAAAAGTTTCTTATTGCCAGGTTCATATCTTCTCCAGGGAATCAGGATTCTTTCCTGTAACATGTCTCAAGGCTTCTGGAACATCAGAGGTGGATTATAGAGTGGCTGTTGGCTATGCGGACGGAGCTGTCAATATTTTTAATATGAAATCTGGTGATATTGAAGTTCACTTCCGTGCTGGTCGCACCAGGGTAACATCTATGGACTTACAAAGTGACTTACTTGTCTGTGCTGCGGTATGAAGTCATACACTTTTATTTACTTTGTAGGACTCAGAAATTAATCTCTTTGACGTTGTTTCTGGCACTGGTACAAGAATGAAAGGACACCATGGGATTATCACTCGTCTTAAAATATTAGTTGATAGAAAAATGCTTATATCTAGGTAATTTCCTACGCTATTTTCTTGTATCCGTTGATTACCGTCTTTTGATGGTTAATATCAGTACTTTTCTACTTTATCTCTCAGTCGATGTTGTGGGCTTAGTTGTGTTCCTTGTTTTTGTTTCTAGTTTCTATGCACATGTAGGACGTGGTCCTAAGAAGCTTGTTTTATTACCCCTGCTCGGCTTACTGAACAGTTTTTAATCACGATAGCAGTTCTATTTGCGTTTTTGTTAAATGTAACTCAACGTGATAATTATATTCATTGTAATGATGCAGTAACTCTTAGATGGTGGATAATCTTATTTAGTGGGGTGAAAATGTAAAGTACTTCCACTATTAGCTCAGCCTGTTGCTTTTATGACACCTTAAAAGACCCAAACCTTCTTAACACCTCAAATGGAACGTTTTCTAAAGTCTGTGTACCGATGGGAAACTGGTTACCTAGTTCGGACTAAATTGAGTAGTTAGATCCCTGTTCTTATGTAATAAGTAACACCAGTAATGACATGACTGCTGCGTGTTTCAAATTCAAGAGAATACGCTTAGTATATTTGCATACTTGCATATCCACCCTGAACTTCAAGGAGAAACAGACATTGATTACCACAAATATTTCAACTTAGTTGAAGGTAACCCGAATTGCGATTGTCCACCTGTTATTCATAGAGGTAAGTGGGACGGATTACACTTCGAAATGTTTCTAGATAGGTGACTACTGATAACGTTTGTCAGGAAAATTTCGCTTGTTTATTTGAAAAGTTTAAATAACTAAGTCCTAAGTGATCATTGTAAAATTTAAGTAGTTTCTTCTGTAATAGTCTCCAGTAGTACCCATAATATGAACTAAGTTTTCAAAGTTCTATTCAAACACTAGCTGTTATTTAGCTTGAAGCCCAAGAGAATCAAAAACATTTTACAGGATACAGCTAGATAGAACTTCGAATTTCCTTAAAGTGCTTTTCAAACTTAACTCCGAAATTATTTGGGTTGAAATCTCTTGTAAAATATATATGTTGCCATTATGGGGCAATTCGGATTGATTCCGATAAGCCAGTACTAACGGCTTTATTTTCGGAGTAAATTTGAGCATGTATTGATGAATAAGTCAATTTTTAATATTTCTTCATCTCTGCTGGCATCTTTCTGTCACATATTCGTGACCTTCGTATCATGATGCTGACTGATATCTACGACTTTTCATTTCCGCTTCAGTGCACAAGATAGTTTTATCAAATTTTGGGACTTGAAGACTCAACATTGTTTCGCTACATTGACGGGACACCCAGGACCCGTGTGGGATTTCGCACTTGCTCGTCGTGATGAGTTACTCGTTAGTGGAACTAATGACCATAATTTGAGGGTGTGGCATATAAATTATGTGGAACCTGTAAGTTGTATTCCGTTCTGAACTTCAGTGGAACTGTTTATATTATCTTTATAGATTCTCTTAATTCATTTTCACGTATAGTGGTTTCATATAATCAGTGGCAGCAATAAGAGCTACTGTTTTTCGTCGTTTTTTTTTAATTATTTTGTTCCTTTATGTTCCCAGGGGAACATAGGGCTTCAAGATAGAGCTTTGAAGTTTCGGTAGCAGTGGTGTTTATTTTTACGGGATGGGGTTGCTAGCCTCATGCCCAACCTTGCCTCTTTACCGTTCTTATCGCTGGCTTAGCGAGGTAAAGGAGTGCATCGGCCCAGGACCGAACCCCGAACCATGTGTGATCGGCGAGCGTTCTACCACTGAACCACCGATGCACGTTTTTCGTCATAGTTTCGATAAATCGAGATTACTAATCCATTACCAATATGTAGACTTTGACGATCAAACACTGTTCGTATGTGTTATCAGCAAGCTTGTTTAGACCATTAATTCCAAGCTTATCTGTAAGGTTACACTGATGCTTAGATATTTTTGGTTAATATTCAGTGTTTTTGAAACTGAACTTAATAGAAATTCTACCGAAATACTTTAAACATATTCACGAAATTGCTAATATAGGAGTTCTTATAGTTAAATGTAAAAACTCAAAAAACAAGAAATACATGTATATATATGTCAGTAATAATTAGATCATTGTATTTTAAAACTAATATGGTTGTTTTCTGCTTTAGGTAACTGCAAATGATTTATGTGAAACACAGACTGACAAGACTATTCCAGATCGTAGCGAAACGATAACTCCACTAAGCGAAACCCAGTTTCAAATTAATGCACAATTTTTGGGTTGTGTCCAGCGTTCTGGTGTACGCCGTGTTCATTGTTTGGCTTTTGACCCTACTGGAACTTACCTCTTGTGTCAGGTATAGTTAATAAAGGTTTATTTTATTTCTTTAATCTCATCAGTCACCTGTTTTCGTGAATGCTTTCCAGGATTAGAGGCAAAATATTGTCTCTCTGTATAGATTCTTTCCAGCAAAAACGAAATTAAAGCCTATCATTGGTATACTTAAGGTGATTTAAACACAATGACACGACAAAGAATAAATTTGTCACAATTAGCTCAAGTCGCCTCACTGAAACTTTCTGTGACTCTCAAAGATTATTTAATACCCGTAATAATTTAGTTGTAGAAAGTGACTAACTGGTCGGTGTTGAACTTTTATAAATCTGTACCTCTCGGAATCTCTACTCTTTTAAACAGTGCACAGAAAAGACAACAGAATTAAAACGATACTACAATACACTGGTGTGAGCGTGAAGGTTGGAAATTATAAAATTAAATGTGGTAAAAATGTTCAAGATATTTGTGTAAAAAATGAGTACATCTAAGTTCGTTGTTCAGATTTACATAGTATTGTGTAGGTAAGCATATATATATATATATATATATATATATATATATATATATATACTACAAGAACTCGTTTCATCTAATAAGTTTTTGGTTAATGGGTTCGACTCCTTCTACCTCAGTCTAGACAACCGAGTAGCGTCCTAAGCTAATACACGTTAATTGTAGCTAATACATTGAACTACTTTTTTTACACTTATCAAAAGTCAAATAGAGGAAGTTACTAAATATTTCATCGATGACTTACACAACTCAGTTTTAATGTCACCATCCTTAAATTCATCATAAATATTTTAGCACTAACATTTCTGCTTTGTTTCATCTAGTCTTTCGATCGATGTCTTGAAATTTTTCGACTTCTAGATGAAGACGCAAAGGTGAAAAGATTACGCAAAAAGACTAAAAAGGCCAAAGAGTAAGTTGATATTTTTTTCATCCATGTGGAAATACCAACCATAAAGTAAATTTCTTACTTAATTGATATCAACATACATTTTAATATTCTGCCACAATTTATTGGTTATAAATTCTGGGGTGCTTTGTTGACCAGTTGTGTATTTTTTGTTGTTGCTGTTGATCCCAATGAGAACTATACTGAAAGAAACAGAAACAGCTTACAGTCAAATACTGTTGTAAGCTGCAGTGAAAATCACATCTACCTCTGAATTGCTAGATAAGCAGTTTCCATCACATTAACCACCTAACTTTTTTTTATTTACATACATTTCAGCAAAGGATTACCATCGTCTAATATTACTCTGGGTGCTGAGGATGAACTGCTTCCTATCCTACGAATTGCCCTTTCCGCTAAACCCAGTAGCTGTGATATTTTGGCACCTCAACTGGTCACTGATCACGACACACAGAAGCATCTTCTTCGTGTAGGTTCTCATTATTATTTACCTGTATTTTTCTTTCCCTTTCCTTTGTGAATGTCGTTTGTTACCATATGGTTAATATATTATTTATTCTGTCCCTTTCTTTTTTTGTCAGTTCATCTGCTCCCTAAAAAATAATATGTTAGAGGAAATGCAACTATCAATTCCTTTGTCTCCCTTCAAACTACAAACTTTACAACCGACAAGTGCATTAACTAAGAAATGTCCAAATGTTCGCCTGTTGAATACTGTTTCAATCTTTGGACATAGAAGTTCAGTAATTGCTTGCAGTCTTACCAGTGATAATTTTGGCATCTTTACACTATCGAAAACCGAAGCAAAGCTGTGGAGTAGGTATGTGTAAATTGAGACATAATGAAGTAATTTTTAAATTTGACACAGTCCGTTCCTGGTTTCACACTTATTGTCTCTTATGAAAGTTTGAAAGAGGCCTATGCAAAAACTTGTGGTTGCAAAGCACAACAAATGTCCATGGTTGATTAACATTACGGTATCTTACAAAGTTTATATGACATATGCCTACATGTACGATATCTGGTTAAGTCATTTCTAAGGCGATGAGGTATAATATTATGCGTCATTTTGCAACTAAACCATTGCCGTACTCGTTTTTCCAAAGTCTTTACATAATCTATGTGAAAAACGTCGCTATAGAAGTCTTATCGGTCACGCCGAAGTTGCTGTGCGATAGGTGCGGTTGAGTAGGACATGATTACTTAAAGTCACTTTTAATTCACAGTGTTAGATGAGTTCAACTACGTTTGTGTATTACTTTTTGTTCCTCCTGAAAATTTCTTCTAACAATCGCAACTATTATACAACTGTTTTTGGTTTCTGTAGACGGTCAACTGCATGTCTAGCAACATTAGAATGGAAAAATCAGTCGCGTTCTAACGATGATACATCTGATGAAGTATCTGCGAACAAATCGCTACCATCTAAAGCATCATCGATGGTACTTGCTCCAGGAGATCGTCATGTTGTCATTGGTTTTGAGGTATGTGATATGCAAATTAAACACATCCTCTACTGTACTGTTGATGAAATTCTTAGAAATTAGTACTTCTCTCTACAAGTGGTTACTGTAATTTTTCTTTATTGTAACTCTCCAGTTCTAACTTTGAGAAGCAATGAAGTCATTTATCAGTTTCTGATGCACTTTTGTGCAAGGTCCTATCAGTTTAATATCAAAAATTATGCTGGTCAAGATTCTTCTAAGTGAATTAATTTTTTGGGTATGAGTGTTGTAGATATTTTGAATGGCTGAACTTCACATAGTCACTGATTCAATCTATTAGGTATGGGAAGTATGTTTCTTCATACTTGATTGGAAAGTATTCTAGTCTTATGAATAAATGTACTGGTGAGATTTGCATTGAATAACGTAATTTACAATCTCCATGAGTTATCAATCATATCTTGTTCATAAGTGAGAGAAAGGGAAATCTGAGTTCAAGGCTTGCTGCCAGATAATTCACAATACGGCTGAAAGTTCTCAAAAAGAATTAATTGACTAGGTTTATTGCGGTAACTGAGTTTACAGTCATTTTTAACTGTCATCATATTCATCACTAATTAGATGGTAAGCAGAAAAGAGTAAGTAGTTTGGCTACCAATGTGGCTCATAATTCCACTGACACTATAATGCTTTTTTGGTTTTAGTCACATGTGTATTTTGTTTACGAAAACGTATTACACTATCATAGATTTATTTTCTTCTTGAACTAATAATGGAGCTTTTAGGCTATATTAGGCCAGTCACTTATGTTTCCTATTCCAGTCAAATTCAACTACCACATATATCTTTTTTATTGCCGAAAGCTCAGACCTCAAAAAATGTTAATACATAAACAGAGATGTGCTAATTGTTGTTGACTGTAACTAATACAGTCATTGTAAGGGACAGAATAGTACTGTAAGACAACCAACACAATTGCATGCAGTTGTCTTCTGCAAAATAATAAGTAGTTAGTGAAATGTAATGACTTTTAATATGAACGTTTCAGGTTAGATAACCGAAATTAGTATTCGAAAAATTACTTGGTAAAAGGCGGTCACATTTAATATTCCACTTAGCTTCATATTTCGTTTATGTGTAAGCTTGTAAACAGTATAGAAGAAAGCTAAAACCAAGAGGCAGTGAACGCTCATGATATCCTCTGCAGGACAGACTGTAGGATTGTATCATGGGTAGTGTGGTTTTTGTTTCATAACTCAGCGACGAATGTCACCTACTTTTGATGTAACACAACTGTTGATTAATCCTAATGTAGGGTGAAATAGTTATCAAATATTCCTTGACTTCCACTGGTTTTCCAGTTAATATGCTATTCATGATAAGAACATTGAATTCAACAAATTGACTACAAAGTCTCTGTCTGTCTGTCTGGATTCAACATAGAACTTGGCACTGAAGTGCAACAGTTCGAGTTGCCACGTTCCGAATAGCACACAAAGGTAGACAAGAAGATGAGTGAAGAGAATCAATAGAGTTTTGACAAGTATAAGAGTGAAACAGAATGAGTAATGGTAGAAAGGAATATGAAAGATTACAGAGACTGAATACATCTGCGCCATTGACAACGATTTTGAGCCATGTCACCTATTGTCTCCAGCCATTGATTCTTAGAGTCCCGAGGGCCCCAACCCGGAAGTCTGCATCTCCCTACCTGACCCAGTTTAACTGTCAGGGATTTCATGGATTGATGCCATGTTTTTGTTTGGCCACCGCTTACTCTTTTCCAGCCTGCACCTATATCAGCTAGTAATGCCCGTCGGGGGAGACGATGGTTAGGCATGCGCAGCACGTGGCCTAACCATCTCAATCTATGTAACTTCATAGCCTCTTCGAGTGATTTTCCCTCTTTGCCCAACACTCTACGCCTAACGTCAACATTACTTACCTTATTATACCACCTAACGTGAGAAAGAGATCGTAAACATCTGTGGTCAAAAACAGACAATCTCTTCATGTCTTCCGCTCTCAATGGCCACGTCTCACCGCCATAGAGAAGGACGGAGCGAACTGATGAGCAGTATACACGTCCCTTGGTTGACAGCCGGATGTCACGCCTACGCCAGAGATGGTGTAAGTTAGCGAAAGCAACCCGAGCTTTCTGGATCCGTGCTGTGATTTCGTCACCAATCAATCCGTTGGTGCTGATACAACTTCCCAAATAGGTGAAGTGGTCAACATGTTCTATCACTTCACTCCCTATCACTAAGCTAGGAGTTGACGTAGTCCAGTCCTGTAGCAGCATCTTACATTTCACAGGGGCGAATCGCATGCCAAACATACGAAGATTGCTGCTCAAGGTGTTCAGAAGACTACAAACTATCCAACAAATATACAACATGTTACGGAAATTTATCTCAGCTAATTTTTTTCCATTCCCTGTCATTACAAAAATTAAAATACTTGAATTTCATATTAACAAACCATTATTGGGTTGGATTTCCAGGCGATACACCCTAAAGCTCGCTCAGTTTACTAGCTGGTAGTAAGCCTGGAAAAGGGAAGGTCGGGTGTGAAGCTAGCGACCCCACTCTGTACAAACAATACCGCTGGTACTGAAACTTAAAAGCTGCGAGCTCCGTGTTTCACCTGGAGCACAAAGAATAAAACTAATCGGATATAGAAAGTGCCTTTTAATACCTAAATTAAACAAACTCTTCAGATTACAGTTCCTGGTTTTATTTGTGATACGTATATAATTCGTTATATTTCTTTTGCCACTGTACGAGAGAAGTTTTAAATCGATGGGGCTAATTTGTGTTCATCTTATTTTGGCATCTAATGATTAGTGTTATGAAGTCGGTGTTCCTTTTTTATAGTTTCCAGTTATAGAAAATAAAATGAAATCGGTATTCACTGTATCTGTGGCTCTTATCTTATTGTTTGTTTTTATTCACTTCAGATCATTATTCCTTAAAGTTCTTATGCATAATCATGATCTTTCAACTATGGTTCTATTGTAATAATGAAATATTTCTATGATAAAATTCATCTTTTACAGACCGGCCACTTACTTTTATTCGATCTTACCTCCAAGTCAGTCGTCCAGAGTATTGATGATGCTCATAATGGTGCTGTACGAACTTTAGCTATAACAGGAGATAAGGTAGGTGTAGTTTATTCCTTAATTTTGGGTCTTTTGTTTCGTTTTCATTTATTTCCTAGTCGTCCTTATTCAATACTGAGCCCGAAATAGCCCAGTGGTAACGCCATCTGCTCATGTGGTCCGGGGTTCGGTCCCGGGCCGACGCACTCCTTTACTTATCTAAGCCGGTGATAAAACCGATAGAGAGGAAAGATTGAACATGAGGCTAACAAACCCACTCAGTAAAAATAAACACCGCTGCTACCGAAACTTCAAAGCTCTATTTTGACGCCCTATGATCCACTGGAATCGTAAAAGAATAAAATAAGTAATAATAACTTGTTCAATACTAGTACTACTACTTCATTTTTTATCCATTTATACATTGTACTCATCTGTAAAGGCTTATGCTTAATTATATCATCGATAATATGTATGGAAGGTCGGTTTGTAATATTTCAACAACTTATTTACTAATCTGCTATTTTCACTTCGAGTTTATGTGTGAGCAGCGGTTGAGTATTAAGGAATTCTGAATAACCTCCATAGTTAAGTTAATGATCCATTTGGGTAAAGAGAAGTAATAATCTGGAGTGCCCTGTCTATCGGATGATATGATCTTGTTCTCATGACTTTATGTTGACAGATCTTCCAAGGATGACGGAATAATACGTGACCGTATGGTTGTGTGCCACGTTGGAAGAGGGTTGTACGCTATACACATTTGCCCCACCATAATAATGTTTACTTGAGAGACGAGATGCGGTTTATTGACTTAGACACTTGGCACTCGCCTTTTGATTCTCGTTTCCAAATCATGCCTCACTTCATTGTGGGAAAGTGGGTAGTATTACCAGCCTTCACGCAATAGGTGTAGCTCACGGCCTGGTATACGAAAACCCTGTTCCGAGTAACTCAGTACTAACAACAACAGAAACTATCTACCATCAGTGTGGAAATTCGTGGAGAATAATAAGTTTAGAATATATTAACCACCTTATTTATGGACTGAATGCTTCATTAGTTTACATCCATGGCGGTTACTAATGAGTTTCCATAATGCCACTGTATAGTTACAGTCCCGGATTATTATGCAATTCATGATCTTATTTCAGGTGATTCAAGAAATCAACTGTAAACATAATTATGATTCCCAGAATGGGTGATTTGACTAATGTATTGATGATAAATAAAGAATAATTAATACAACTTGATCATTTTTATTTCTTCCATTTTAGAAAGGAATTATATCTGGTGGTTCTGATAAACAAGTACGGTTCTATGATTTTCACTTAAAAACTGCTGATAACGGGTAAGTACATCGTTATCTTCTTTGTACATACTAACATTCAATAAACTGAAAGCTAAGTGATATGCACAACTTCTTGTTTTGGGATGTTACTATTCCTTTGGGTTCCAAGTGGAACGTAAAGCTTTAGCATCTCCTCTATGTAACTCTCGGACATCTATTCGCATTCGGACTCCACTCGAGGGCCTGGCACGTGATTTCACTCAACGGCCTCCACAGCGTGTGTCTAATAAATCTCCATTTCCTTCTTGATTTTCTTTGCGCGCTAGGTTGTTGGTTGGTTCATTGCGTGCCAGAGTTCCTCGTTTTTAATCCCTTCTGGCCATTTGATCTAAAACATTGAGCTAAGGCAGCTACTGCTTTGGGAAATGTTTATTTAATGCACGTATATCTGTCAGCCACCAACAACATATAAGTTAACGCTTTTTGTGGGCATCATTAGTCGTTGTAAATGTATCTGAAGAATAAGATAAAATGTTTGTAATAAAAAACTGGTCAGATACTATGATTCATTTGAACAATGTATTAACCTTCATGCTTAACTAACGACACATTTATTCATCATCGACCTCCTACTCTGCTGACTGCATAACAGTTATCATGCTTCATGTATTATTGTAGTATTTGTGTTGTTGTGTTGACTAAGTAGGTAATTTGTCATTAATCTTTACTCCATTTTACTCTTTTTCGTTTGTATTTCAGCAAGCCATGTCTCTGTCTTGTTGAGAGTAATCCAGTGAAAACTGTTTCCGATCAGATCAGTTGTTTGTCCGTCTCACCGAATAATCGACTAGTGGTTGTTGCATTAATGAATTTTCATGTGGATGTGTTTTTTACTGATTCATTCAAGGTAGGCTTTTTTCCCCTAATTTTACTAACACACCGTTAATTTGTTATTGTTTCCATTTTCTATGAGTTTAAAATTTCTATCCTTAATTTCTTTATTACTAATGAGATTGACTGAAGTTGTCTCACCTCTGTCCTTCACCCGCCATTTTTTCTAGCGTATACACTCACTATATGGTCATTCTGCTCCAGTAGTTAGCTTGGATATTTCTTCTGATAGTCGTTTAATCATTACAGGAAGTAGTGATAAGACTGTTCGTTTGTGGGAATTGCAGTTTGGTAATTGTCAACGACGATTTACCTCACATTTGGAACCGTAAGTCTTCTTAACTTTTATCTACATACTATAACACTTTTCTTATTAATTATCTAAGCCTTCAGCATATTTAAAATACAGTCAGTTTGAAGATTCAGCAAGCCAGTAAAACCCGTATGTAAAATGAAAGTAATATCAATAGTTTTGATGAAAGTCCATAAGATAGAAGGAAATGGAAATGAAGGGAACAAAGACGTTGTCTGTGTAAAAATGCGTTGTAGGTAAATCGGTAATTTCTATTAAAATCAGCAACAGGTGAGGTAGCTATTGATATAAGGATAATGCTTGGGCACTATGGTAGAGTATAATGCCATTATGAATAACAATGTGATTTTATCGAAATTAAATTTTATCCATAGTGGAGCTGAGGTAGCTAACATTTCATTACACAACTTGACGTAAAAACCAGAAACTTCATTGACTCATACTAAGTCTTTGCTAAACGTTTTATTCTAAGCTTTTACCGTTTTGCCAGTAGACTTTTTTTACATTGTTTCTAGCATTGTCCTCTTCACTTTTGTTTTTACAGATATCATTAATCTACCAGCATCACTTTTATAAATATTTTATTGCTTTCCCTTAAATATTTTTAGCGTAACTTGTGTTCGGTTTATTCCGCACACTTCTTTGGCTGTTTCCTGTGATCAAGGTGGACAAATTAAACAATGGGATATAAAGAAGTTCCGCGAAATCACCACCCTCAAAGTATGTTTACCGTTTGTTGCTTAAGTTATTTTCAGTTATCCAGTTTATCTATCTATTTCATATTATGCCTCATTATGTGAATTTATCTGTGTGCATGCATAATGACGCTATTCAGAAGTTTTGTGTACTAGATAACGAGCATAATATGAGCTAGCAAAGCTGGTTTCACACTTTGCACGCCTAGTGTCAACTAAATTGATTCAGGTGTCTACTATCAGTTGATTAATTGCTCACATAAACTTATGCATCTGAAAAATTCTGTTTCTTATAATCTTGTTGAAAATTTTAATGCAACTTTATAAATATCTTAAGTTTGATAACTTGATTTCTACCTGTTTTTCTTAAAATGTGCAGCTCACTTTGTCTTATATATTGCTTTAACCACCTCTAGGGTCATACTGGCTCTGTAACCTGTTTGGCTACGGGAGTTAGAAATACCGCACTTTTGACACGTAAAGATACACCGAAACTGCAGCTATCCCGCAAGTCACGTTCTAAAGGCCGTCAAGAAGAAGAAGAAGAGATGGACGATGAAATGGATGAATTATGGGGTGGTATCATTGTATCTGTTGGTCAAGACTTCAGCATACGGATATGGGAGGAGGCCGATGAATTATTGATTTTAGAAGAAGAGGAACAAATTGCACGAGAGCAAGAAGAAGAAGAAGAGGAGTTGGTCCGATCTGAAGCAGTTATTCCAGGAGCAATGCCTGCAGAAGCTAGTGAGATAGGTCCATTAGGTCGACCAACTGGCGACACAAGAGATGCGGTTAGTTTTATTTTTCCGTTAATGATATTACTTTTATTTGACCAACTGTAGAGTACATTTTGTGTGTGAAAGTTGACGCTACTTTCTCGACAGAATGATGTCTGTACCGTTATCCCATTTTTAAAAGTATAGTTTCGGGACCTTTGGACTTCGAAATTTCGTTCGTTATGGTGCTTTTGGCAGAAAAATTGGCATAATTCATGGTCGTCATTTAATTAGCTTAGTCAGGGCTGTTTACATAACGTGTCTTGTGTTGTCTTTGTCTGATCAAACAGACATCTAGTATGTATTAAGCATATCATACATGCGTTTTTGTAAATAGTGAAATCTTTCAAGACTACGCAATCAACTTCATTCCTAAAGTTAATTTGATAGGGTATCATCCTTTTTACTTTTCGATGTATTGCATCACTAGTTCGTGTTAAAACAGTTGAAAAGCAATTTCATTCAGAATATGCGAGTGATATAGTCCTATGCCGAGATACAGTTTTCTCAACATCCTAATGAAAAATCGAAATATGTCTTACGTGCGTGCCACCTCTTTCAAATGCCAGTGATCCCACAGCACCAACTTTAAGTCTAGCTTAATTGTTGCAACCAACGAAACCAAATGGTCTAAGACAAGCTAAACGAAGGATGTAAGTGAACAAGAAATAGGCATACAATCATGAGTCTTTCGAAGTAGTGATCTGAGTAATTAAACAAGTCGAAAAGATTTGATTGTTTTCATTGTATCGTATGAACCGACTTGGTTTTACCAATGTTATCCCTAAATTTGTAGGAAATTTCTAACAGGGTTTGCTTATTTAAAATTCTTATTAATGTTGTGGACAGGAAATTAATTTGCAAATGTATTTCAACGAGTATGGGTACAGTCAATGCACCTAGCTCTACAAGCGATGATATACGCAAAGCTGCGGTAAGCAGTTGTAATCTATCTCCGCATGTGTATTCATCGAATTATTAGTATAGATGATTTCCAGAATGCTGTTCTGACATTTTTCATCAGTCTATTCTTCAAGACCTTGTTCATTCAATATTTCCTCAATTGAGTTTTTAGAAGCAGTGCATTTATCTTCGCACTACTCAGCACATGAAGGATAGTTTTCGGAAAATGGTTTTCATCTACAAGTCTGTTTGGGTTTCCACTCTAGAAAAACGCATACCTCATAAATTATATCTCTTTCCCATAGTGTTCAGTGTGAAAATTAGGCGGTTTCGAGAGGCAAATGAATAGATTTAAGTGTTTCCTGGTAATTACACCCAAGTGTGAAAATTACTCTTCGTTTGGTTTCATGTGAAATCTTTTAATTGTTCCTCTATCTCTTTGTGTTCTCATAGCGTTAAGGTTTGATATCCTTAGTGAGATTCTGTCTTCATTATGGCAGAAATACAATATTTTTTTGTAAAATTAAGTCAGCAATTCGGGAGGTCATAATGTTTAAGAAGCATTGATTAAAAACGCCGAACTTATGATAAGGTCTCACTACTTATGTCAACATTAATTCAGAGCTCCTACAGCTCTATACTGTTAACTTTTCTTTCCCTTCTAAACATGTGTTGTTCTTATCTTTTAGGCTGATATGTTCATGGAAGCCATAGATATTTATGAAGAAGAAATGGCAAAACGGAAAAGTGGAGCAAAAAGCGTTGCACCACATCCATTAATGGTTGCAAAAGGTACTGACTGTCCGGAAAAATTCCTTCTGAAAAGCCTGATGGCTTTAAGAGCACCATATTCTCGCTTGGGAGGTGGTGGTGCAGGTCTAGAACACACTCTGGGTGCTATTACGAGTGATCATGCTCGTCGACTTCTTCCTAAATTAGCTGATTGGCTATCTCGTGGTTGGGAGGTTGAACTTGTCGGACGTGCAATTCGTCACTTGGTGACACTACACTTTGGTCTTGTAATGTCATGTACAGAGTTACGCGATGTAATCCGTCAGTCCTCCAAAGCTCGAATGGATCAATTAGTTCGTGCTAAAGTATGTTTTCTTTTCTTCCCCGCTACTTTTCTATAGTCGGTATTAAACTCACTGCTAATACGCTTTTGTGTAAATTGCTTGAGTGTCGTTGTATATATAAACGGAGAAATTTGACGGGTAGTTCAGTTGGTTAATAATAGGACTTTTATATCCAAATATTCATGTGTGGACGTAAATATTATGATGACTACCTGTTATAACTGTGTCATAGTCTGGACGAGCAACCCTGGATGGGTGGCTCATTGACTCAGACATGATAAAATCATGACTGTCTGTAAATATAAATAGATATAGCTTATGTTAACTATTCAGTCTTCAAAGGCAAGCACGGTTCAACCTGAGTGATTTACCGAATGAAATTAGGAGACTGCAACTCAGTAAAGATTATAGTAACTTGAATTAAAGACCTGGATTTGTAAATGCTCACAGTATATTTACGATAACATGACTTTAAAAGATGGAAAATAATTTATACCCTAACCCTAAGAGGGTTAGAAGTCAATCAAAGCCATTGGCAGGTAAAATGAAATTCAGCCTAGGTGGGATAAAAATGAATAACAAAGATAAGCATTTTAATATTATAAACAAGTTCAACATAATAAGGGATATACACACAATTAATTGTAGTTAGTTTCGTTGGTTAGATAGTAGCCTTTCGGATATTCATACTGATAGAAACTTTTATCAAGATGGTTTGTAGAAGTAACTGGTTTTGTAGACTATAATAATTTTAGTGGCGAATGTTATCATCAGCATAACAGCGATAGCAATGATAATGCTACTCCATTGCTAATTGGTAATTTCATGTACACCTAATGCTCAAAATTACCCTGCATAATTATAACTTCTGTCTTTCAGTTAATAGGTGGTTAGTGCCACTGATAGTCTTTAGTTGAACAGCCTTTACTTTAAAAGACTGTTCCCTCTATTTTGCTAATTTGACTGAAGGGTGTGACTAGTGGTCACCAGTTATACACAGTAAAGAGAAATCGGTATTACAATAAATACACATGAAATCGAAGATGCATAATAAATATAACTAAAGTGGACTATTGCAATAAACTAGCAGGTTATCTACGTCCTCTCAGCTCTTAAGGACAACTTGACAGTGTTGTTAATATGCTGCTTTGAAGTGGAGAAATTAAATCACTATTTTTCGTGAAAGATTACCATCTTAAACAGCACGTGTCAAGTTCTCTATCTAATTTTCTTAAAACCTAATTACTTGTAATATATTTTTCACTTACCCGACTTAAGCCATACTTTTTTGTGAGTTCTGATGGTAATACCGATCGCCCTGGAAGCAGAATTCGAATCTGAGACTCATTTGTTAAGGTTGGGCCGATGAGTCATCAAACTTTGAATATCAAAGTAGTAGTTATTATTCACTGCACTCGTTTCATTTCTTGTGTCTCATCTATTGATACCATGAAATTGTATATGGACATTGTGTAGACGGGTTGATAGTAATAAAAGTGAGTAGAGCATCTTCATGTACGTTGGTGGTTCAGCAATCAATATAATACTCTCAAGTGGTCCGGTGTTCGACCCTCGGCCGATGCACTCCTAAAGCACGCTTAGCATATAGTAAGCCCGGTAAAGACAGAAGAGTTGAACGTAAGGCTAGCAACCCCACCGTGTAAAAATAAAACCACCGAAACTCCAAAGCTCTAGCTTGAAGCCCCATGTTCCACTAGGAACGTAAAGGAATAAAATAGTAACAGTAAAGAGTATCTTTATTTTATTTACTATATGATATTTCATTTGAAGGAATCTTTGCACTGATGACAGTAACTATGATAAAGATATGGTAGAAATTAGAAGTATTTGTGCACTTGTTGCATTCATTTCCTAGCAGGTTAGATATCTTTTCTTACATTTTTGGAAGAGGTTTTAACTGCTGTGAACACACCTACATATCGTAAATAATTAACAAAAAATCTGAAACATTATTTGTGCTATTACACTTCTCAATTTTTTTACACAATGTTGTTTTTTTTTATTACTATTTTAGAATCTTGTTGGCATGAATTTAGCAGGTTTAGAATGCTTGACAAGGAAATTACAAGAGGCTCAACAGATTGATTTATTCGATGAACTGATAACAGCTCGGGACAAAAGAATTAGAAAGCACAAAGCTAAACAGGCTCGTCTAGCGCCATTACTTCCAGACTAATTTGTATCTGAATACATGCACATGTAAATAAAAAAATGTTTTGTAAAAGAAGTCACACTTTTTCCGACATCTATTTTTTGCCATTATAGTGTTTAGTAGAGAGAAAAGGTTGAGTGAGTAGTATTATCACACATTCTCCATCGGTGACAATTTTGCTTTCAAATTGTTACATTGGTACTAAAGTTTACACAATGCAAAGTTGTGAATAATTTGTTTGTGTTATCCGTAAAAGAATGTAAATGTCAAGAAAATCTTTTCTTCAATGAAAATAGTCAAAAATTTTAGTCTTCACTTTCTCAACATCAGGATTTCATAATTTTGATATTATTATCTTGTCAAATAAGAATTGCATTTTCAAACTGTTAGTATACAGTTAACATTCTAATATCATGTAATCCTTCAGTGTTATTTTCTCGTGTAATTTTTCAGCATAATCTGTATTAAGAAAGAAGAAATAAGTCATTATGGTTATGATTAATGTAAGCCAGTCATCTATGCGAAAGAGAATTGTTTATACTGAAACGAAACATTAACTGAATACCGAACTATGTTCAGTGCGTGGGTGGTTCAGCATTAGGAAGCTAGACAACCACGCATGCGATCCGGGGTTGGATCCCCGGCCGACGCACTTCTAGACCTTGCTAAGCCTGTAGTAAGGCCGGTTAAGAGGGAAGATTGGGCGTTAGGCTAGCAATCCCACCCCGTAAAGGTAAAACCACTGTTACCGAAACTTCAAAGCCTTAGCTTCAAGCCCTACGTTCCACTCGGAACGTAAAACAATACAAAAAAGAACTATGTTCAGCTTCATTGTTGCATAATATGCCCCACCTGCGTTTTTTCAGTTAATACTTCGGCTATCAAACAACGTTGAAAGTCGACATTTCAAATGAGATTGTGAGTACCTCATGCTCCCTAATACTTTTATCCCCCCCCCATTTCTTTTTCTATCGTATGGTATTGAGTACGGATTTCGAATTTCTTGCCTTCCATTTCACTGGCTAGAAAGAAGTGATTAATCGTGTTTTTGACGCTTGAGGTATGCGTGTGGGAATAACATTCGCACTCATGACTACATGGATGAAACGACTTTAGTGTTTAAAATGTAGGTGGCTTTCAGGTATCTACACATTAGAATGATATTCGTACGTGTCTGTAAAAACGTTTGTTCTGTGTCAGTATGTAATTCCATGTTTATTTGGTTATCGTATCTTTGACACTGGGAAAAGGAATGAATTAGTCTATAGTGTTTCGAATACAAGTGATCATTCATAATTATATCGTGTGTAACTCTAGAAATTAGATAAGGTTGTTACCAATAAATTGTTTTTGAAACGTAATCCTCTATATGATACTGCTTCTTTGTTTGATGCACGTGGTAAACGAACTAATGTAGAAATAAAATAGCTTGCTAGATAGATAGAATACCTAAGACATCCTTGTGTGAGAGTGTTGTCCCGATTGTACTACTAGTCGCTTAAATATGCACTTGTTTATAGGGGATCATCAAAGAACAGAGCAGATAAAAAGTCTGAAGTTTAGGCCGTTTTAACAGCAAGTCTTGGGAAGGGGAAAAAAGATGATCCTTCACTTCAAACCTATTGGGACTGTCCTTGAGCAAATGTTCCAGTGATTTTCATCGTATATTACCAAGTTATCCTAGGAGACTAATTGACTAAAA
Source organism: Trichobilharzia szidati (assembly GCA_944472155.2). NCBI lineage: Eukaryota > Metazoa > Platyhelminthes > Trematoda > Strigeidida > Schistosomatidae > Trichobilharzia > Trichobilharzia szidati. Next base: position 64,513,245 of record OX235279.1, on the reverse strand, counting down.
GGTAATAAAATTCTCCAACGACTAATTTGAATGGGTCATTGCATTCGATTTGTTTTGCCAACACTGAAATTCTTTTTCGCTTATAACCACTGTCGAATGATTAAATATTCCAGATTTTATCGTCATGAATGAAGGGATAATATTTATTAGGTGGAAAATCCTTCATTTTAAGCATTCGTTTCTCAGGTGTCTTTTTTCCTGTCCAACCATAAATACCTTACAGAATTTTAACACTTCAGTAGGGGAAAGACAGAAGAATTCCTTAGTGCGCCTACAGGTAAACCTCTAATTCCTACTCCGGTAAGTGGAGCACCGTCTGAATACGTGGTCCACTTTTTTGAAAGTCAGATGTTTCTACGAATGAGTAAAATCGAGAAACAAATAGACACTGGATAGTTATTTCTTTCCTTGTTGTCTGAAACACTCAACTAGGGAGTACTCTTGATCCGATAGACTACTGAATTTAGGATTTCTGTGGAAGCACGTTGACATTTTTTTCACTGAGATACGTGTAGTTGAAGAGGTTATCTATGCAAAATTGAAGTTTACTATTTGAGTTTGTGTAGGTTGTCGAATGCTTTAGAACTAAGAATTTTCTAAAAGTGATTTACAAAGGCACCTATAATAGCTTTCACTTAGTATATAGTTTAAAACAATTTGCGAGAGGGATTTAGTAAACTCATTTGCAAATTATTTAGACGCGTATAAATTCAGGTTTCAGTGGTGATGGCCCTAGTATACCGTATGACTAATGGCACCAAGTGACTGCTGCTGTTCTGTCACAACTTGATGTGATCGGAATATAGTTTAAATAAACAAAACTTGCTTGTATTGTTCCATCTTGTTGAGCATAATCGTTTGTAACACACTGACTTATCGCTTTACTGATTGTGTCGTGGAGATTTCTTTGAGTTGTTATAAATTCTCTGGTGAGATTTATTTGCTGCTTCAACACATTGTCCAATGCAGTCAAGCAAGGATTATAGTTTGTCATCTCTAATAAAAAAAAACAACAGAGAAACGGGTTGATTTGAATTTGTTGCATACTTTAAATAATCTTTGCGCATAAATGTTGATGAAAATTACGCTTACGAACTAGACACTTACTGAAATATGTGAAAGCACTGAGTGCAAGTCATAATTAATACGCCTAGTAATTTGGCGTTTGTTTCCACAAACTCAAGATCCTCTAGAGTCCAAGTTCATCCATCCATTCGATTATGACGAAATTAAAGACTTATCCAGTATGCTTAGTTATGTAATTAGTCTTCTTCACTTATCTCTCTTGTAAAATGGATTGTTATTATTATTAGTCTCTTGGGTTCTTAGTGGGAAATAAAGCATCAGTAGCTCGTAGTCATTGCACTCTGCTCTCGCCACTCTTTTTCAGCTGGCACCACGACTGTTCGTAGGCTTTCATTTCCTCCTCTATGTCACCAAATTCGTTGTTTCCCACTCGAGGATCAGTCACACGATGTCACTCAACGGTTTTCTCAGCGTATGTCTAATCCATTTCCATTGACTTCTGCATATTTATTGGGTGATAGGTTGTTGGTTTGTTTGTTTCCAGAGTTCCTTGTTGTCTATCCGCTCTGGCTATCTGGTCTTCAGTATGGTGACAAGCGAGGTGTTGATGAGAGTCTGCAATAGGCTGTTAGACGCGCTTTTTGTGACGCGTTTACCAAGTCTCTTAACCATATAGAATCACTGACTTGACATTAGTGTGGAGGGGATTTCAAAGCATATTTCAGAGTAATTAATACCTGTCTCCCTTTGTCGACCCGATTCTCGCTATAAAATACTAATCGGCGCCGCCTATAGAAACGATGATGTTGAGATAAATGGAAGAGATTTCTCTCGTTGATGGTGACTAGTCCTTGTCAGCTAGACGTACGCCCACCTCGCTGCCCATGGTTTGTTGCATGGTGCAGTCCACTACAATCAGGAATATCATCAGCGATAATAGACAGCCTTTTCTTTCTCCATTCTTCACTTCAAAGGCCTCGGAAAGTTTTCTATAGTGAATCATCATATAGCTGTTGAATGGAGTTTATACACGTCTGCTGCAGTGCAGTCTGTAGTATTGAAACATTTCCCAAATCACTTTGCAGTTGAAGGCGTTTTCAAATTCTATGAAGTTAAGGTGAAGAGTTGACTTGTAAATGATTATGAATAGCATTGAAGCGTGGTCCGCGCATAATTTGCTTTTCCTGAATCTAGCTTGTTCTAAACATGGTTTGCATCAAGAGCGCCCTTTATTTTCTCCAGGACGATGCGGCTTAATATTTTGCTTGTGATGCATACAGCATGATTCAGCGCCAATCCTTGCATAGGTTTCGGTCTCCATTCTTTGGGAGATTGACAAGGCGACCCTTCTACCAATCGCTAGGCACCCTTCCAGACCTTCCGTATCATTGGCTTGTGCATATCACAAAATGACTAAAAGCATAGAAGTCTGCAAACAGTTCTCCGTTCGCATCCATTTCACCGAGCACCTCTCGACCCATGATAATTCCCCTTCCTGTGTTGTTTGCTCACAGTTTGTCTTGCATTCATATCACTCATTCGAATTTCAGTGTCGCCATCTGGCTGGGCTCTAGTCGTCTTGGTCTAACTTGTTCGTAGCATTGCGAATAACATCATAAAATTGTATCTGACCTCCATTTTGAGTTGAATCTTCCTATCGTGATCCTGGAGGAGGTTTTTGCCCACTGCATGAGACCTATCGATCCTGCCGTGACATGATGATAGCCACCCTCAATGTTCTTGTGGTTGCCGTCTGGGTAACCGGAGTGGATTATCAACTCTGGAGTTGAACGATTTGCAGAGTTCACTTTCATTTGATCTGTTCTCACAACTCCATAGCATATCTTCTTATCTGTTGTGCAATCTGAAGTAATTCCATGCCCTTTCTATTATCGGAAGAGGACATATCGGTTAACTGGTTTCCTGGAGGCGTTCACCAGCTGACGGTATTTCGCCTCCCTGATTCCAGAGAAGAATGAGTTCTTTGTTCACATTTTTACTCTGAAGACTCTTTAGCTATTGAGTTGATTTTCTGGGACAGGGTTGCTAACGCCACGCTCAACCTTCCCACTAGGTATGATTGGTGTAAAATGAATAACATTTAGTAATAATAGTCATTTGAAACAGATTATGGTGATAACTACGTTCAAAAGAGAAGAACCGATCTTTGCATACTGTCCATTCTTTTCCAGTGAAAATGTGGGCTTATATCATATAGACAGAAAAAGTGTAATCCTACTCTGTATTTACTCTGTTAGGAACTCACACATCTACTAACTAATTCTTTCTCTTGTATCAAGTGAACTTATTGTTGGTTGTCATTTGTATTTATTGTTCTTTCCAAGGTTGATTGCGTCACTATCTAACATCAATTAGTCAGTGAAATAACACCGGGCAGTTGTTTCGTCTTAGTTTGGGACTCAGGGACATCTGCGACGCTACTTGGGATAGGCCGAAATCCCAACACTATAGCTGTTTCCTTTTCAGCCAAAGAACAGGTCTTGCCTTCATAACTTTGTCTAAACAGTAACAAAATGATCACGTGTTTGGTTTTCCACTTACGGAGTTATTGACCAGATGTTAACTGTATTTACAAATTAGTCATATAGAATTATCTCAGTTTAACAGTACTATTTATATTCTGTATACGGATAAAACTTGGTCAGCATCACAGGGTATAATTCCGAATTCTTATTATTTACTTGATAACGTTTTGACCACAATTTATTCCTTGTAGTCACGTGAAATGTAAACCCATAACTTTGGAACTAGGAAAGCAGATGAACTGGGTTGCACAGTCATACATGATATACTTCAAAACAACATAGTGTCTTATTTTTTCTTTGCCTTTTTACAACTTTGGCCAGGATTGTGATATTAGATCACATAATGAATAAGCATCAAATGCACCAGAAGAGAAAATAAAGAGCGAAAATTTAAAAGGAATAGTATACTAGAATTTATTTTTATGTATAAAACTCTACAAGCAATCTATGATTTATTGTGACCGAATCTTGAGATACAAATAGAAACATAACTTAATAAACCGTTTTTAAACATAGAAGTCTGAAAGCCATCATAGAGGACAATATTACAATATAAAAACTTACTTTCCAATATTTGATAATTTATCAATGACGATGTTATACTTTGAATTTTTAATGTATTATTCGTAGGAGGGGGAATAATATTTTCATATCTATTTATTGGCAATATCTGTGGTACACTGTGTATTCGTGGGAAATCCCCTGACCACAGGGTTTGAACTTCGACGTCAGTTTTTAAAGGAGATTCGATTGAATTTTCTGATTTTCTGGACAAAAGTTATGATAAAGCGGAGGTAATAGTAACTAACTAACCCTTGGTTTCATAATTTAAAAAAAGTTTATATAATGAATTAATCATTCTGAGAACTTCAGTAGTGTATCACTGCATTATGCTGTATTGATGGAAATGTTGTCATGTCATAAGTCACTGAAAATATAAGGTCAGCATTTGTATTAAGTGCAGCTTTCCACGGGATTAATAAACAGCTAAACTGTGAGATGCAACTGCGAACCAAACTGTCGTTCTATTGTAATCCTCAAGCGTAAGACCCAGATGTTGTGTGAATAAGTGAAAAGTAACTGTCGGTTTAACGCCACACTGACTACCCAACTAGATCTTCTCTTATCACTTATTATCATACCGAATTAGAAAAGAAATAGGTTGTCAAATAGATTGTTACTATTCTCGCCCTAAGTTGAGGCCCAGTTGAAATGTGATGATAGATAAAACACGTTATTTGCCTTCTGTAGAGATAAACAGAGACCGCTTTCAAACCCACTGCGTAAATATTAGAACTGTTTCAGTTGCATATGATGATAATGAAATAAACGGTTGCTTATACGTGTCGAAATGCAATTGAGACCATAATCTAAAACGTTCACTTAGTAGGTGTCTAGTAAGAGACGCTGCAATGGGAGGCAATTTCGCCCAGGATAATAAACGCCAGATTCAACTCCAAAGGAAGGAAGGTGTCAGTTATACAATGCTAGGCACCTTCAAACAACGCAGACCTCGAAAAGAAAGAAGAATTCTACAGGCAACAATGGACAATACTCCACTTGGTGACATTAAAATACTAATGGGAGACATGAACGCCAAACTGGGACCAGACAACACAGGAAGGGAACTCATCATGGGTAGAGAAGCTCTCGGAGAAATGAATGAAAGTGGAGAACTCTTCTGAGCCTTCAATGAACTAGTGATTGGTGGCAGCGTATACAAACACAAGGATATCCACAAGGCTACATGGGTGTCACCAGATGGGCGAACCAAAAACCAAACTGACTTCATCTCAATCTCAAGGAAGTGGAGGCGCAGCCTACTGGACACTAAAGTAAGAAGAGGAGCAGACGTTGGCTCAGACCACTACCTCGTACAAGGGACAATCCAAATCAAATTAAAAGCTTTCAGAGAAACAGGAGCTGCAGATAGACCACAAGCCAAGTTCAACACTCAAAAACTGAAGGACCAGGATACAAAGGATATCTTCACTGCAAGCATAAAGGACAAAGCCGAGACACAAATCAATACTGGAGAAGAGGTCAGCGTCGGAAAGCGCTGGAACAACTTGAAAACGGTGTGGAGTCAAACCTGCATGGAAGTTCTAGGCAGAAACAAGAGACAGGACAGACAGTGGCTCACTACGGATACTTGGGGACTAATAGAAGAGAGAAGGATGTTGAAATAAAAGATTATCCAGTGCACCGACGAGCAGCAAAAACAGGATTTGAATGCAAGCTACAAGACACTGAACAAAAGAGTAAAGAAGAGTGCCATAGAAGACAAAAGAAAATATTATGAAACCATGGCAAGTGAAGCAGAACAAGCTGCAGGCAAAGGAGATCTCACAACACTCTACCAAACAACTAGGTACCTATCGGGCAAAAGTTTGACACAAATCAAGCCGGTGAAGGATGACAATGGAAAGTCACTCACCAAAGAAGTGTAGCATAGGAAACACTGGGCTGAACACTTCAAAAGACTCTTAAATCGATCACCACCTACAACGCGCCCAACAATACCAACAACGGAGACAGAGCTACCAGTGAACACCAACCCCCCGACGAAATCAGAAGTCCTGAAGGCAATCAAGATGCTAAAAGCTGGAAAAGCAGCAGGACCAGATGGAATACCAAGAGAAGCATTGAAAATGGATCCAGAGACAACAGCGGACTTGATGACGCCACTACTGGAGAAGGTGTGGAAAGAAGGCGAAGTACCCGAGGATTGGAAGAAAAAATACTCATTCAAACTACCAAAGAAAGGAGACCTATGTCAATGAGAGAACTGGCGCGGAATTATGCTCCTGTCCATCTCAAGCAAAATACTAAGCCGCATCATTCTGGAGAGAGCAAAACATGCCCCAGATGAAAAACTTCGACCGGAACAGGCTGGATTCAGGAGAAACAAGTCATGTATTGATCAGATCGCCACATTACGGATCATCACTGAACAAAGCCTGGAATGGCAATCACCTCTCTATCTCAACTTCATCGACTTTGAAAAGGCTTTCGACAGCGTCGATCGAGAGGTGCTTTGGAAACTACTTCGATACTACGGGGTGCCACCGACAATTATACATCTCATCCAACAGCTGTACGACAATGCTGCATGCCAAGTAATCCACAACGGGAAACTTACGGAATCCTTCAAAGTGAGGACAGGAGTAAGACATGGCTGCCTACTATCGCCAATGATTTTCCTGATTGCAGTAGATTGGATAGTGCGACAAACAGCGGGCAATGAGGAAACAGGCATAAAATGGACTCACACAAAAAACTTGGAGGATCTGGACTTCGCCGATGATATATGTCTGATTTCCCACAAACTGGAAGATATGCAAGCGAAAAGCAACAAGTTGGCAGAAGAAGCATCAAAGATAGGACTTCAGGTGAACATAGAGAAAACAGAGGTAATGAAGATTCCTGAACAAGAACAACAACAACAGACAACAATCAGCATAAATGGGAGGAACCTGAAAGAAACAACCTCCTTACCTACCTACCTGGGAAGCATCGTTTCAACTACAGGCGGACGGAACTGACGAGGATATCAAAGCAAGAATCGGAAAAGCAAGACAAGCTTTCACTACTCTCAAGTCTGTGTGGAGGTCAACAGCACTCAGCATCAAAAATAAGATCCGGATTTTCAACTCCAATGTGAAGTCAGTGCTACTATATGGATCAGAGACTTGGCCAGCGCGTCATAAAGAGCATCTCAAACAAACTACAGACCTTCATCAACAGTTGTCTTCGCTCAATACTCAAGATCAGATGGCCAGAAAAGATCAGCAACAGAGATCTCTAGCAATGAGCGAACCAACCAGGAACCGATTGTGAAACAAATAGGCAGGAAGAAATGGAGATGGATTGGCCATACTCTGAGGAAACCATCAAGTGACATCACTAGACAAGCCCTCGAGTGGAACCCGAAAGGGAAGCGGCGAGTTGGTCGTCCAAGGGTGACTTGGAGGTCATGTGAAGAGGAGATGAAAACGTGTGGACAGACTTGGAGCCAGGTGAAGACTCTAGCAGAGAACCGAACGCAATGGAGACGCACGGCTGAAGCCCTATGTTCCTCTAGGAATTAAAGGATACAATAATAAGAAGAAGAGACGCTGTGATGGATTGTAGCCTTTCTCCATTATTTGTCAGCAAGCCACATTTACAATTTCAGATAGTCACAGGTTAGACTGAATCCTGCAATGACGAAGAAAATTGCTAGCTAAGGTAAGTGTTTATCGTGGTTCACGAAGTTTTCATTGTCTTTCTAGACAACATCTTCATCTCTAACTTCAATGTGAAGTGAGCTTTCCGATTTCTCCGTGAATGATATAGCCGTTGTCTCTTGGTCACCTTAATTGCGACTGTGTTCAGTTGTGTTAAAATTAACTATTTCATTAACTTTGTTGGCGTGTAACTTGTTCTTTATTGATTTGTTAAATATATCCATGTAAACGCAGATTAGTCCGAGTACCATGTTTCTAGACATTTTCTGGTATTCTGAGTACATCCCTATGTTTGAAGCTTCTACAGTTTTCAAATCGGAATGATGTCTGTGTGTGCCCATATGCTTAGATACGAGGCAATACATCTAGCGTTATTTGGTTGCTAGTTTGTGTTCTTGGATGCGAAGAAGAAGAAGAGAAGTCCTCTTTGACCAATATACTGCTCCTCAAAGATCATGCAGTTTACCTTGTAAATAGTGTGGTCTTTATCTTCCTTTGTTGTTAGATGTTTTAGTCTGCGTATTGATGAATACGGTGACTGTTTTGGTTTGTGGGAGATATCTATTCCAAATGGTTTCAGTATCCCAACAATTATTTCAGAATGGTTAATTAGTTCAAGGTACACTACTCGCATTCCTCAAGTTGAGTAAAGGCTTATAGCGATTTGTCATCTGAGATAAAGACAACCCGGGTGTGTCTGTCACTGGTGCCCATTGCCTCCATTTTTTACTTAATTTCATCATAGATGTACTAATGAATGTGTCTGCAATCGACTTTGGCTGCCTGGGGATTGACTTTTTTTTTACCCAGAGAACAGTGTTGTTGACTATGTTAAGTATGTGAATGATATCGTCCTCCTAGGTCAAGAAGCCTTCATAATACAATCTCATGAACACCTCGTGATGTAATCTTAGAACGTTTGGCATGTGATTAGCTCCTGGCAATCGTAATACGATGCTACAGGACTGGTTTGCAGTGACTCCAAGTTTAAAGATGTAGAGTGGACAAACTGAACGTATTGACCACTTCACGTATTTGGGAAATTGTATTAGCCTGATTGCTGACCAAATCTCAGTTCGAGTAAAAAAGGTTCTTGTGCCAACTGACGTCACCTCTAACATAGACTTGATATATCCCTATCGATTAAATGACTTTATGGCTGTGAAACATCGCCTTTGACCACAAGTGTTTGCATCCCATCTCCTGTGTTACTTGGTATATTGAGGTTAGTCATAGAATGTTACGTATAGGAGATTTGGTCGATGGGGTTGTGAAAGTACATCGACTGAGATGACCAGTAAACGTGTTACGGACACCAATACATCACCTTCCATGTCCAACAGTGTTAGCTGACATAGGATTAGGTCTTTGGAAAAGAGTTAGTGATGGTCAAATCGAAACTTGACATCACTCCACGAAGTGTTTGACTGTTGGTCCTGGCCACTTATGGAGATGTAGACTCCTAGGCTGAAGTCCTCGAAACGTTAAGATCCAGTGGCTGAAGACTTGTTGATATGGCTCAAAATCATTCCCACTGGCACATATGAATTCATTCCCTCTAATTGCCCGAATCTGTTAAATCTCCATTATTCTCCACATACTTATTCTTTCTCCCTTACATTTCTGTTTCTTATAATTTCTTAGTATTTCCTCTCTATCTCTACGTGTGTTATATAGATTGAGGCAACCTGAATCGCTGTACTTCAGTGCACAATTCTGAGGAAAAATATGCGTGAACGTTTTCCCAACATATCACCTATATAACGTATCCAGCTTTACGGTTAGATTATTGGCAGAACAATGGTTTTTAATCCTCTCATAACAGCTTCAGGACTTAATTTCTATGCAGGTGAATCCATGGGTTTTCCTATCATATATACGCATGTTTGTTCATTGAAGTGAAAATATAGTATAAGACCCAAATCAATAGTTATGTATTAGAAGAGATGAGAGCATCTTAGGGATCACTCATACATAGAATGACAGCAGTTATATTTAAAAGTAAAACAGAACTTTAATTTGTTAAGGATGATATATATATATACTTACTGTTTGAAAGAGACCTTGATTTCACCTGCCTTACTGCATGTACCCTTTGACACTAATAAGGAATTTTGAAACAAAATTCAATATTACAACAACAAAATAAATCATATTTCACGGTCATAATAGATACATTATCTTGAATTACTTCCGAATTTTCACGAGATAATGTTTATTAATAAAAATTCCAACGGGCTTTCATAACCACTCCTTTGAATGACTAGTCAGTTATACCTCAAGTGTATAAAGGTTCTAATCATGAAGCGTTTGTGAATTTCCCTAGGATTACAGACAAATCTTATAGATGAGTTCCAACGAACTAGTTTGAACAGGATTTCCCGTAGATTGTCTCCTCCTTAAATATAGTAACATTTTTTCACTAAGATCATTTATCACATTACATAGTTGATCGAGACTTCGACTGAAACAATGTAAACTGCTTAGCTACTGTCATTACAATCAAGCAACCGTTTGGAATAATAGATGCGGTTTAAAATTTACACATGAATTCAAGAGCCTATAATTAAACTATTTCTAGGAGTCAGGTTCTGCAGTCCTTCATGTAAACATATCATCTAACCTGTATACTGAATTATCAGCATCCAAGAAGCGAAACCAAGGGGTTTTAAAGAAGAAATAGTTTCAGTAGATGGAAATGCAACCATTAATTAACCAACACTTATAAGATAAAATAGCTCGCCTAGATTACTAGATCACTAGTTTTCTAGCCGGTCCCAAGCCCAGATAAAGAGGGAGGGTTGGGGCGTGGTACTAGCAACTCCCCTCCCCCAAAAAAACTTAACCAAATCGCTACAGAAACTTCAACGCACAAATATATTAAAAATTCTAAAAGTATAAACAATAACCTCATTTTTCGCTGGAATCGGGGAAGTGAAATGACACAGGCTGGTGAAAGCCTTCGGGAAGCAAGTCAGTCGATGTGCCTTCTTTCAATGAAAACAAAAATAAGGATAGGGACGTGGAATATTCGTACAATGTACGGAACTGGAAAGGCTGCTCAGGTAGCAGCAGAAATGAGAAGATATAAAATAGAAGTGTTGGGAATCTGCGAGAGCAGATGGAACGGATGTGGAAGGAGACAACCGCCAACTGGAGAGACAATAATCTATTCCGGTCACCCAGAGGACGATCACGAGCACACCGAGAGAGTAGCCATCATGATGTCACCAACAACAGCCAAAGCTCTCATGCAGTGGGAACCAATCCCAACCAGGATAATGACAGCCAGGATCAACTCAAAAGAAAGGAAGGTTACAATCAGTCAATGCTACGCGCCTACAAACGTCTCAGAACAAGAGAAGATGGAGGCCTCCTACAGACAACTACAAGCAGTAATGCACAACGTCCCAAATGGCGATATCAAAATCCTGATGGGTGATATGAATGCGAAGCTGGGAGGGGACAATACAGGAAGAGAACTCACCATGGGTCGCGAGGCCCTCGGTGAAATGAATGAAAATGGTGAACTCTTCTCAGACTTCTGCGCCTTCAATGATTTGGTGATTGATGGCAGTGTGTTCAAACACAGGGATATACACAAGGTAACATGGATTTCACCAGATGGACACACCAAAAACCAGATGGTCTTCATTTCAATCTCAAGGAAGTGGAGATGGAGCCTACTGGACACAAGATCGAGGAGAGGAGCAGATGTGGGTTCAGACCACTATCTAGTACAAGGGACTTTCAAGGTGAAGCTAAAAGCCTCGAGGATAGCTGGGGATAGGCCACAATGCAAGTTCAACACTCAAAAACTGAAGGGCACAACCACAAAGGACACTTTCACTGCAACTGTCAGAGCAAAGCAGGAAACACCACGTGACAACACTGAGGAATCACGCGTGGAAGACCATTGGAACTCTCTGGAGGTGATTTTTAACGAAACGTGTTCAACGGTTTTAGGAAGAAAGAAGAGACAAGACAAGGAATGGCTCTCAACGGACACTTGGAAGCTAATAGAGGAGAGGAGAATGGTGAAAGAGAAAATGATTCAATGCAAAGATGGACAAGAGAAAGAGACACTGAGCTCAACTTACACAGCACTGGACAAAGAAGTGAAGAAGAGTGCCAGGAAGGACAAAAGACAACTCTACAACAATCTCGCCACTGAATCTGATTATGGCAGGAGACAAAAGGGACCTGAGGACATTATATTAGATAACCAAGTCTCTATCCGGGAAGAGATCAACACAAGTGAAACCTATAAAAGACAGTCAAGGGAACCCAGTTACCAAAGAAAAAAGACAGATTTAACAATGGGCGGACCACTTCAAAGGACTCTTGAACAGACCACCACCTGCAACCCGTCCAGAAATACCAACAACAGCACATACACAACTGCAAGTTGACAACAATCCTCCAACGAAAGCTGAAGTCTTGAATGCAATCAAGCCCCTGAAAGCTGGAAAAGCAGCTGGACCAGATGGAATACCCCCGGAAGCACTGAAAGCGGACCCGGAGACGACAGCAGATATGCTGACTCCATTATTGCTGAAGGTCTGGAAGGAGGAAAAGGTGCCTACTGACTGGAGGAAAGGTTACCTCGTGAAACTACCGAAGAAGGGCGACTTAGGTCACTCTGCAAGAACTGGCAAGGAATCATGCTCCTGTCGACGCCAAGTAAAATCCTGAGTCGCATCATCCTGGAGAGAATAAAAGACGTACTGGGTACAGAACTCCGACCAGAACAAGCTGGATTCAGGAAAGGCAAATCATGTTCTGACCAAATTGCAACTCTACGCATCATCATTGAACAAAGCATGGAATGGCAATCAAACGTCTACCTCAACTTTATACACTTTGAGAAGGCCTTCGACAGCGTTGACCGCGAAGTAAATTGGAAACTACTCAAGTACTACAGCGTACCCCAAATATTCATCAACCTTATTCAACAGCTCTACGACAACGGCACATGTCAAGTGATCCACAACGGAAAACTCAGCGAAGCGTTTGGAGTAGACACAGGAGTCAGACAAGGGTGCTTATTATCACCAATGATATTCCTAATTGTGGTGGACTGGATTATGCGTCAGACAGTGGGAAACGAGAAGACACGGATATCCTGGACCGACGTGAAGAATCATAAGACCTGGATTTCGCGGATGATTTGTGTTTGATGTCACACAAAATCGAAGACCTACAAGCGGAAACCGACAAACTGGTCGAAGAAGCAGCCGGTGAAGACAGGACTCCAGGTGAACATAGACAAGACGGAGGTTATGAAAATAACCAACCAACAACAACAGCAGCAGCAACATCCAGCGCCAATCACCATCAACGGGAGGGATTTGAAAGAGGTTACTTCATTCACTTATCCAGGGAGGGAGCATTGTCTCAACTACATGAGGAACGGACGGGGATGTCAAATCGAGAATCTGGAAGGCGAGAAACACATTCATCAACCTGAAACCAATCTAGAAATCTTCGTCACTCAGCATCAACAACAAAATTCGGATTTTCAATACAAACGTCAAGTCATTTCATATTAGTTTGTTAATTAGGTATATCACACAGTGAAACAGTATTATTTACTGGAATTACTTACTACCACAGTGCCCAAGTTTTACACATATATAAACGTCAAGCGAGTTTTGCTATACGGATCAGAAACTTGGCATCAATTTCTGCATACAAGTTCAGCAATAGGGTTTGGTTAATTCGCTACTTGCCAGGTTTCCATGTGGCCTATTCTTTCCAGTCGATAATCTGATCTTCAGTATTTCAGTTGATCAAAATCTGCAACCTGTTGGAAAAGCTTCTCATGATGCATGAAGACTCCAAACTACACAGAACAAATACCCTTACATGAGTATTGAAAATTTTCCTTTTCTTTCCTGTTCTGAATACTGAGGGAATGCACAGTGCCTTCAGATAAACTAATGTGCATTTTGTATACACACCATGCCTGGATTTGCCATCAGCAAACTTGTCTGCTCTACTCTGCAAATCCTGTAGTTTGATCAACATGAAACATAAATCAACCACGGAATCCAGATCTCCTAAGGCTATCTTGTCTATACACGGCATACTCATCCTGTCGCTCACCACAGTCATCTAACTGATGCAGACCATGAATGTCATCCATTATAGTAGAAAAACTCGATTCAATCCTGTCGTCAATCCAAAGCCTTTGGCGAACTCTCCATTGAGAATTAATTTGGAATGTGTCATCATCACCATTTAGCTGTTCAATGAAGTTTACAAGTGTCTGTGGCACTACAATCTGTAGTGTTGCAGTATTTGCAAGATTACATGGCAATCTGGTTCACACTGACGAAGATGCTTCCAAAGTTGCTAAATTTGAGATGTGGAATCGACTGTCATTCTAAGCGCTGTTCGGTGATGATGACGCGTCATATACTACATACCGAAGTATTATTTCTGCTGTGTATGACTCTCTATTGTAGTGTCATTTCATCTCTCTTCCCATCTCCCATATCTGGACTCCGAATGGTAGTTGCATGACCATAAATTTGTCTGTGAATACTTCTGAGTTGATTATCCACCAGTCAGTGAACTTCAGTGCATCTCAGAGGATTTGGTAACTATTCAATTCACCTGGTGGACATTTCATTATTCACTTCACGGTAGATTCATTCACGAGTAGATATGGGAAAGTACTATTTAGCTGCTTGATTTCATCTTGGAACACTTCATCAGTTCCAGTCTATGAATTTGTGAAGAAGTCAACTGAGTGTTGTTATGTTGGAGTGCAACCAGATTACTTGCCATTGAAACTGTGTGTGTGTATGAATCGAGTGGAATTCAATTTCGTGACTCATGTTCACTGTAGTTCATTTGCCAAATGTGGTGTTCTACAGGGAGATGTAAGTGATGGTTGACTCAGGGGATTTTTGAATCGATCAGTCGAACACTTTGTCTCCCACCAGTTCGGTAGTTCGGTCTGCTTCACTATCATCCACTGGCCTCATCTACGTTGATCTCTTCCTAGACAGCCACCTTATTGTTCAATATAGACTTGTGAGGCCACATTCAAATACAGTCTGTTCTACTTACATTCTCAGTACTTCGTGAAAGTGTCTTCCGTCTCTCCTAGTACTCTTCCTCACTCCTTCTTTCAGTTCACCTTACATTGTACTCAGCTTTATCTTTCATTGTTCGGCTGTGCACAAGTTCGTCTTCCAGTTCATCATCAATATATTCACCAAAAAGCATACGTAAATGTGTGTGTAGAAGACCATTTCTTGCATTGTCTCTTCTTCTCGCCAAAAGTGTCTCTCTATACAGGATCCATTGCATGTAGCTTCCAGACAGTGACAGTGTTCTTCCACACCGTCTCTCTCAGTGAATTGGCTTAGTGCTTCCCACATTTTCCTAATGGTAACTGTAAGGATTTCCACTGTCACTTCATCCTTTTATTTCTTAATGTTGAACATGGATCGTGGTCAACATTCGGCCTGGTTAAGAGCTTTCCGATCAACGTTGAAGTTGTCGTCGACTAGATAGTGATCTGAACATACACCTGCTTCTCATCTCCATCTTGTGTCCAACAGACGGTGTCTCCGCTTTCTTCAGATCACATTCACGTGAATTCCATCTGACTTTTGGAGTAAATATCCGGTGAGACACACATCACCTTGTCAATATCCTCACGCTCGAATAGGCTGTCTCCAATTACCAGATAACTGAAAGTTCAGTAGTCTGCGAACAGTTCTCTCCTCACACTCAGTCCACCGAGCACCTCTCGACGCTTGATGGGTTCTCTTCCCGTGTTGTCTGCTCACTGTTTGGCTTGCATTCACACCACCCATTCGAATTTCGAAGTCGTCATTTGTCTGTGTTCTCATCCGTTATTTTTTGCGCTAATGTGTAGAAGACCTCCTTCTTCTCTCTATCTGAGGTGTTTGTGACATTGTGCACAGCATTCTATGACCGCAACTCTTCTTCCTATTCAACTGAATATTGCTGTCATTATCCTGTAGGAGATTGGTGTCCACTCCATGAGAACTTCCGATGCTTTCGTGACATCATGATAGCCACACTGTCAATATACTTGTGGTTGTTGTCTAGTTGACCGGTGTAGATTTGTGACTATCCAGTTGACGATTTGGTCACGAGCTCCTTTCAATGCCATAGCATGTCTTCTTACTTGTTTCGCATTCTGAATAGCATTGCTACCCACCCTAAAATATGTTGCGAAAATCACAGGTTTCATGCTTGCTTTTTGTTTCATTCATTTATTAAGGTGAAGGAATTAGATTTAATGACACAGTTAAAGATGGGGAAATGATAACCTGAGTTATCCTATTATTCAAACCAAGGTTCTTCTGATTAATTGTCCTGTGCTTTACTGAAGTGGACAAAGCATTCAGATGTTAATTTTCAAGCGATCACCAAGGATTTCTCCAAAACCTTACAGGCACGACAAATAAGGGTATGATTCGATTTTTTTACTACCATATGTGAAATCGTTTCTGACACAGCTCTGAATCGAGTTGATCATCTTCACTTGGGCTCCTGGAAAGGATGCGAATGTAACGCGGATTTCTCATGAGTTCCGAATAAGATGAAACGCACGTCCTCAGCTCCGCCTCTAGCTACCATCAATGGGTAATTTGATGTTAGACATATCCATCTACTTGCTAAATTAAATCGTACTAATTAGATTTAGATATGACATTGGGAAATCTCCCATATAAATGAACACTTCTGCATTGCATTCGTTCAGTTTAAGAATAATAAATTATGTATTGAAAATTATGACTAAATCACAGAACTAAGTTGGCAAAACAGTCACAGGTTTTGATATTTCTTATAGCTGGGTAATTTATCAACGGAACAATAGTGACATCAATAAGAATTGAAGTGACAGCCACTTAAAATTATCGAATTATACAATCTCTGATACACAATGTATCATGGAACACATGAAAATGTAACGAAATAAGGTCATAGCTACAAGAGATTTTGCTAGTCATAGCACTCTGAATGTATGCTGGTATTAGATGAACAGCATTAGCAGCTTATTGACGATATCATAGCTGTGTATTGGGAAACTACTGTACTATTAGAATATTTCGGAGTTGTACAATGAATAGTTTGCAAAGTGCTCATGTATATTATATATGTATATATATATATATATAGTAGTTGTTAGGATCTATAAATCAATATTAGTGGTACTCAGCTACTCATGTTGTTCAGAAATACCTTATATCAACTGTTGCCGTATTTTTTAAAACATCACTAGCTTTTTTGTACATGTATGATAAAAGAACAAATTATTCATTCAGCCTACCTGTGTGACGAAGTTTCTGATCAGCTGGACAGGTTTTTTCATCTCTTTTTTCTAATGACAAAGGTGGTGATAAGGCATATTTATTGTCTTCTTTAGTTGAATGGGCTGTTTCTTGCTCGTTCTCAAAATCATCAGAATAGTCTTCCGTTGAATCATTATCCTCACTATCTTCAAAATGATGAGATCTTTCATCTGAAATACACTCTCCTCTGATCGATCTGACTTGAGATTTATGATTTGATACTTCTGGTGTTTTTGTAGATTTTTGTATAGACGTGTTAGTTGTATTATATTGGCTTTGGGACTTTTCATAATCAATAGCTTCCTCAATTTCTGATAGGGATTTTTCATCTAAAAAGTGATTTTCACCTGTTATATATCCAGTGGATAAAAGTATACTGTACTGATAATTGAAAGACCGTAAAACAGTTATTATATGGCTGGAGGCAATCGGCAGGAAGCCTTGGACTCAGGTTTCATGCGTGTTGGCAACTGTCAGCAAGGTGCATCTGCAAGTACCTGAGTTCCTTCAAGATTGCAGATACACCTTGCTGACGAGTGCCAACTGGCACGAAATCTAGGTCCAAGGCTTCCTACTGAATGCATTGTGATGGTGAGCTACCTAGCATGGTGGTCATATTGCAAACTTGACTGGCAGAATTCAGTCTGCATGACACATGACACTAGTTGGTGTCTAGTCGAAGCGTGTAAAATTTGCACTTTTACATTTTTATTTGGCAAGTGATAGTATACACCTTGTGTGAAAGTAAAGATTCATTGCAGATACTAACATTGAAGTCAGGCAAAACAAGAACATCGCTAGATTCACTTAAAGTTATTGCCAAGTTGTCTTGATAGCCAGGTATGCAGTTGGTGTTAGAGTTAGAAAACAGAAAATAAGTGAGTTGGTCTTCTGTGGACAAAACCATCTATGTATTTACTTAGTTGTCTTATACCAAACTTTTGCAGATAACTTTCACATGAATTTGTTTAGAGCAAGTTAACATATCCACATGACAGGTTTATTGTTTGCATATTTTATTTCTCCTGATTTCCAACAGGTATTAAGAGAAAATTTCAGGGGAATTTGTCCTACCTGATTCTGGATAGCTCGGTAAGTATTTCTGCAACTAATTTAAAAATTACACACCCAATTTTTCATCTGCTAATCAATACATGGGCGAGTGAATTTCGAGAAATCAAAAATAAGGGTAACCTGTTAGTTTTATTAATTCAAGATCAAGAGCAGATAATTACTCATCATATGGCGGTGACTCTACAAAGTAACTAGCTGAAAATCACAGAAGTGAATTCCACTGAATTCACACAAAGAGACTCAATAACAGGTAATCTGGTTCCACGTTAACATAACAATTCTCAGCTCACTTCTTCCGGAACTGCTGAAGTGTCTCAAAAGAAAATCAAACAGCTACCTAGAGTTTAATCATTTTTAACAGTTCCCTTCTTTATACTGGATCGTGAAGAAATCTTCTGTGGAATCAAAGAAACCTCCATGATGTGAACTAAATAGTTAGGAAAAACTTTGAGATGTACTGAAATGCACTAATCGGTAGAAAGTCAACTCAGTCATCCCTTACATGTAGCTATCATTCGAAATTCAGATACGAAAGACGGGAAGAAAAGTGAGATGACACTACAGTAGAGGGGAATATACAGAAGCAATAAGAGACCAATAGAGAGTAGTAAAGGTGTCAATAAATAAAACATCAAGCCGCATCATCCTGGGGAGAGTGAATGATGCTCTGGACGCAAAATTTGTTCGGAGCAAGCTGAATCCAGAAAAAACAAATCATGCGCAGTCCAAACTGCAGCATTAATCCACAAAATTTAACACGTTAGTAAATATTGAACAAGTCATTTGTACCTGTGAGACTTTGCTATTGTTCTCAATTAAAAAGACTATCATCTGCACACTATGAGTCATCGAGCTATCTCCCTGTTAAGTAACCTTCTGAAACAACAAAGTGAAACACGTTTCTTCCAAGAATATCTCTACAGTAGAATAAATAAGAATGAAAACACCATGTATTCCTGACGGACACTAATGGATGTCATCATCTCAGATGAAAATTATGCATAATTTTTTAATTCATTTCATAATTTCGAATAGAGTGCTTTGTTCAACGAAACATATTCTTCTAGAACTCTCTTCGTATTTGATAGAGTCTGGTACTGCCTTCAGTTTAAGAGCTACAACCTATCTGAATGTGAAGATTACGTTATCGTTTTCTCCTACAACTATAATCTAAGGATAATTAATCAACTAGACGCAACCACAACATTCTTTCAGGATGACACGAAAAACATCATAATCAAGAGTTTTGCACTTAAAATAATTCTGCTGCATATATAAATCTCACGTAAAGTGTTATTCAAAGGGTATTCCACTTAAAAAGTCATGAGTACTATACTGAAACTTACTGTATGATTTATTATTTCTGCCTGAAGACCGATAACTTTCACAGGCCGTACTATTTTCATTCATTAATTCATCTACTGACAATATCAACTGATCGTCAAGAAAACTCATTTTGCTTTCATTTCGCACATCTAGATTTTTTTGGTGAAATGAAAAAAGAAAATGTTTTTCAAAGAAATTTACAACACTGATGTTTAAAATACACATAAGCTGAAAAAAGAAATGGTGCTTTAATGTAGAATATGATTGCCAAGCGTGTATCAGTAATTGAGTGATAGAATACTCGCCAACCACGCACGTGGTTCAGGGTTCGGTCCCCAGCCGATCTACTCCTCTCAGCGTCTAGTAAACCCCATAAAGACAGAAGTTTGGGCGTCATTCTAACTACTGAAACTTTAAAGCTCAAGCTCGAAGCCCTACTTCTCATCCAAAACGCAAACGGACAAACGGTAAAATGTTAATATAATTGCAAATCGACTTCAAGGTGTAGAGTGGCAAGAGAAGCAGTATTTATGTGATAAACAAGGGGCGTTGAATGCAACCATAAAATGTTGTGAAGCGGATGTGAAGATGATACCTAGTCATAACAAATTCATTCAGCACGGCGAAGGAATTCCATATTTATTTTTTGGATAAATTACATAGTGAACGAAAAATGACAAGCATCTTCATCCACTTCACATTTTCTTGTAATTGTATTCAGCTGACCTAATTGGTTATACAAATACCATTTATCTTGTCACCCTACAGCTCCAAATTCAATAACTCTACAGGTTCCATTGTTTTTCATACCTACAGTTCCCTTGAAGATATTTGAGGGTGAAAAAGAGTTCATAATATGATAGAAATTTAGGTAATAAATAGAAGGAGAAAGTTGTGAAAATATATGGCAAGTAAGTGCAAAATTGTTACATGGACAATATGTAAATCGGAAGCTTAATAATGAGTTCAGTTCAGAGAGGGGACATCAAAATCAGGTACAACAAACAAAAAACAAACCCTTATCTAGTTACCAGGAGAGTAGAAAATTAATCACACTAACTTTTTGTGCATACACAAATTAGGTTGCATTTATTTGATATCTCAAAAAACCTACTACACACCCTCACCTCAGTGGCTACCCCAAGAACATGTGAACTGAGTCACAATCCTTACTCGATTTTGATGTTCGCTATCTGAGTTGAACTCATTATTAAGCTTCCGATTGACATATTGTTCATGAGATAATTTTACACTTACTTGCTATATATTCTCACAGCTTTCTCCTTCTCCTGTTATCTCTCCCATCATATTATGTATAACTAGACTCTGGTTGTTCATTTATTACCAATCTTTTATTCATATATCTTGCCATATTGTTGTGCTAAGAATTATTAAATTCTCTCGAATTAAATTATTTTGAAGTAGGTCATTTATATTTACATTTATAATAACTTAAGTTATTTGTAAGCTGTTAGCAAGGGAAGGAAATCCATGAAATAAAATGAACTCTTTCTCACCAGCAAATATCTTCATTCTTTCTTTGTTCAAAGTTTTCACTGAATTCACTCACTCACTCAACTCAATAAATATATATACATATACATAACAGAGAGTAGAAGTTACACCATCCAGCTTATCAGTAAAGAAGGAAACAGTGGTTGAAATGTAAATTGTTGAAATTTGTTGTCATAACTCATAGGTATCTGACTAGCAATGATGACATTTGCATAAATATGAGTTTCTACACATTTTCAAGCCAAATGCTAACTTGCTTTGTAGTATATTCAGCTTTCCGATAAAGAATATCTAAAGGCATGCAATTTTTAACTGAACAGTTTATACTGTTCAGTCACTAACCTGATTAACTTAGTTCCACAATGTTAGAATACGGGGCTACTACTAAAGAATGATATAAATAATATCAATCGATTTTTTTCCTTTGTTGGGAAAGGCGTATCTTTTAGCATTTTTTCAACAACAAAAGAATTGATCACAAGGCAAAAAAATCAGCTGTTTAATATGATAGTCCCATTTTAAAGTTATTTATTTGAACAGGACAGAAGATGAATTCAGTAGTAGATAGATTTCCCAATAGCAGCTTTTATATATTTTAGTTATGTAAGTTAACGTCAAGTTAAGTATCATTTAATTGGAGTGAGTGACAAAGACGGAATTGAACGCATTCAAACCAATGTTATAAGGACTTGGTACAAGTCTGCTTAGTAAGTAAAACAATTTTCGAAAAATGAAATGTAATCGTGGCAGTCATGGCAACAGACAGTTTTTCGTTGCCTTCAGCTACAAATAATCATTTTATTCTAAAGTAAAGCTGACAGTATCTAACTTCTGTGAACACATTTTTTGCTAATGATGTTCTAATTTAATGATATTAGGTGGTTGGAGGCAATCGACAGGAAGTCTTGGACCTAGGTTTCGTGCTAGTTGGCACTCGTCAGCAAGGAGTATCTGTAACCTTGAAGGAACTCATGTCCCCTCTGAGATTCGAGCCCACGTCACCCAGTGCTGCAGTCAGAGACGTTACCACTGAGCTATTCGGACTCACTACTAATTAAATATGAGGAATAAATATACCATAAATGGAACCAGAAGTACTTGGGTCGCATTTTCAGCCAAAATATAGTAGAAGTAGAACTCACCTTTTGTCAAATCAACTAGTGAATCCTCATCATTGAAGGTCATAACTGAAATTCTATTTAAATCATTTTCGCCATTTTCTTGTATTACTAACATTTCACTCGACAGATTGTCATCCACCAAGTTTCTATCAAACATCTTTGACTTTGCAACATTTGAACTTGTCGACCTCTTGTTAAGAGAGTTTATTGACGTTTTTCGTTTTTATAAGCAAAAAAGAATTTAATTTTAACTAAGAATATGGAAATTATTGTATTTTCCAATGAATGATAAATAAAAAAACTATATTTCCACTTCTGGCGTTTCGTTATTTAATATAATAGCTTTGTCAAAGTAATATACTTTGATAATTCAAACTGTCTTCGTGAAAATTAATATAAAATATTCTGTAGTATTTTACAACCCTTATCCTAACTGTAAACCCAACCCTTATCCTAATTATGACCCTGATCATAATCCTAACCCAATACTTATCCTAACCCTAATCCTAACCCTAACGAGCTATTAACACATTATCCAAACAGTACTTAAAAACGTGATCTGGGTGAAATTTGCATCTTAGTTGGTGTATAGCGTTGTTATGATAATGACAGGTGCCATTAGCCAACGACTAGCGTGCGTCCAAGGTCATCGGAGCGTTCTCACTCCTGGGACACTATTGTTGAACTTCCCCGACCATGCACATGGTCCGGGGTTCGATCCCCGGCCGACGCAGTGCTTTACCTTACTAAGCCAGGAAGAAAAGCTGGTGAAGACGAAAGGTTGGGTATGAGGATAGCAACCCCATCCTGTAAAATAAACACTACTACAGAAACTTCAAGCCACTAGCTTGAAGCCCTATGTTCCACTGGGGAACGAGAAGGAGAAAAGAGAAAAGAAAAGAGAATTTATTGATTGTAATCAACGGTAACTAATTCATTCGAAACGAAACACAAAATAATGGAGCTTCAGGGCTTGAGTTCTGGGAATAACATTTGGATAATTCAGAGAATCAGACTAATAAACTAATGTTTACTGACATTATAAACATACTGCTTCTAAATTCTTAAATTTACAAAACACCTTCCACAACAATCTTCAGTTCATGAAGTAAGAGCTACTTGTTTGTATCCAGATGCAATGCAGACCGATTACCAAGCATAGTTTTTTTTAGATAAAATTACTTATTTGGATTTCAGCAAATAATGTGAAAGGTTTTTAGTGATTTTAACACTGAATATCTTATGTCAGTAAAGCATGCCCAAGTAACTAATCATATTATGATAACATTACTATTCCAAGCAATGCACAGTAGATGATGTCTTCAATTAAAAGTGAAAATCAGAGTTTAGTGCACAACAATCACAAAACAAGCATATACAAATTAACTAAGTGGGGAAAGTGAAGAAAGCCCAATTAAGCAAAACAGGATTTTCTTGGAAAACTACAATATGCAATCTGCTCGACAGTATATATATGGTGTCACGGTTATGCTAAAGACATGTGTGAATAACTGCATATCGCTTGTGCTGAATGGAAGCTCTCACTAGGTAAATTCAAATGACTTAGCTTTCCAACACAGTGTTTATTAGCGATACATTTTGCCAGTAATTAGTTCGGCACCTTGGCATTAATTTAGTAGTTAACTAAAATTCACGCAACTTGAACAATTCAGTCATTTTCAGTACTTAAGTGATTCCTATTACTACAAGTTAGTAGAAACTCAGTCAAGCAAGCAGTACTGACGAGCATATCTGTTTCACAACTGCTCGTGTTATCCAATCAGTAATATAGGCTTGATATTTACCTAACATCGTTTCCTTTCAATAAATATTACAAATAATAAGCAGGGATTTGTTGGCAAGGAAGTCTTCAGATGACTTCAGGGAAAGTTAAAACACCTCTCCACAAGTAGAATGCAAATGCGATAAGTACTTAATGTGTTGTGGAATATACAAGATGATAATGATCAGCAGTAATATATTTATATATAAATATAAACTGACCTTGTTACCACTCGTCTTTTCTGTCGAATGTTGGCTCAAGCTAATTGGAGTTTTCCTTGCGTTAAATGGAGTCAGCAGGTCTTCGGTATTTTCATCTTCAGTTGTAGCAGGAGACAAGTTTCGGACTGAAAGGGGAAAAATCAAACCAAAAGTATGAAGGACTTAATTTTCGTAATCTGGTGGAAAATACCTGTTAGAACAACTTAGAGAGAAAAAACTACAAGCTCAACAAAGATATCTTTTCGGTGATGAACAGTTATATAAGTTGAATTAAACGGAGTGATCACCAGTAGTATTGCGAAATACTATTCAACAATGCATTTGTTAAAGTGAGTAAAAGATAAGGATTTCTTCATAATTTAATAAACAGTAGCGCCATTGGTCAATCTTTATGCTAAAGATTCCACGACATCCCAGCGTTTAGCTGTATAGCAAGATATATATATATATATATATAAGTGACTTCTTAGTATAGAACTTAACAAAAACGTGAAACAGTTAAAAATGCCACTCTTCACCAAAGCACACATAAAGGACAAGAATTTAAGTGCAATGAAAACATATGTAGAAGGTGTACGGGAGAAAGACAAATTAAATTGAGCACAGTGATTATTTATAGAACCTGCAATGCTAAGCATGGGGACGACTTTGTACCGTGTAATCATCAATTTCCAATCACTGATTCTTAGCATTTCCAGGACTCCCGAATAGGCAGCCTACGCCTCCAAACGTGACTCAAACAGATGGTAAAAGAATTCATGAATCGGTATTATATTTTGAACTGACCATTCCTAACCTTTTATTGAACCTAATCTTATATCGGCTAACACTGTATACCAAAAAAGGCGATTGTTGGTCTTGAATAACACATCTAAGCCGATGAAACTGATTATCCGTCATAACCACCACTCAACACCTAACCTCTCCTAGTTTAAAATCTTATCCTAAGCCAGGAAAAGAAGGGAAGGGCGTGAAGAAAGCAAACCATCACTCAAAGGCAACCACGTAGTTGCTGACAATTCAAAACACACAAAAAATATACATGTTCTCTACTGATATTTAGAACACTTCTTATTCCGAGGTTGGATGACGCCGCAGATTAAGAACATTTAGAAAGACAGTCGACCGATGAGAAATCTTTCAGTGAAAGTGAAACTAAGCATGAGAAGCGGAAAATTCACAAAGCTGGCTAGCAAGGCGGCTTGACTGCAGAACGAAAGAAAACAGCTGCTGTGTAGGTGAAACAAGTTCTTGACGGTAAATGAAATGGAAGCGAGTTGTCCAAATCGTCAACTGGATAGTCAAAAATCTACACCGGTCAACTAGACAACAACCACAAGCATATTGACAGTGTGGCTATCATGATTTCACCACAGCATCGGAAGTTCTCATGAAGTGGACACCAATCTCCTACAGGAAAATGATGACAATATTCAGTTGAATATGAAGGAGAGTTGTGGTCATCGAATGCTGTGCACAATGTCACAAAGACCTCAGATAGAGAGAAGAAGGAGGTCTTCTACACATTAGCGCAAAAAATAACGGATGAGAACACAGATAAATGACGACATCGAAATTCGAATGGGTGGTGTGAATGCAAGCCAAACTGTGAACAGGCAACACGGGGAGAGAACCCATCAAGCGTCAAGAGGTGCTCGGTGAAATGAGTGTGAGATGAGGACAGTTCGCAGACTACTGAACTTTCAGATATGTGGTAATTGGAGAGAGCCTTAACGAACATGAGGATATCGACGAGGCGATGTGTGTCTCACCGGATAGTCACATCAAAAGTCAGATGGAATTCACGTCAATGTGATGTGGAGCAAGCGGAGACACTGTCTGTTGGACACAAAATGGAGACGAGAAGCAGGTGTAGGTTCAGATCACTATCTAGTCGACGACAACTTCAACGTTGATCGGAAAGCTCTTAACCAGGCCGAAAATTGACCACAATCCATGTTCAACATTCGGAAATTGAAGGATGAAGTGACAGAGGAAATCCTTACAGTTAACATTTAGGAAAATGTAGGAAACACTAAGCCAATTCACTGGGGGAGACGGTGTGGAAGAACACTGTTACTGTCTGGAAGCCACATGGAATGGAACCTGTATAGAGACATCTTTTGGCGGGAAGAAGAGACAATACAGGAAATGGTCTCCTACACACACATATACGTATGCTGTTTGGTGAATATATGGATGATGAACTAGAGGACGAACTTGTGCACAGCCGAACAATGAAAGATGAAGCAGAGTTCAATTTAAGGTGAGCTGAAAGAAGGAGTGAGGAAGAGTACTAGGAGAGACGGCAGACACTTTCACGAAGTACTGAGAATGTAAATAGAACAGACTGTACTTGAATATGGCCTCACAAGTCTATATTGAACAACAAGGTGGCTATCTATATAAGGGTCTACGTCGATGAGACCAGTGAATGACAGTGAGGCAGACCGAACCACCGAAATGTTGGTAGACAAAGTGCTCGACTGATTGATTCAAAGATCCCCTGAGTCAAACATCACTCACATCTCGCTGTAGAACACCACAATTGACAAAAGAACTACAGTGAACATGAGTCACGAAATTGAATTCCACTCGATTCACACACACAGACTCAATGACAAGTAATCTGGTTGTACGCCGACATAACAACACTAAGTTGACTTCTTCACAAATTCAAAGACTGGAACTGATGAAGTGTTCCAAGATGAAATCAAACAACTACGTAGTACTTTCCCATATCTACTCTTGAATGAATCTACCGTGAAGTGAATGATGAAATGTCCACCAGGTGAATTGAATAGTTATGAAATCCTCTGAGATGCACTGAAGTTCACTGACTGGTAGATAATCAACTCAGTACTATTCACAGACAACCATCTGTTCATGCAGCTACCATTCGGAGTCCAGATATGGGAGATGGGAGGAGATGAAATGACACTACAATAGAGATTCAGGCACAGCAGAAATAATACTTCACTATGGAGTAGATAACGCATCACCATCACCGAACAGCGCTTATAATGACAGCCGATTCTACATCTCAAATTTGGTACCTTTGGAAGTATCTTCGTCAATGTGGACTAGAACGCCATATAATCTGACAACTACTGCAATACTACAGATTTTAGTGCCACAGACACTTGTAAACTTCATTGAACAGCTAAATGGTGATGATGACACATTCCAAATTAATTCTTAATGGAGAGGTCACCAAAGGCTTTGGATTGACTACAGGATTGAATCGAGACTGTCTACTATCACGGATGACATTCATGGTCTGCATCATTTGGAAGACTGTGGTGAGCGATAGGATGAGTATTCCGTGTATGGACAAAGAGGCCTTAGGAGATCTGATTTTGTTGGTGATTTATATCTTGTTTCCGAGAAATTCGAATATTTAAAGGCAAAGATCAGCAAATTCGTAGGAGTTACAGCGAAAATAGGACTTCAGGTGAACGAAGAGGAGACTGAGTGTATGAAGTAGCTAAACCAATAACAACAAATACCAATGAAAATCAACAGTGAATATGAATGGGAAGTTATATCATTTACCTATCTATTAGTATCATCTCAATGAACTAGTGATTGGTGGCAGCGTATACAAAAACAAGAATATCCACAAGGCTACCTAATTGTCATGTTTATGTAAGTTATGACCCCATCGTTACAAGGTGACACTCAATATCAGCTATTCTAACGAAAGTTACCGTCAATTTAACTAAAATATATGCAACGTTCCAATTACATTTCCTTAGTTTATTCATTGAAAGAAGGAGTTTGTATGACATGAAATTAGGCAAATTGATTTTCAAAGGCTTTCTTAGTTTCTGAGCATTTGTTGATGCTGATTTTACTCAGCCACCGTGTCTAGTTAGTATATATGTGTATGTCGGTTGGTGGTCTGACCGATAGCTGCTACCTTGCCGTGGTGGTCGGGCTTGCATATCGCAATGACCAAACGAGCTACACTGGCTGGAACTTATGTTCCTGTAGGTCCTACCATGCCAGAAAGGTTGTTTGGATAGCGGTTAGACAAAAAGCAGCTACTCAATCCAATACTATGACTCAAACAAACTCACAAAATATCATGCCGGATCGGTCGGGGCCCGGATTAACAACGACCGCGCTTTCTGCTGCCGTGTCACAGGGCAGAAGTGATAAATATGCTACTGAGACACACCAAACAAGAAAGAACAACCAAAAACAGGCCGCGTGTAACCGGCCTCAAGCAGTTGTCCCCTGGGCTCTGCGGTCACGCAACACTAACCTTTTCTCTCTCCCCCTCTCAGGCGTGAGGCTAGCAACCCCACCCTGTAAACAAAGATGCTACAGAAACTTCAGCACGACGAATCTCCTTGCGCCAAAAGAAAAAGTCTGTGTGGGGACATGGAATGTCCGCACCATGTACGAGATTCGCAGAGCTGCCCAGATCGCAAACGAAATGAAAAGATACAGAATTCAAGTACTGGGGATATGTGAAAGCAGATGGAACGTGAATGGACTCACCAAATTGTCAACGGGTGAGTCAGTGATCTACTCCGGTCACCCAGAGGATAACCACATGCACACCGAGGGCGTGGCTATCATGATGTCACCAACGGCAACGAAGGCCCTGATGCAATGGGGGGCGATCTCGCCCAGGATAATAACCGCCAGATTCAACTCCAAAGGAAGGAAAGTGTCAGTTATACAATGCTATGCACCCACAAACAACGCAGACCTCGAAAAGAAAGAAGAATTCTACAGACAACTACAGGCAACAATGGACAATACTCCAGTTGGTGACATTAAAATACTAATGGGAGACATGAACGCCAAACTGGGACCAGACAACACAGGAAGGGAACTCATCATGGGTAGAGAAGCTCTCGGATAAATGAATGCAAACGGAGAATTCTTCGCCGACTTCTGCGCCTTCAATGAACTAGTGATTGGTGGCAGCGTATACAAACACAAGGATATACACAAGGCTACATGGGTGTCACCAGATGGGCGAACCAAAAACCAAATCGACTTCATCTCAATCTCAAGGAAGTGGAGGCACAGCCTACTGGACACGAAAGTAAGAAGAGGAGCAGATGTTGGGTCAGACCACTATCTCGTACAAGGGACAATCCAAATCAAATTGAAAGCTTTCAGAGAAACAGCAGCTGCAGATAGACCACAAGCCAAGTTCAACACTCAAAAACTGAAGGACCAGGAAACAAAGGACATCTTCACTGCAAGCATAAAGGACAAAGCCGAGACACAAATCAACCACTAGCGAAGAGGTCAGCGTCGAAAAGCACTGGAACAACTTGAAAACAGTGTGCAGTCAAACCTGCATGGAAGTTCTAGGCAGAAAGAAAAGGCAGGACAAACAGTGGCTCACGACGGACACTTGGAGACTAATAGAAGAGAGAAGAATGGTGAAACAAAAGATTCTCCAGTGCACCGACGAGCAACAAAAACAGGATTTGAATGCAAGCTACAAAACACTGAACAAAAGAGTAAAGAAGAGTACCAGAGAAAACGAAAGAAAATATTATGAAGCTATGGCAAGTGAAGCAGAAAAAGCTGCAGGCAAAGGAGACCTCGAAACACTCTACCAAACAACTAGGTACCTATCGGGCAAAAGTTTGACACAAATCAAGCCGGTGAAGGATGGCAATGGAAAGCCAATCACCAAAGAAGTGGAGCAAAGGAAACACTGGGCTGAACACTTCAAAAGACTCCTAAATCGACCACCACCTACAACGCGCCCAACAATACCAACAACGGAGACAGAGCTACCACTGAACACCAACCCCCGACGAAATCTGTCTGTCTGTCTGTTTTCGACATAGAACTTTGCACATATGTGCGGCAGTTCAAGTCGCCACAATCCATGTAGCACGCAAAGCAAGAGAAGGAAGTAGAAATGCAAAATATAGACAGTAAACAGACGAAATCAGAAGTCCTGAAGGCAATCAAGATGCTAAAAGCTGGAAAAGCAGCGGAACCAGATGGAATCCCAGCAGAAGCGTTGAAAATGGACCCAGAGACAACAGCGGACTTGATGACACCACTACTGGAGAAGGTGTGGAAAGAAGGCAAAGTACCCGAGGATTGGAAGAAAGGATACTTATTCAAACTACCAAAGAAAGGAGACTTGAGTCAATGCAAGAACTGGTGCGGAATTATGCTCCTGTCCACCCCATGCAAAATACTAAGCGGTATCATCCTGGAGAAACCTCGCCTAGATTACTAGGTCACTAGTATTCTAGCCAGTCCCAAGCCCGGATAAAGAGGGAGGGTTGGGGCGTGGTACTAGCAACTCCACCCCCAAAACTTAACCAAATCGCTACAGAAACTTTAACGCACAAATATATTAAAAATTCTAAAATACAAACAATAACCTTATTTTTCGTTGGAATCGGGAAAGTGAAATGACGCAGGCTGGTGAAAGCCTTCGGGAAGCCAGTCAGCCGATGTGCCTTCTTTCGATGAAGGCAAAAATAAGGATGGGAACGTGGAATATTCGTACAATGTACGAAACTGGAAAGACTGCTCAGGTAGCCGCAGAAATGAGAAGATATAAAACAGAAGTGTTGGGAATCTGCGAGAGCAGATGGAACGGATGTGGAAGGAGCCAACTACCAACTGGAGAGACAATAATCTACTCCGGTCACCCAGAGGACAATCATGAGCACACCGAGGGAGTAGCCATCATGATGTCACCAACACCAGCCAAAGCTGATCAGATCGCCACATTACGGATCATTATTGAAAAAACCTTGGAATGGCAGTCACCTCTCTATCTCAACTTCATCGACTTTGAAAAGGCCTTCGACAGCGTCGATCGAGAGGTGATTTGGAAACTACTCCGCTACTATGGGGTGCCACCGACAATTATACATCTCATCCAACAGCTGTACGACAATGCTGCATGCAAAGTAATCCACAACGGGAAACTTACGGAATCCTTCGAAGTGAGGACAGGAGTAAGACAAGCTGGCTGCCTACTATCGCCAATGCTTTTCCTGATTGCAGTAGATTGGATAATGCGACAGACAGCGGGCAATGAGGAAACAGGCATAAAATGGACTCATACAAAAACTTGGAGGATCTGGACTTCGCCGATGATGTATGTCTGATTTCCCACTAACTGGAAGATATGCAAACGAAAAGCAACAAGTTGGTAGAAGAAGCATCAAAGATAGGACTTCAGGTGAACATAGAGAAAAGAGAAGTAATGAAGATTCCTGAACAAGAACAATAACAACAGACAGCAATCAGCATAAATGGAAAGAACCTGAAAGAAACAACCTCTTTTACCTACCTGGAAAGCATCGTTTCAACTACAGGCGGACGGAACTGACGAGGATATCAAAGCAAGAATCGGAAAAGCAAGACAAGCTTTCACTACTCTCAAGTCTGTGTGGAGGTCAACAGCACTCAGCATCAAAAATAAGATCTGAATTTTCAACTCCAATGTGAATTCAGTGCTACTATACGGATCAGAGACTTGGCCAGCGCGTCATGAAGAGCATCTCAAACAAACTACAGACCTTCATTAACAGTTGTCTTCGCTCAATAATCAAGATCGGATGGCCATAAAAGATCAGCAATAGAGATCTCTGGGAGCGAACCAACCAGGAACCTATTGTGAAACAAATATGAAAAAGAAATGGAGGTGGATTAGTCATACTATGAAAAAACCATCAAGTGACATCATAAGGTGGCGAGTTGTTTGTCAGTGTGAGAGTGAGATGGAGAAGGTGATGTGAAGAGGAGATGAAAGCATTTAGGCAGACTTGGAGCCAGGTGAAAACATTGGAGGAGAACCGAACGGAATGGAGACGCACGGCTGAAGCCCTATATTCCTCTAGGAACTAAAGGAAACAATAATAATAATAATTAATATCATCTCAGCTATATGTTGGAGGCATGACCTAGGATATCATGGCCAGGATAGGTGCTCATTACTCTCAAATCATTGTGGAAATCTGGTGCACTTATCAGAAGGAACGATTTCCAAATTTTCAACACTAATGTGAAGTCAGTGCTTCAATACTGTTCGGAGACTCGATGCATGCATCACTCAAAGTTTTCCAACATGATTTCCAGCTGACTTTTGCGAACAACTACCTTCGTTGGATCAGTGCTGAAGATCGGATATTCAACGAGTAAGAACACTGACAGAGCCACTCACGGTCGTATTCGTCTGCTGAAGTCATGGGACATGCAGAGGCTGACCAGGGTTCCATGGCTTATAGGTTCATTCTTTTTGAAACGCTTCAGTAACGTCAATTTTTAATAATGTTCTTTTTCAGATGATTTTGAGCAGGCAGTTGCAGTGAAGACTGCAACTGAAGCTTTGTACATAAGAATTATGTACTCGTCATCTGACGACACGGAGCCCGCAAGCCAATGCAGGGTAAACCGGTAAGCTATTAGTGTTGACTGATCTTCCCAGTGTTTCCAAACCGACAAGGAAAGTTTTGGAGGATGTTGCTCCATTGAACTACCCATCTCGGTTGTTGGCTGACCGAGAATTTCAGTTAGAGACACCTGCCACCCATTGTGGACACAAATGAAAGGTATATTACAGTTGACTTTAAAATTTCATTTCAGCCTGTCGTCTGCCCCTTCCATATCATAAGCCTACATTCCCGTTCCCGTGGATACGTAAGCTCAATTTCATTTAAAAATATTACTTGCAGGTGCCCTAGGACTGAGGAGCTAGTTGTTTTCACATCTGGTCGTCTGGAACAGTCAAACGCTTTGGAGTCACGTGTCACTGCGATTGAGGCTAAACTCTCGCAACTCGAAGTGGTCGGCAGCATTGACAAGAATATCTCCTGTCTCAATTCTGTTCAAGTTTTGGAGACTTATGGCAGATGGCAGTTGGACAGCGACACCGTCTTGTCATCGTTTGAGGCGAAACTGTCCGACGACGAATATCATCGTAATGTGTCATCGGACCTTTCCACTTTAGTTGACAGTAATATACAAACCTCCGTTGGTCGCATAGCGAATGTGTTGCTGAAGCCGAACTATAGCTCACATTTTTCATGGGCTGGTACCAAGCAAAAGAAACAATTCAAGGACACGAAAACATGTAACCGTGTGATATGTAGTTGATTGTATTTCATTGCTGTTTCTTTAGGAACCATTAATAGTTTACATCAACAAGGTAGTGCTGACCGATGTAGCACAGTGGACGCTGTTACGTTAGTTCCATAACAGTCGGGACAGAGTGAAGTCGAGGATGACAAGGTGACGGCGTTCCCCTTTGGTAGGTCTTAATTTTTTTCCAAATTTCATTCTCAGATCACCGCCGACGTAAACAAAGAGAACACACCAAACGCCGAAAGAACAGGAAGGAATTTTTTTGGTGATTTATAGGATATTTTACTTCAATAACATGTCGATAGATTGTAAATTCCTTTGCCGAGAGTGTTAAATAGATTTTCAATTAAAATCAACTGCTTTGTTGATACCATGAGTCGTTGAGCTACTGCTAATATGCTGTTTTTTGAGGCGACCTGTGTACATAATAGATTTGACGCTGTGTTAGTTGTCGACTGAGGGTTAAATGCGGAACCGTGACGCGTTGTCCAATGCTTTAGTCTGTAATAGTAATTTAGGGGGAATTGCAGACTTTTTGGGGCAGGCTTAGGGGCACTGTCCCACCTAAGTAGATGCGCCCGAAGTTTCTGCCCCAAAAACTCTGCAGTGCGCCCGAAAATAATGCTAAATGGGATGGTTTGGGCACACTATGTGGAAACATCCAAGCGATACAACACCTGAAGGTTTTGAATGGGACTCGATGTGGAAGCGAAGGACTGTATGTCCGAGGGTGATATTGAGAAGCCGAAATGTTGAGGAGGAAAATAAGGTTAGTGTGGATTCGTGGAGGCAGTTGGAATGCGATAGTATGTATAGATGAAGCCCTATGTCTCACTTAGACACCAGGAATGAATTATGATATTATTTCTCCACCTAACACGAAAGATTGAACCAAACATGTATGGTCAAAATCGCTAGCCTGTTTATATCTCATTACTTCAGCGGTCATATCTTTTTTTTATTCCTTCACATTCCCCAGTGGAACATAGGGCTTCAACCTGAAGGCCTTGAATTAGGACAGGACGAGTTGCTGCACATCAGACACATTTACTAATGGTTACCTACACATGAGGCCTAAGCTGAAAATGACGCAAATTGCACCAGCCCCAATGAACTGGTTCCATATTAGCTAAGTTGATCAGACGTAAAACACCATGTTACGGTATTAATAACTGGGTGACGTTTTGGGCACAATTCATTGCTTATAATGACAGTAATTCGCAAGGGCTAACAGCACCATCAGCTTACCACAAATCAACAAGACCTCACTTACTTACTTTACTTTACTTCGGCTATCTCCTACGGGAGGATAAGCCGGCTTCATGAACATCTCGAATCATCGCTGCCCAGGCGCGGCGATCTGATGAAAGGTTTTGCGACAGGGTCGTTTGTAAGAGAGTTCATGAAGTTTCATGGGAATTTGGTACGAGTGATGTCCCCAGAATCGCTCGGCTGTGGTAATAAGTCAATCTATGGATTATAGAAATCAGTCAGGATTCGACTGACTGATTAGTAAGTCTATACTAAAATTAAATAAGAATGGTAACAATGGGCATGCGTAATAACCATCACTGTTTTTATCTCTACAAATTACAACTCTCCGTAAACTGTTACACGGAAGCATGATATCGAACCGAATGCCTTGTTGTAGTTTAGGGAGACTAAGAATCCTGAAGATACAGTTGTGAGTCAGATCACAGGTTTACAGATCATCTAGTACGCAAAATAAAGTCATCCATGGCCTTACCCAATGAACAAAGCTAATAAACGTAGTAAAATGAAAGTTGCTTTCAAGTAACAGACGACAAGATATCCTATTAGGTCAGTAGTTCATTATATGACAGGATAGAATCAACAAAAGTAAATATCCCTTGTTTTCAAGTGTTGGTTTGCAAGGATTTGACTGATTTCAAGTTGGATCATGAGCTGACTTCAGCTAGAGGACCACTGAGAGCCAAGAAGTATTGCACAGCTAGCTGTCCAATAGGATAAAACAGTATGGATGATAAGCAGATGCAGTGTAGCTGTAGGCCAGTTGCAAAGGTTTTCGAATCCTTCTCAGCGTTCTAGTTGTCCATTTTTATAAATAATCATAATCCTAATCCTCTTGAATATTTCATTTACCACTGGTGTTTTACAACTCGTCTCCCTAATAACGCTAAATAGTTGACAGGTACTACTTATTCCCTTTCATTACTCACCACCAGTCGCGATTGGTGCTAAGACTCAGTCAGATTACTTTTAATCACCTTTCAACCTCACCACATTTTGAGCCTGACAGGATCAGTCATTTAGCATCAATCATTTCGGAGGAAACTGCAGAGATCTTCTGGCCTTTAACAGCTTTCAGCTACATTTTGCTAACCGTCTGCAGCACTGTTTTTGCACCAAACTGGTTATGGTATCAGGTTTCATTGGGATGACTATTAACACCACACTAAGATGTGGTTACTTATCTCCTCCATAAATACAGTCTTCGTCTTCTCATCCGGAAGCTGAACATTTAGTCGCTTAGCAGTCGCTTGTTTTCGTTCGTTCCATAGACTAATGCATGACTAGATTTTACATAAGAATTCTACAAGAAGAGACTATCTTCATCCTATACCATAGAACGATAAGTATTAGCAAGGTAATCACTTTGTGTCTCCATTGTTGAAATAATCTCAGTGGCTATAAAGTGAAATAATGTGCCTACGTATTTGTGAAGTTATTGCTGGCCAAGAACAGATAGTTATATGAACACAGCTGTTGGAAATAGTCGACGCTATTAGTTTTCTAGTATAAGACTACATATATAACTGCAATATACTTTTTATTTCGACTAGACTTTCTTATGTGAATACTAAAGTCACCTGCAGGTATGACTATATCACGTTCGTAAGCAAACTAGGCATCTGACAAATGTAATCTTTTGCATCGGAAAGGCTTAAATGAGTATGGTGGTCTTTTTCAGTTCGACTGTCTATTGGAACTCAGTCCATTAGAGAGTTTTACACTCTAAATGGAAGAATGTTATTCTTATATCAACAAGTCTATAATAAACTAGCCGGAGAGTCTCCTGACACCAGACAGATAAATTTGTAAATGTATTATGTCAGCCAGTAAGAGTTAAGTGAATAATTACCCTTAGATCTTGAATGAGTATCTCAGAAAAACTTCTTGTATCCAAAGCCCAAGTCTCCATATTTCTGGCTTTTCAGAATTTCATTCCAACTTTATATGAAGTCTGGACACTAAAAATTCCTATAGGAAGTCGGCAGTTAAGTTTTAGAAGACTAAGAACAGCATTTCTCTAACCTAAAACGAATGCAAATTAGATAAACTGTTTGGAAATTAGTGTTACTAGTGGTGTAAAAGCGAGGAGATGAATGTGTCTAATGAACAGAGGAATTTTATGTGCTCGTGAAAGCGTGAGTGACCGCCAGTTCCAAATTGCTCAAACTAAAGAGATTTATTTCTTCTTGAAGTACATGGAGCGGAAAAAGCACTACTGTTACTTGGTTTTCTCATTGACTGAGCCGATCATGTTATCACTAGGCCATTATGTCATTTAACAGTGTCCTCTTCTATTGCATCACAGGATAGCCAGTCCCAAGCCCGGATAAAGAGGGAGGGTTGGGGCGTGGTACTAGCAACTCCACCCCCAAAACTTAACCAAATCGCTACAGAAACTTCAACGCACAAATATATTAAAAATTCTAAAATACAAACAATAACCTTATTTTTCGTTGGAATCGGGAAAGTGAAATGACGCAGGCTGGTGAAAGCCTTCGGGAAGCCAGTCAGCCGATGTGCCTTCTTTCGATGAAAGCAAAAATAAGGATGGGAACGTGGAATATTCGTACAATGTACGAAACTGGAAAGACTGCTCAGGTAGCCGCAGAAATGAGAAGATATAAAACAGAAGTGTTGGGAATCTGCGAGAGCAGATGGAACGGATGTGGAAGGAGCCAACTACCAACTGGAGAGACAATAATCTACTCCGGTCACCCAGAGGACAATCATGAGCACACCGAGGGAGTAGCCATCATGATGTCACCAACAACAGACAAAGCTCTCATGCAGTGGGAACCAATCTCCTCCAGGATAATGACAGCCAGGTTCAACTCAAAAGGAAAAAAGGTTACAATCAGTCAATGCTACGCGCCTACAAACATCTCAGAACAAGAGAAGAAGGAGGCCTCCTACAGACAACTACAAGCAGTAATGCACAACGTCCCAAATGGCGATATCAAAATCCTGATGGGTGATATGAATGCGAAGCTGGGAGGAGACAATACAGGAAGAGAACTCACCATGGGCCGCGAGGCCCTCGGTGAAATGAACGACAATGGTGAACTCTTCTCAGACTTCTGCGCCTTCAATTATTTGGTGATTGGTGGCAGTGTGTTCAAACACAGAGATATACACAAGGCGACATGGATTTCACCAGATGGACACACCAAAAACCAGATAGACTTCATTTCAATCTCAAGGAAGTGGAGACGGAGCCTACTGGACACAAGGTCGAGGAGAGGAGCAGATGTGGGTTCAGACCACTATCTAGTACAAGGGACTTTCAAGGTGAAGCTAAAAGCCTCGAGGATAGCTGGAGATAGACCACAATGCAAGTTCAACACTCAAAAACTGAAGGACACAACCACAAAGGACACTTTCACTGCAACTGTCAGAGCAAAGCAGGAAACACTACGTGGCACCACTGAGGAATCATCCGTGGAAGACCATTGGAACTCTCTGAAGGTAATTTTCAACGAAACCTGTTCAACGGTTTTAGGAAGAAAGAAGAGACAAGACAAGGAATGGCTCTCAACGGACACTTGGAAGCTAATAGAGGAGAGGAGAATGGTGAAAGAGAAAATGATTCAATGCAAAGATGGACAAGAGAAAGAGACACTGAGCTCAACTTACACAGCACTGGACAAAGAAGTGAAGAAGAGTGCCAGGAAGGACAAAAGACAACTCTACAACAATCTGGCCACTGAAGCTGAGAAGGCAGCAGGCAAAAGGGACCTGAGGACATTATATCAGATAACCAAGTCTCTATCCGGGAAGAGATCAACACAAGTGAAACCTATAAAAGACAGTCAAGGGAACCCAATCACCAAGGAAGAAAGACAGATTAAACAATGGGCGGACCACTTCAAAGGACTCTTGAACCAACCACCACCTGCAACCCGTCCAGAAATACCAACAACAGCACGTACACAATTGCAAGTTGACACCGATCCTCCAACGAAAGCTGAAGTCTTGAATGCAATCAAGCTTCTGAAAGCTGAAAAAGCAGCTTGACCAGATGGAATAACCCCGGAAGCACTGAAAGCGGACCTGGAGACGACAGCAGATATGCTGACTCCATTATTGCAAAAGGTCTGGAAGGAGGGAAAGGTGCCTACTGACTGGAGGAAAGGTTACCTCGTGAAACTACCAAAGAAGGGCGACTTAGGACTCTGCAAGAACTGGCGAGGAATCATGCTCCTGTCGACGCCAAGTAAAATTCTGAGTCGCATCATCCTGGAGAGAATAAAGGACGCACTGGATACAGAGCTCCAACCAGAACAAGCTGGATTCAGGAAAGGCAAATCATGTTCTGACCAAATTGCAACTCTACGCATCATCATCGAACAAAGCATGGAATGGCAATCAAACCTCTACCTCAACTTCCTTCATAGACTTTGAGAAGGCCTTCGACAGCGTTGACCGCGAAGTAATTTGGAAACTACTCGAGTACTACGGCGTACCCCAAATATTCATCAACCTTATTCAACAGCTGTACGACAACGGCACATGTCAAGTGATCCACAACGGAAAACTCAGCGAGGCGTTTGCAGTAAACACAGGAGTCAGACAAGGGTGCTTATTATCACCAATGATATTCCTAATTGTGGTGGACTGGATTATGCGTCAGACAGTGGGAAACGAGAAGACAGGGATATCCTGGACCGACGTGAAGAACCTAGAAGACCTGGATTTCGCGGATGATTTATGTTTGATGTCACACAAAATCGAAGACTTACAAGCGAAAACCGACAAACTGGTCGAAGAAGCAGCAAAGACAGGACTCCAGGTGAACATAGACAAGACGGAGGTTATGAAAATAACCAACCAACAACAACAACAGCAGCAGCAACATCCAGCGCCAATCACCATCAACGGGAAGGATTTGAAAGAGGTTACTTCTTTCACTTATCTAGAGAGCATTGTCTCAACTACAGGAGGAACGGACGACGATGTCAAATCGAGAATCGGGAAGGCGAGAAACACATTCATCAACCTGAAACCAATCTGGAAATCTTCGTCACTCAGCATCAACAACAAAATTCGGATTTTCAATACAAACGTCAAGTCAGTCAGTTCTTCTATACGGATCAGAAACTTGGCGGGTCACAAAGAATATTTCCAACAGGTTGCAGACCTTCATCAACAGCTGTCTTCGTTCTATACTCAAGATCAGATGGCCTGAAAGAATCACCAACAAGAAACTATGGGAACAAACAAAACAAGAACCAATCGCCCAACAAATATGCAGGAGAAAGTGGAGATGGATTGGACACTCACTGAGGAGGCCGCTGGGTGACATCGCGCGTCAGGCCCTCGAGTGGAACCCGAAAGGGAAGCGGCGAGTGGGACGTCCAAGGGTGACATGGAGGAGATCGTGTGAAGACGAGTTGAAACAGAATGGAATAACATGGATGCAGGTGAAAAGTACAGCAGAAGACAGAATCAAGTGGAGACGTGCAGTTGAAGCCCTATGTTCCACTAGGAACCCAAGGGAACAATAATAAATAATAATAGCGTAATCCAATATCATTTATGACTAAATGTCCTGGCACCTGGCATAATGAATCCTACTAGTCACAACTCACGATGTAATAAAAATCAAAATATAAAGACCACTGTCGTAAATTTGAGAAGAAAGAATTGGTGCTGATACTCAATAGCGTAGACATAACATAACTGAAGTTGACTAGGTAGAGTAGCGTGAAGAACATAAATGAAAATAAGGTCGGAAGCCATTGGGAGGAGAAGATGGGACAAAAAATGATACATAGTTAATATTATGCATAATTAAAATATTGTACCGAGAAAATTCAAGTTTGGTAACTGCACTATATTGAAAACAAATGTTGGGTGTTAGTCCCGTGCTTATAATAACAACATAGGCGAACTAAATTATTTCACTGAATCGAAATCATGTGCAGTAACGGATATATTGCCATGTGTTATGCTGCGGGAGGTCGATAGATGTTTAAGACATCTACTCTTCAAGATGCAGGCAGAAAGCGAGAATTAGAATCCTTCCAGTGCATGCGCCTTGATACGCCATATGGCAGTTAGGGGTAAAGAAAGAGACGCATATATTCGCTTTTGACTATCCCACTAGACGAATTCGTCTGATATGTGCACACTACCTTATCTAATAAATACGATTATTAGTGCAGTATTCTGATACCACAGTCGTCTTTGAACATGAGATTCAGAAAGCCCTCTATTTTACTAATTTTGTCCGGGTTTTCTCGTACTTACTTCTGAGTTTTGTGAACCATCATTCTTGCACAAGCAACTTCCAGCTCCACAAAATAACCTCTTTGTCCTGAGAAGTACATGTTTCTTTATGGTCAAAAATCAGATCGGGTAGTCACCTCTATAGGTGGTCGTTTAAAAGTTATCCGACTTTAAATGGAGTCTACTTCTTGCGTGCTTACGATAGACCGAGATATGTATCCATCATTCCCAAAGAATACTGTTGTAGACTGAGATCTAGCGTTTAATATTTTTATCATGCTCACCATCACTTCTAAGCATCTAAGGATGTTATGCTGGGAGGAGTTTCATTGGTATGACTCAATGGACAAGAAGCATATCCAAAACCATCTCTTGCAAGCAGTGTATCATTAAAGTGCTTTGCATTTTTCCTGTGACTGTCCGATCCACCTTTTCGCATTTTACGTTCGTTATAAAGATATCTGTGATGACGGTCGCAACATTCTATAGTTTTCTACTCATTTTATTATGCCTTCCTCAACTAATATTCTATTTATTATCAGTCCTGTGGATTCCGAGTGGAACAGAGCACTTCAACAGCACATCTCCACTTTGCTCTGTTCTCTTAGGTCTTTTTCAGCTGGCATCACGACTGACCATAAGTTTTCATTCTTTTCTCAAACAGTCTCTTCCAAATCACCTTCGGACCCACCTCAAATTCATCGTTTCCCACTCGTGAACCTGGCGTGCGATGTCATTCAATGATCTTAGCATACGTCCACTCCATCTACATATTTGTTGAGCCGTTGATTCCTGGTTAGCTTGTGTCTGCCAGAGTTCCTTGTTGCTTATCCTTCCTCCTCATTCAGCCATCAGATCTTCAGTATTGATCTGGCGAAAGCAGCTGATGCAAGTCTGATATGACCACTAAGTCTCTTAACCACATAGAATCACTTACTTATTTTTATTTATTTTTATTTCTAATTATAGCTTGATTCCATACAGTATTTTTGGTACAAGTATGGAATTTTCAGCATATGATATCGGTAGCCCAAATTTTGCAGGCCGACCACTGATATCAGGTGTGCATCGGCAGGGGATCGAACCCCGGACCATGTGCATGGTCGGCGAGAGTCCCAACCGCTGTGCCACCGACGCACTTGATATTAGTGTTGAAGACCAGGCTGTTGTCCGCTATGCTGAGCGAAATAGATTTCAACACTGATTTCAGAGTAATCTTAATCCATACCGCCTATAGTTGAAACAATGCTGCCGAGATAAATGGAGGAGATCCCTTCTTTCAGATTTCTCCCGTTGATAGTGATTGGTGCTCTTTGTTGTTGGTTAGGTATCCTCATCACCTCTGCCTTCATGTTCAATTAAAGTCCTATTTTCGCCGCCAGCCAAGTTGTTGGTTTTGCCTGGAGATCTTCGAGGTTTTAAATGACACTAACTATAAATCATTTGCCAAATCTATTTCTTCTAGGTTCTTTTTGTTGGTCAAACATATGACCGTGACTCTTTGCATGAGGCAAACTACCACAATCAGAAAAATCATTAACTATGGTAGACAGTCTTATCTTACCCCTGTCTTCACTTCAAAGGCTTCTGTGAGCTTCCTGTTTTGAATCACTTGGCATCTGGCATTATCATCACATAACTGTTGAATGAAGTTGATAAATGTTGAAGACATTCCGTAGTGTGGAAGCATTTTACAAATCACTTCACGATATACTCTATCGAAGGCTTAGGGCCATCTTGTAAACTAGTAAACCAATCGGGATTGTTATTATGCCTACCCTAGATGAATCAAATAATTATGGATGCTAAAGTGAATTTAATTGATAAACAGCTTTAACCAACACATTAGTCATCCACTTTATTTCGACTCGACTAATCAAAATGATCTGGTAGAATTTCTCACGAGAAACAACATCTGCTTACTACCTTTGCTTCTAAACTGATAAGTGATGAATAGTATACTAATGTAGGCTACATCTTAAACAAACGCAGAGTAGCGCACATATTCGTCCAAATAATTGATTTCTGAGCTACAGATGTCGAAATTTATATATTTTGTTAATCTTGTGAAGTATATTTAATTCGCTAATGATGGTACTAGGTTTATATGGTTGTTTTTAGTTGCCTGCATTGTTCAAATTTACCTCAGAACTAAATGGTAACTGTGACCAACTGACCGTAATATTTCAGGGAAGACGTGTGCATAACAACTTTCAACAAAATTCTCTCTTCATAAGCAGTCAACAATAGGAATTTTTGGAGTTATCAGTAGACGATAAAACCAAGTTACGTGTAGTTGGTTAATGCAACTGAAAGCGGTTCATGCTGGCAAATATATTACAGTTTGTTTTGGCTTTTCTTCACATTTAGAATTTAAAAAAGGTAGTGACAATTGTTTAGAATAATAGGGTTTTAGTAGTAAGTGTTTAATACGAATGGTATGCGAAACGTAAACATATTGTCACAACTTCAACAGAAATAGATGAGATTCAGTGGTACGTGTCACTCATGATATCTCTTTCTGCCAGAGAATAATAAATCTTTTTTGGCGTACTTGTTTTGCCATATATTCATGAAATGTAGTTTTCGAAAGAAGAATTAAATTGCTGTTTTATGGTTATGTAACTTATTGTTCTTCACCTAGTGAAATATTCCAATGAACATTGTTCGTATCGCTAAATGGATTTTAGGTGCAAAACCAAACCAATAATGTTTAGGACATTTCAGTTATTCTGAACTGCATACTGCTTGTAGACACTTGAAAAGATCACCCGAACTTTTGATTGAAGAAGCTAAAGAGTATTTGAACTATGATACTATGTTAATTCATTTAGGCAGTTAATGGATTTGTACCTCAAGTATGAATAGAATTGTCAGTCTTCTGTTTGAAATCACGTCACGATTTGTGGTCAGCAGGCAGATATCCCTTATAATACACCTGATTTCTCACTTTCTAAATTTTATTGCTAGCCAATAATAAACAAGTCTCATCGAAATAAATACAGTAAAAATGTATTTCGTTGGTTCACTAAAGTAGTTTTACAGATCTTCAAACAGTTTTAGATTAAAAATAATTTATTTACTTACCAACACTTTCACGATTATGTATCTGTGGATTTTTCAAAAATCGTCTTCCACCAATTGAACTTTCACTGGAAATATCATCAAACAAGTATTCTGTCGATAACTGCCCCTGTGACTTCCTTGATGTTTCTTTCTTATTAACTGAACGTTTTATGTAGTTTTTGTTGTTGCTGTATGAATTCATCTATGTTTAACATTGTAAAGAAAAACAAATGCAGAGATTAAAAACTGTATTTCTCCGAAATAACTATATTTCCACTTAATATTACTGACTACACTAGATTTGTAACTATTTAACCTCACTCTATATTTTAAAGTAACTGACAGACCAAAAGTCATGACATATTT
This sequence comes from Trichobilharzia szidati, assembly GCA_944472155.2. Taxonomy (NCBI): domain Eukaryota; kingdom Metazoa; phylum Platyhelminthes; class Trematoda; order Strigeidida; family Schistosomatidae; genus Trichobilharzia; species Trichobilharzia szidati. The sequence continues at coordinate 64,469,029 of OX235279.1, read as the reverse complement.
CCCAAAGACCCAAATAGATTTTAAATGAATCTTCGTCATTACCTGCCCAGTAACTGAAGAATGTAGTGCATCTTATCAAAAACCTGTTGTTTTATATTAAAACTCCTATATATCAGATGGCATGTTAATTGAGTTTTTTTGACTGTGGACAGTAGAAAATACATAGAGCACCACTTTTCACATTTTCTAGTTAAGTATTTAAAGAATTCCAGGAAAATGCCACCAACCAATTTGTACACTTTTAGAGCTGATAAGAGCCCTCACATGACGGGATTGATGAAGACATCCTTTCTAATGAACAGCTATTAGCACAGTCATTTACAGAGAATTTACTTCTCAGATGTCTTGACAGAGCATCAATCTAAATTGATGTCCATATTGCTCATGAAGACAGTGGATGGCCACAAGGAGTTCATTTAGGTTTTTGTCCTTTACTTTCTCTGTAAGACCCGAATCAATCTCAATATCACAAGGAAACAGAGCAATTTACATAATGGTACTTGTTCTCCAGTCATCTAACATCTGTTTAGTGCGCACTGCGATAGCGTGTCACCTAGTATGATGACCATGCTGCACACTTGACTGACAGAATTTAGTCTGCACCAACCCAAGGAAAACACATAATATCTGTTACAGCCTAGTGACCAGTCAAAAATTACTCGTCCACCGCCATTGTAGGAATAAAGCTCACAATGTTCTAACGTTATTCTAATATGACTATAGATGAGGATAACTGCCTGCTTCCTATCTATGATGCTTCTGTAGTAGTGAACTTATCTAAGTCTAACTATCAAGGCGAGATGAGAAGAAAAAATCACTACTAAAATCCTCCGTTGGACATAAAGTAGATCTGTTCTAACACTACATGTGGCTTTAAGTGCTCTACTTTGAATATAGAATCATTTTTCCAGAAGATTTGAAATTGCTGGACTTTTTCCATTAGGAAGTTCGGAAAGTTAAGACTAAGTTAGCAATATTTGGAATTGAGAACAGACTGAAGTTGATATCACTCATATCCTAGTGATTTAACCTTCAGAGCGATCTGGCCTACAAATATCTGCTAGCTTACCGTTTAGTAACAACTTAGCCACCGACCATGTATTACCTAAAATCCATATTCTGAACTGGAAGTTATTAAATCAGGTGTCTCTAAAATGACTGTATTGAAACACTTCCAGGATATTTTATGCCATTTCACATAGTGGCTACTATAATTACTGAGATTCTACGTATATTCATGGGCAGTGACATATTGCATATGACAAATAATTATGATAACAATATTGGTCACTATTTGAAAAAAGCTTTCATTCCTATTACGATGCTCTTTCAAATCTCAGTCAACTATCTCGCGATCTATATCCTTAATTACTACACACTGTGCAGAGCTCTTATTTGTATTCCCTTGAGTGGTTAACTCTGTGAGAATCACTTAAAGTGGTTTTATACTCGTTTTCATTATATAGAACCAATTGTATTTTAGATAGAAAAGGAAAAACAATGCTAATCTTTGAAGTTTCTAGCCTGATCACAGAATTCAATGGTCTCCAAGATATCACTATTACTCCTGCGAAATCTGGTAGCTTAAACAAAAGATATAAGTATAAAACTTGGGCACTGTGGTAGAGTATAACTCCATAATGGTTAAGATTTTATTTTGATAAATCACACAGTGTTGTTAAACAAAGGATGTTTAACCCCCTACTGTTATCGATCACTTTTCATGCGAGACAGCGGTCATAGTGAGTTATGACACTACTTTAATAGTATAAAAAAATGCAAGTGTTTGCGCATAGGTGAAAGTTGAATCTAAACATAAATTTACCATCCCCCTTATTTTATTGATCCTGAAGTAATTTTTAGCGGCTCCACATAGCATCAGTACTGTTAAGAGATAGATTGCTGCTTAAAATTCTAACGTATCTTCTATTTGTAGTCACTTCACTGCTGGTAGACAGGTCGTGTGATCAATCAGCTTAATGCGTTATTATATAAAAATCAAAACATCAATAACGATTGCATGCACAAGTGAAAGCTGTTTTTGATGCATTCTTAACTTAATTTTCTAGTGGTTATTACCGCATGACTAAACTTCCTTCCTTCTAACACTGGTGTGTGACTATTTATGGGATGTCTGAAGTTATTTCATCTCAAAAAATTCCAAACTTTAATAACTAATTATAACAAATTACTATTGGTAAATCAGTATCTGGTAAAGCACCGGAAGATTTCACTTGATAAATGGTTTGGCGTTACGTTTTCATGTGCTTACTTTTTTGACACTTTATTTCTGCGTTTTTTAGTTTCGTCTTTGATTCTCACACGTTCATACTTATTTTCGTAAGAGCGACTACCTAGAGAAACACCTAAAATAAACGAAGGTAAGGGGACTGAAGAAATGCACTGAAGTTTATCTTGTATGAGACTGACAGTACTTGGAGATATGAAACTGAAAAAAGGAGCAAAATATATGCATTTTATAATCGTACTTAATAAAAATTAAACTTGGAACCCTTTGTTATCCTACACTCCGTATTAGCTTGTTTATTGGATATACCACACAGTAAAACAATATTATTTATTAGATAATGTTCTAAAAACAATTTTTGTTCATCCTACTGTCACTTGTAACCACATAACTTTGAAACCCGATTTTGGTATTCTCCGTTTTTATTCCCCACTTTCTCAGGGGCTTTAGAATATCCCAGATATCAGAGCTGGTGCTGAACCATTCCCATTGCATGTATTATCAATTCATCCGATAAAAAAGTTCCGGTTATGAATCTTTGCTTTCACTCTGTAACACTGTAATTTAAGACTGCATGCAGCTCTATTGCTAAGCTTTTCTTATCAAAACCCAAGTATCTGTGCCCCCGCTAATCTTCTTGCATGCAGAAAGAAAAGATCCTGAGTATATATTATCAATTATTTTCTAGTAGTGGAATTCATACCTGACTCAAATTATAACTTCAGATAAGCAATTTCCACTTTATTTAATTTATAATGATAGCTTTATAGTAAATACATTTATCAGGCCACAACTGGTTAATTCCAATAATAAACCGTTGGTTAATAAATCGGAAAATATCCTCATCTACATCAGTGTCTATCAAGAACACTTGACAGTTGGTGCATAAACATACCCTTGAAGTAAGTTTAAGTTTATAATAAACCACGAGTAATTCACATAAGGTTAATCTACAGAACAGGATGCTACCCAAGTATAGTTAATTTAGAGTATACTTTGGACAGTCGAAGGGTCCGTAGTAAAAATTTTTAGGGTGTATTTCCGTAATTAGAGTCACGATAATATTATTCGGGCACGGGAAACAATCTTAAGGTAGCTCAAGGTAGATACTTTGAGCATGAAGATATCCAAACGTCAGAAATTTACAGTGCCAGTTTTTCAAAGCAATTTGAGGTAATTTAGATACTACAGTGTCTCAGATCAATGAAATACCTTGTGCTATTTGACACCATAGACAAAAATATATCAAGCACGCTGGGTTAAAATGTGAAAGGCAGAACAAAGAGTTGGGTCGAAACACTTTATAATTACAAACCGTCTAAATAGAAGAAGAAGTAAAAGTTATGTACAAAAAAATAGGTAGGCTATAAGTGTTCGGCGATCACCGGGTTTTGAACTGACGTCTTCTTTTGAATTCAATTCATCACTTTAATCATAAGACATTAAACGTCCGCCTGCAAAGACTCATTCGTTGTTTATACTTTGATACAGTATAACAAGCATACATGTGAAATATAACGGCTATTCAATCTGATATATTCAATATCGTTTTTACGAGCTGGTATGAACCAATTTGATTGCTTGGTGCTCGTCTCTTGATTGTGAGGTATAGATTCCTGATCTTCGGTAAACTTCTGCGTAGCTCGTCCCGCCACTCGACTGTCGTAGTTTTGGTTGACTCCAAAAGGAGCAGTGCAGGGATTAGTTATATGTGGTTTGTAGTATGAGGTGTGTTAAGACTGTTACTACTGTGAATGGAGTTGATCCTTTCACTAGTTAGTCCTCCGCTATCGTCTTCAAAAGAAAAGAGATAATAATAATGATAGATATAATTAGTGAAGTTATTCAGACTAAAACACAGAAAAAGAAATAAAGAAAGCGTAACAACAGTCAGCTGATTAAATTTGAATATGATATATATAAGTAATAATAATAAGTTTAGTTAGAGTTGTCAGGAGAGTAAGACGGGAGAGAATGTAAAGAACTAAAACGACGAACTTAGTTGTCTACCCCAGATTGGTGCATGGGATTTTAAGGGGATAGGCCATTTGGACGCAGTCCTTGTGTCGCTGCATGACTGTCTAGCCTCCGCCTAAAGGCGTCCGCAGACGGTGACGCAGCTACATCTGCCGGTAAGGAATTCTAGGGACGGCAAACTCGCAGTGAAAAGTAGTGGGAGCGCACCCGACTCCTTGCCCTCTGGTGAGCTATCCTTCTGGGGTCTCCAGGAGGGAGCCTAAACCTACTCAATGGCAGAACGCCTTCGTTTGGGTGATTCTGGTGACTTGTTATTTTGTAGGCAGTAATTAAATCCCCCTAAGACGACGGTAGCTAAGTGTGAATAGGACTAATTTCTTCAACCTTTCATCATATGGTTTATTTCGGAGACGAACCACCCCTTTTGTTGCCCGTCGTTGGGCTCTTTCCAAGAGGTTGGCGTATCTTTTAAGCAGTGGGGGTGCAATGATATTATGCACTTCAAGATGCGGTCTGACGTATGTTTTATACAACCTTAGAAAGAGCTCAGGAGTGAGTGCACCTAATTGCCTATGTGCAAAGTGTACGACCGCATATGCCCTCGCTACATCCCCCGTGTAATTTATACTTGTCCATTTTCTCCGTTAGAACTAGACCTAAGTCACGTTCCGACGTTGTGCAGGACAAGCTTTCATTGCACAGGGTGTAACTTGCATTCTTCAGTCTACAGATGCGTAACTTCACTACTTTGCACTTTTTCAGGTTGAAAGTCATGCCACTGGCCACCGTCCAGTCTTCCAGTAGGTTTAGATCTTCCTGCAGCCTATCTTAGTCCTCCGGACACTTTATCGCCCTCCATATCTTCACGTCGTCAGGGTATAGAAGAGTCGGGCAGCTTAGACAGCATGGTAGATCACTGATAAAATTCAAAAACATCAGTGGTCCTAGGATAGAGCCCTGCGACACTCCTGATGACGAGCTGTGCTAAGATGATCGGACTCGATTGACCTTGGTGCAAAATTGCCTTTCACCTAGGTGGTCCTTTAACCATGATAGAATTGGCTTACCTATACCTGCCTGGCTTATTTTGTGTAGGAGAAGGTCATGGTGAACAGTGTCGAATGCCTTCTCAAAGTCTAGGAAGACCACATGGACTGGAATATTCATATCCCAGAATGATGTCCAATCGTCCCAAGATGATAGTAGCTTAGTAACCGTGTCGGGCTTCATGGAGTTTATTAGACATATCGAGGTAATCCGTGATGTGATCGTCAATAGTACTTTCCAGTACTTTTGATACCACTGGGAGTAGAGCTAATGGTCTATAACTAGTGGCATTTTGCTTATCCCCACCCTTGAAGATCGGAGAAAGGATGGCTCTTTTCCAATCCCGGAAAATGGAGATTACTGCAGAAGCGCCAAGGCCCATATGAGACGACAGTCATCTCCATTGCTGTACGTTATGCATGTCTTTTCACAAGCGGTGCCCGTCTCCAGCTCCAGAACACCGTGTACGACCATAGAGGTAGAAGGCATCGGTTCCGGTGACTTCCTCGCCATTTGTCTGATAGCCCATGGTCTGTCTTGTCTCACCCTTATGTTCTAACTTCTGTCGATGGCTAGTAGCTGAGCCATAAATAGTACCATCCGGCCTCTTCGGCAGAGTCCAGTGTAACCTGAGGTGTGTGGACACCCCTGTACAGCCTGCACAATTTCGCTGAACTAATGTTCAGACTTAATTTATTGCACAAGTTGGACCACTGTTCCTGATCAAACGGGGCCCGTTGTTCAACCAAGCCATCCTTGCTCACAGGTACATTAAAAATGATAAGAGAATTAGACCGACTGACCTCAGACTTAGGTTTGGCCTTTGGCTGCTTGTATTCAATTGCAGCGTCAGTAACTTTGGGCCTCATCAGGTTTTAACCAGCCTTTGCCGTGTTGCCAAGCTTGCTAGTGGATGCAAGTGGTGCTTTGGAAATTATATCTTTCCCTGATGTTGTGGGTGCAGCCTTGGGACTCTTCACTTTGTGAAGATTGTTATTTCCAGTCAGTTGGACTGAAGTGTCCTTCTTACTGTCTGTACCAAGTTTTGGCAGTGTGGTGTTAGCAGGTGGGGAGCTGCATGAGACTGTGTTGAGACATAATAGTCGCGGGTTGTCTCTGCTATCAGCAAACACGCTCTGTGGGACTATGCCAGGGCGACTAAGTGGGCAGATATACCAAAACCATTGGCATGGGTTATTGCGCATAAACTATACTATGATTTCGGCACCCCTTTGTCACAACGGCAGTGTACCCATAATTTGCAAGAATTGCATTCAAACGCCGAGTCAGCTTTAGCAACTATGATACTACACATCTGACATTCGTCCCCCTTCCTTGATGACGCTTTCGAGGTCTAATGACGTCTTGAGCGTTTCCTTCATGTTTTGCCATGTGTCACGCACTGGCTTTCAGTTGATGCAGGGGTAATATCCTGTCCCCCTGTTATTGCCTGTGCCGTTTCAGTACTAGACTGTGGTAATGCAGGCGTAGTATCAGGATAGACGAGACCTACCCGAGTCTTTAGGATTAGTATGCGGGAAGGGCTTGATGTCTTTGGGTTTTTGCCTTCTCTGGATGAAGCCCTTGTGACTACAGAGTATGGTGTTTCATTGTTTTTTCTAAGGCAACTTTCAACAGCCATACTAACAACCACTATGACTTATGCTATATACGAATAAGAGAGCAACAGTATCTACCAACAAGAACAAGAATAAGGCTGATAAAGTACATTATGAGGAAAGGATACGGTTTTCGACTTTACCTAGTACTTTCTGGATGATTGGCTTCACAGCAATCACGTGGTAGACCAACAAGTCTTGTTTATCTGAACAAGTGCTGCTACAGAAGTGGCCCCTGAAGCTTTGGCAGTAGTTCGAGACAGCTGGGCTTACCACACAGAGATTCAATATGTAAGTAATGGTTGAATTTAATTCACCGGCTAGGAAGATCAGGTTTCCCAAGCGGATAATTCACAAAATAGGTATTTTCCGGTTGGACAGGAAAAAGCACTTCGTATTCAAGTAGCGCGTACGCGCTGAGAGATACATCTGACGTGAGACTTACTATCGCAGCTTTACACAATCGGCTAAAAATTCCATAATATACTCTACTGGTATGCCAGACGTGCACAACAAACCTTAATGACTTGCCTATATGGAAAACTGTGTAATCAGAATTTAGATTTCTTTGGCTGTCATCATTTATGAGTTTGTACCCAGGTCGAAATTACTTGTCCACACGTGGTACCGAGAAATACGTAGACTCACTGAAGCGTATTACCATCATTCATTGCCCTATAGAAGGATAAATCATGTGAATGAACAAAACTCAAGCAGGAAGACGTTTAAGACTGTTCGAAAAACAAAGCAGAATACATTTTATCCCTTTGGTTGCTTAATTCTGCAACAGGAAAAGCGTGTGTCCAAAACAAGAAATCTCTTCGAATACCACTATATTGTAAAACAGGAAAGAAAACATGGTTGAGTCTAACCGGTACATTACAACTCTTTAATATTATGGCTACTTACAACTTAAAAAACAGTCTATATTGGCTGCATCTAAATTTAATCAATCAATGAATAATTTGGTGCGAGGAAATTTAATCTTGGCAAGTAAATACAGAGGCCAGTTTAAGGCTACTTGGCTTATCAGCTTACAATGGGTAATATCTATGAACAACATAGCCTTTGAAGGTCTAACTACTTAGACGGCAAAAAGTAGACAGAACAGAATTTTCTCCATCCGATTTGTATAATGATTGGTCCCTTTAATCTCACTAGATATGTTCTTTAAATGGCCGGGTAGAGTTCGAACCAACTGCCTGCCCAAAAGAGTATCCTAGATTTAAACTAAGGTGGCCTGACAAAGACGTGAATTTTGCTTCAATATAAACGGAATTGTCTTGATGAACAAGCAACGTAAAACCAAATTTCACACAGCTCTCAGTTGTTTCATACTTTCAGTTTATCGGAGCAAATGGTCGTCATCAGTGTGATAATTCACCAACGATTCATTCTTGATTTCTGCCAGCTATGGTGTCACGTGATAATTCAGCTTATTTCGCCTATTACACAAATTTTCTTCGTATCAGAAGTAGTTCTAAAACAATCTCTTCATTCATTACTTTGGAGGAAATTATTATGATGTAGTGTTTTAGAACTCACTTTACCAATTTGTTATGAGGGTTTGGCTAATTATAGATAGTGCAAGAGCAACCAAACCTCGCGACACACTTGTATGACCTTCCCAGCTTTACTGATCTAACTGAACAGTTAGGCTGGCGGAGAACGATGACAAGGGGACTGCAGGCCATTGTTTTGTTCAAGTTTACGGCGCTTGGGTCCATTCTTCCGTTTGGTGTGTTCTTGCAAACCCTAAGGTGAAGCTAACTTTTACACAGTTAGTGAATGAGCTGACAGTAAATGTCCTCTCACACATGGCTATTCTGTGAGAATTTTTGCATATATAGAGATGTTTGTCCTCTAGTTCTCACGTCCCATTGGGTTCTTTTATGGTGCTACTTACACCTGGAAAATGAAACTGGAAGGCTGAAATTTGTATCATAAAACTTGCCAACAGTTCGTGGGGTAGGTTGATGAGAATGCGGATAAAAGGCGAATATGAAAATGCCCTTTTGCTAATCTCGTTGCAGAGAGATACAGAAATGAAACGGACGGAGATAGACACCCTCTACTGAAAATAGACACTCTTAAAATAACCCCTTCATGTATCCATGACGCCTGACTGAATTTTTCGCGCTTTATGTAGAGTTAGTCTTGCTTTATGGAACATAGAAGCAGTTCATTTGTGAGATGGGGTCACATACCGTGGGGTCATCTACTAGTTTATGCTTACTTTTATCTGTAACGTGAAATTTATTTGAACGTGTTGTAATTATGTAAGGTTCATCATATGAGCGAGTGCGTACAAAGACTGTAATAAACGTGAGGGAAAGAGAAATGTTATGGAACCCCATCAAACAGGTGTAGGTTTAACCAAGCGCTGATAGTTTCACTTTGAACTAAACATTAAAACGTTCTACAACACCACTTTTAGTACCAAATGCGTAGAGTTTATAACCTCTTTAAATACTGAAAATATCTAGTTTTCAGTAATCACGTATAATCGTTTGTTTTGGAAGATGAACCCTAAATCAAAAATTCCCTACAAAATCTTGTGTAATAGCTTGAGTACATTTGTTCCTGCTTCGGAAAATCGAATGAAATGACCAGCCACTGTAAAAGCAGGGCCCATCCATTAGTTTGTAGATGTAGTCGGAACGAGCATCAGATGTAAAGAATATCTATTCAAGGCTTTGAGTGTTGCCTGTAATCTTGAGAACTCAGCAAGTTATGTATGTGTCACACCTGTTTGGTGCCCTGATAACAAATTCCGCTTGTGATCAATCTCGAATACCCTAATGGGGTAAATCATATACCACTTGGACATGTTGCCTCATCAGTCTTTGGGGAAGTGTGGGAAGATCTCCAGGAGTTGATCACACACCCTATCTTTTCTTTGAAGTTGCCTTACCTGCTCTGTCGGTTGGGTATGAGAGCGTTTCAATAAATAGGATAAGTATTTAGGCATGGCTTCATTCAAATAAAAAAATATTTATTTAGAAAGCATACAAAAAATAAAGTTTGTCATTAAAATACCACAGCAACGGAAGACGAGAATACTTTTAGCGAGATTGTATTGTAAAGTCATTCATCTACAAGTGCATTTATCATAAATGGTAGCCTCCTCACCCAGATATAAATGTCTAGTCTGCATTGTCGGGGGTGTTGACATCAGATCGTAATGGAGCGATATATCTTATTTTCAAAGACAAGCTGACATACCAAGTTCGGTTCTGTAGTCCTTCAATAAATACGAGACTGGCGACTGTATCTGTTACCACGATATTAGCTGCAAATGTGTGTTAAATACCCCAGAACGAACGGTTAAACGAAGTCAAGTTGGTGCAACTCATGTGGTAAACTATAACCAGAAGTATGTCCTAAGACACTAATACTCCTATCTCATGTTACTGTACTTTTGTGTTATGTCATCTAAAAGATCAAAACCAAATCCCGATTTTCGTAGTGATTTTCACTGTCCTCGCAATAAGGCAGTCCTCTAGCCCTACAAACAAAAAAGTGCTTCCTTCCGCCTAGGTTGTTATCAGATCAAACATATTTGGTAGTGGGTAGAATTCCTAAAATTTTCGGCACTCACGTGTCAGCAGCCACTGGTTATTTTCCGAATTTCACTTTCTTTCTTCGATCAAGGCATCCGATGTTCTAATAAATGGTCGAATAATACCAAGATATAGCATGTGGTCAAATTCATTTTTAGTTATGTGTAGTTCATCTGGAGTTGATCGTTGGTCCTTAAAGGCCACGGGTTTTCTTCTGGTTTAGATTTGGTACATAACTTAGTTGGCTGAAGTGACAGAGCCCCAGGTTTTCATCCGCGATCATTTGGAATGGTTGGGTCAGTTATGATAGTTTAAGGAAGCCAGATACTCCAGGGGTACTGAAGATTTAGAGCTCTTCAACGTGTCTGTCTCAGCTTGAAATGACCTAAGAGATTATTATTTCCTTGTCACACTTACGTACTGACCACTTACGTAAGTGAGTGATTGCTATGTCTCATCTTATTTTTTGCGTGTACCCTTCACCTGATTAAATCAAACTAACGAAAGTGAAATATTAACCCTCTGGTTGTCAAAGGGCGTGTTTAGGTAAATGTAATCATAAGGAATTTTAGTACTGCATGGTCACTGCACAGTACAACCATCACGCATACTTCCATCTTTGGTCTCCAGCCATAGAGATGAATAAATCAACCAAGGTCTTTCTTCGAAAGCACACACTACTAGAACCAACTAAGGTTGGTCCGATTCGTAGAGCGAAGCAAGTATGTTTAGGGGGTTCGCTAAGAAGCAGTGGCTTTATTACGTGTTAGGAATCTGAGGAAAAATAATTGAATGAGAATCGAAATAAGTGATAATGATTAAATGTACAGATCATAAGGCACTATATGTTATTGAAAAAGTTCCATGGAATTTAATTTCGACAGACTCCTCACCACTTTACAACCACTAACAAAATATGTCACTGCCCGGAATAAGTGGGATTTGAAATTAGTCGATTAGCTGGGATATGTGGAGCTGAAAAAGGACTACCAGCTGTTTGATAAAAATAATAACGGCAGATGAGCTCCAGTTTCAGTGTCCGACTCTACCAGATGATGGCTTAAATTGATGCATACATCTGAAAGGAAGCTTAGAGTAATTAGCCGTTTACTAAGTTTGTGTCTAGTTATTTCATTTTCATCTACTTCCTCCAGCTTTGATCGTATTTTGGCACCGGTGAGTGGCACCAAGACAATATGTTCATGGGGATCAGTTTCTGCTTGCAGAAACTGTGTTTCTTGTGTTGTGAAGTAGAAGCAGAACTGGTTGTGGCCTGAAATGATGTTTGGTGTAACGTATAGAAGATGTGAAGTCTTACTACGGATACCTATTTATATAACCTTGACTTTTTACTGCGGAAGGCAACTCTACAAAGCAATGATATTAATGCGAAATGGTTGATATGACACCCTTATTTAGTAAGCAGACTAAGATGGATGAATGTAATGTCCAATATCCCATGCCAACACATCTGAAGGCCACAACTGCTGCGGCCAGGTTGGATAAAGACGGTACTGTGATGTTGAAGCCGCTATAACTTTGTATTGACGAATTAGTAAGTCGAATAGATTTTCTTTCTGGTAATTACAAAGAATGGATGCCATACTCAACGTTCAACAGAAAGTTAATCAGATTATTCATCGTTCAAAACGAATTTTTGCTTAATATGACAAATTATAACATCTTTGAAAAATTGAGACATAATTCGCCAGACATTGAGTATAGTATCTATGAATTACACTTGTCCAATTGCGACCGTGCCGTCTCAATGAGTTCATGCTGCTAGCTTTGTCGTTTTACATCCAGTTTGTTTGGTTAAGTCAATCTTTTAACCTATTTTGGGAAGATAATTAATTTTGAGCGTTAACAAAATAAACAGTTTGTATGTATGATTACTTATCAGATTTTTAACACCTCATTCAGAAAATTGCCCCTTGAAATAATGTAATCAGGCATGTCGAAGCTAATTCTTTCAGGATGACTCACTTGAGAGGGACAGTCAATCCCTTTTTCAATAATGCCTGACCCCGTAAATTATAAAGGCTAGATGAATTGGATGTGTACTATGGAGGTCATCTTATGGATCCTCACACAATTCTGTTTGTTAGCTTTTGTACTGGATGGAAAAAACGAGGTGGTCAGTCCATGACATTGCGCTGTAGGTTGGAGTTAAGTTGTATTGGATTTGCATCTGTTGTTACGTCGTGTCTCCTGAAGCAGATTTAGATGGGTAAATCTAATCAGTGACTCGAAATATCAGATATGACTGAAAATCTTAATCAATGGCGAATATTCTGCAATTTTCTGCTCCCCTACTTCCCCAAAAATAACATTAACGGATAAAGGCTCCTTAAATACTGTTGACATATGTGCGTATTTGTTTTAATGGTCGCTTTCCTCAATCATTCTACTTTTATGTGCACGTGGTTCTCTATTGTTTTTGTATGGCATATATCTTATTACCCATGTTGTACCTAGGTTGCGCTTGAATAAAATAATTTAAGTGATGGATGCTAACTTTTAACAACACTATAAGTTAATATATGGTAAGGTTTCTTGAAATTAGTACACTTAAATTCTAAGTCGTATGCTGAATTTTGCTCCTTTTTTATCAACAATGGACAGCATGAGTGATTATAATACGAAGTAAGTTTAGGTCTGTCTGTCTGTTTTCGACATAGAACTTTGCACTGATGTGCGGCAGTGCAAGTCGCCACACTCCATGTAGCACACAAAGGAAGAGAAGAAAGTAGGAGAAATGCATACTATAGACAGTAAACAGAGGTGTGAGACAAAGGAATAGTAATAACGGAGAACAAAACAGTTTCATTGGAAATCATAAGTCACAAGGAGTGGATGCATCTGCGCCACTGAGAACGATTTTGAGCCATGTCACCAATCGTTTCCAACCATTGGTTTTTACCGTCCCGAGGACCCCAACCAGGAAGTCTACATCTCCCTACGTGACTTAGACTAACTGTTGTGGATTTCATTGACTGATGCCAAGTTTTGGTTTGACCGCCGCTAGCTCTTTTCCAGCCTGGCCCTATATCAGCTAACATTGCCCGTCGAGGAAGGCGATGACTAGGCAGGCATGTGTAACACATGTCCCAACCATCTCAGTCGAAGTAATTTCACAGTCTCATCGATTGATTTCCCCGTCTTACCTAGCACTCGACGCCTAACCTCAATATTGCTCACCTTATTATACCACTTCACACGGGAGATGGAACGCAGACACCTATGATCGAAGACAGCTAATCTTCTCATGTCTTCTGCTCTCAATGGCCAGGTCTCACAGCCATAAAGGAGGACGGAGCGGACTGTTGAGCAGTACACACGCCCTTTGGTCGATAGTCGGATATCGCGTCTACGCCAGAGACGGCGTAAACTGGCGTATGCGAACCTAGCCCTCTGTATTCGTGCTGAGATTTCGTCGGCGATCAACCCGTTGGGGCTGATGGTACTTCCCAAGTAAGTGAAGCGGTCAACGTGCTCTACCGCTTCACCCCCTATTTCTAATCTAGGGGTCGGTGAAGTCCAATCCTGCAGCATCATCTTACATTTTACAGGGGCGAATCGCATGCCAAACATACGAAGATTGTTCCTCAAGGTGTTCAGTAGACTCTGCATTTTGTCAGAGTCCTCGCCTAGAAGGACTATATCGTCCGCATATTCTAAGTCAACGAGATTATTCCCTGGTAGCAAGTCAATCCCTGAGTCGCTGAAGTGAGTTAGGGTTAAGTCCATTAGTACATCTATGATGAAGTTGTATAGGAATGGGGATAATGGGCATCCTTGACGGACGCCACTAGTCGTCACCACTTCAGATGACAACTCGCCATAAGCCCTCACCTGGCTGGATGAGTACGAGTAGAGTGCCTTAATCAGTGCAATGTATTTTCTCGGCATTCCCTTCACAGCCAAGCATCACTAGAGAACCTCCCGGTCGACAGAATCGAATGCCGCCTTTAGGTCAAGAAATATAATGATTGTCGGACGCCGGTAGGAATGCCTATGTTCTAGAATCTGTCGAAGGGTGAAGATATGATCAATACACCCTCTACCTGGCCTTAAACCTGCCTGGTTTTCTCGTGTTTGTGTCTCCCGAGCACCACTTAGTCTACGCAGTATTATTGAGCCTAGGATTTTGGATACTATATTAGTCAAGCTAATGCCTCTGTGATTATCACAAGAAGACGTCTCCCTTCTTGTATATCGGGATGATCAGTGACTTACACCAACCCGATGGGACTTCCTCTGATTCCCAGACGCTGCCTAGAACCTCAGTTAACGCAGACAGTAAACTGTCTCCACCATACTTAAATACCTCTGGAGTCAATCCATCAGGTCCCGCTGCTTTGCCTTGCTTCAGATTAGTGGCTGCTCTAGTAACCTCAGTTAGGGACGGAGGACCTGTGTCTATATCCCATTCAGGGAGGTGTTGGATGTCCGGCAGGCTAAGTGTGGATGTGGACCAATTAAACTGCTCCTCGTAGTGTTCTTTCCAGCGCTCCAGACGTCTATCCTGGGAGCTAATTATGGTGCCATTTTTTTCAGAGATTGTTTCGCTTATCATTTGCCTTTTACCACCTGTTTCCCTGATAAGCCTGAATAATTGTCTGGTGTTGCCTATCGCCGATGCTTTTTCCATCTCTTTCGCCTTTGTCAACCACCACTGTTCACGGTCCTTGCGGAGACTTTTCGTAAGTTTCCTTTTGTACAGCTTTCGCTCCTCATTGAATTCGGAGCTCACCGGAATAAGTCTTCTAGCATCTATCAGTTCGAATGAGGCAGTCGAAATCCAATGGTTTTTACTCACCTTTGGATTTACCTTATTCACAGCTTTTACAGCTGTATCTATGGCTGATTGAATATTCTTCCAGGCTTCTTCAGGGTGAGCGCAGCTGTCGAACTCAGATATGTGTTTAGCTAGTTCTTCCTCAAATAGGGACTTAGTTTGCTGATCGAGCTGGGGACGTGATGGTTTTACCGCCAGCTGTTTCCTACGTCCGTTCAGTCGTAAGCACACACGAGCGCGGACCAGTGCGTGATCGGTAATAACATCATATAATGCTGTCAGACTTTTTTGAGATTATTTAATAGTAGGTAATATGTTATTACTGATGTCTTCCTGTAAGAAGACAAATAAACCGTTGTGGATAAGATTTTATTTTGATAAATGACACAGTGTTATACAGTAATATTAACTGATGACGTTTCGAGCACAAACTATTGCTCATAATCATAATACTGTGATTTATCAAAATAAAATCTTATCCATTACGGAGTTATACTCTACCACAGTGCCCAAGTCTTATATCAACAAATAAACCAATCATAAATTACAGGCATAAAAGGCCTTAATTTGAGGATTTCAAATTCCTGAATTAGAACATATTTTTATCATCTTCGGTTTCTCATGAAGCTCCGAATTCTTGTATAATGATGACTGATAACTGTATTATGTATTAAACTATGCATGTTGTTTTATTAACACGTGACTCTGTATACGACGGCATCTATTCAACTTATTGTAATTCTTAATAGCCTAAAAAGAAAGCGAACCAAAATAAAATGATATTAAGATATAAAACATGGAATAAAGGCGGTATATTTAGCGTATATTGGGGTTAATATAATGCTAAAAATTTCGAGCGTGATAAAGAGTAAATATATTAACACGTACATCTAATATCTAGAGGGCTTCAGAATGACAGTCTGCACAATTTCCACTATTTGTTAAATTTTTCATGAAATGATGTTATCTTGGTTTGACTGCCTTTAATTTTCTTCCAGCAGAATTATATAAAGGCCTACATCTAGCGTTAGGATAAACTCACTAGGCATGCATGACATGTACATCCCCAACTGACTTGCCTGAGAAATTCTTCAATGATGGCCTGCAGGATGGTTGTCTATCTATAACACTCCTTTAGCTGATGATCTGCAATTGGGACAGTCCTGGTGTTTCCAAAGTTCTGAACAAAATCAGCCAGTTTAGGAAAAAATGCCGGTAGCGTTTACCTTTATTGGTTTGTCCACGTAGAATTTCGCAGGTGGTACTTTTCTTTACCTACAGTTTTACCAAATTAAAATTCCACCCATCTGCTAATATGATTATGTTGACGTGAAGCCGTTAAGAAAGGTAGAATACAGATTGCTTAGTCAGTCTCCCATAAAAATAAACACCTAAAATGGTAAGACAGCCCAACTAAAGCACTGTTCTCTGAAGAATCATGTCACTGCTGTTGTCTAGTCAGTAATACAACTTCATTCTTAAATATTAAAGTAGATTACTTACACTATGGAGCTAGCTGTTTGCCGCTATGCAGTCAATCTTTATTGAGTAAGAGAACGTCATATAACCACTATTTCTTTACTTAGCAGTTCTTTGGGTGATAACGTTATGTTAGCATGACAACCAGTTCTTACCAGCATTTGTCGGTTGAGACATCTATTTCGCAAGGGTTTACGCTTGTCCCTACTTGATAAAAGCTGGATTGATAAAGCAAGGTTACAACCCTTAAAGTCGTGTTCGATTCGCCAAAATAAATGTAATTATTATAGATGTGGGAGTGTATCCGTCATGTGTATTCACCAAAGATTATTAGAAGGCATCTTAATGTCCGTAAAATTACAATTTTAGTGAATATATTACATGCTGCGATTGTATACATTTATCATTCAAAAAATTACTTTATTAAGTACTACCAGTAGCCAGATAGTACGTTTAACTAATACAGTTTATTTCATAAGTTGTTACATTGGTTGCTAATTATTATAGAAGTTTAAAATTTCTGATGACATTTTTAGTAATATTTTTTGTCTATTAACTATATAAGCAATATATGTTTTTCCGTGAATGTTTTTATAACCAGGTTTATTCGTAATTATTTTAGATTGATCCTTCTGTGAATAATGGAGGAAAATGCACAACGCAAAGTTATTAAACAGCGTCTAAAACAATTTTATGGAAGTGATGTCGGAAACTCTGTGGATAATGATCCATTAAATATTGACAGCTCTTCCTTTGACATACATATGTACTTAGACAAAAGCTTCAAAACTAAAGATCTTTCTGATCTGATGTCTGAAGAAAAAGCTTTAAGTGAACAAATTCGCAGCTTGGATTCTGATATGCAAACATTAGTGTATGACAATTACAGTAAATTTATCAACGCAACAGACACAATTAGAATGGTAGGTTTACTTTTTACACTTGAGTACGCACTTTGAAGATGAAATCCAATTTCAGTTATGTTCGCGCAGAAATGAATTCATTATTACAGAATATTGACTCCATTGTCTCACTTTCTGAAGTAATCAATGAAAACTTAACAGACAAACGGAAGAAGCTGAGAACGCTAACAGCAACTCACCTGACTTTGAATAAAGTAGGATTCTATCTGTGATTACTTAAAGTCAAATTCATATTTGTAGCTGAACTATTTAGTTGAACTGCCAGTTAGCTTGAGAAATTATATGAATAAATGTGAATGGGAACAGACTGTGGCTGATCTTAATAAGGCGAAATTCATTTTAAAAAGTTATCATAATACCCCGTCATTCAAAAGTATTCGGGAAGATTGTGCTGAGATTCTTACAGAAATATGTGCAAGACTTTGGCGTCAGTTTGATGAATCCGTAAGTTTGTTAAATTTTCTATCAAAATTTTTAGAGTGATGCAGTTGAATGTTCCAGTCACTTAAAATTTTTGCAGCAGCTTGGGTTTTCCAGAAAAAAGTTATCAACGGCCTTGCTACGTTTGTGAGTAACAATACATTCATTTTTTTCATGTGTTCCTATTACTCACCATTTACTGTTGATGCTGAGGTGCGTAGTTGTCAAATGTGATATAATGTATGGGACTGCCAGGAATAATATAATGTTTTGTATAAAGCCATTTATTTATTATTACTTTTATTATCGAATAAACCACATCTTAATATAACGTTGTATCCAGTGTCTCCTCCAGGTAAATCGATGTGCACTAACAAGGAAAATAACAGACGTAGTTGATATTTCACTCTAGTATTGTGTTTCACACGCGGATTTCAAGATCCGGTTTTCTGGAACCTTTCCGTTTCAACTCTAAATGTAGTCATTGTGACTCTTAGTGACTTTGTTCTTTATATTTCTCTTTTGTTCTATTTCTGACTAGAACTAAACGTCAAATTAACCAACGTTTGGCTTATATGAAGATTTTGGTGTGTGAAGGTGACAAATCAAATATTCCCAAAAATGAGGTCTTTCATCCTACCGAAAATAATGTTGATTCTTCTTTGCAAGAAGCTATTTCAGATGAAATGGTAATTTGATATTTTTTGTAACCAAATGCCTTTAAATACAAGTGACATAGGATTTTGTCGCAACGATCACAAAATGGCACTTTAAATTTTGTTGCATGGTGTGAATGGAAGACGGTGTATTGATCATATCTATACCCTTCAACAGATTTTGGGACATAGACATACTAGTGCCCGACATGCCATATTTCTTAACGTGAGGGCGTTATTTGACTCTATAGACTGGAAGGTACTGTGAAAGTGTCTGAAGGTAATGAATTTACCGAGAAATTGTTTTGCACTAAACAACCTATTCTACTTGAACTTCTTCAGTCGTGCGATAGTATGTAGGGATTTGTCATCTTAAGTGAGGAAAAAAAGCCAGGAGTGTCCGTCATAGATGCCGAGAGTGTCTATTTTATTTTAATTTCATCATAGATGTACTAACGAATATGACCTTAATCTACTTTATCAACTTAGGAGTTGACTTACTACTAGGAACAGCCTCATCGATTTAGAGCATGCAGAGCTATTACATTTTCATTATTGTCCATGTAACTATCCTCTCGCGCTTACATTTCCGTTTATCATCATTTTTTGCATTTTTTCTCTACTTTTATGAATGTTTTATAAAGTGTGATAACATGCTCTGTCCCACTTTTGTGTGATGTTTTACGTTGGAAATTCAGTTCATTTCTTTATAAACGTAAAATTGCGTAGGCCAAACATGTTTTTACAAGAAAGATTGTATGTGAAGTACTTTTAGCAGAAGTGAGTTGTTGGTGCAGATACATTGAGAGTTATTATCTTCTAGACTTTAGATATATCCGTCATTCTTCATTTTATCACCCTCCTATTTGTTGCACTTTACTTTGATTATTCTGTTTCTTGTTGTTCCACTTGTGTATATGCTTGTTGTGTCTATTATAACTGTTGCGGCCGTATCATCCGAGACAACTTTTACCGAATCTCAGTGGATGTTGCGTATTCATTTGACGTTTTTTAACAATAGGTGTATCTGTAGGTTATAGTTTTAAAACAGGTGCATGTTTTGGAGTTAGATGCAACCGATAGATTCTATGTATCATTTTTTTTACAGTATTCTTTGAATTCTTGTTATGGATATATGTGAGACATATTTACAGAGACAATGATAACTTGAATCTGATCTTGTCAATCTCATACTCGAACAGTCATAATCATTTTTATCTCTAATTTTAGCCATTGTTAAAGCAATAAGTAGTTGTAGACCGTGAACTTCACACTACTTATAAATTGTATCTGAAGTCTTCGTGTCACTTGCATTGTTTTGAAATAGGACGTACTGAATTTAAAAGCGGATTGGATGCTGATGTATTTATACTTCTTAGAGTACTTCTTAGATACATTAAGGAGGTTATATTATACTATTATTCCCTTGGATTCCTATTGGAACCATGGCGCTTCAGCAGCAGATCACCATTTCACTCTTCCTCCGCAGTCTTTCAGCTGGCTTCATGATTATCAGTAAACTGTCAATTGCTACTCATATTATCTCCTCTATGTCACCCTAGGACGCACAAGTCGTCATTTTCCACTCACGTTCCACTCGAAAGCCTGGCGCATGATGTCGTCCAACGGTCTTATCAGTGTAAGTTCAATCAATCTCCATTTCCTTCTGTATATTTGTTAGACAATAGGTTCTTGGTCGGTTAGTCACCAGTGCTGCTTCTTACTTAACCTGGTCTTAATTTGGTCTTCAGACAACTGTGGATAAAAGTTTGCATCTTGTTAGAGAGATGCTTTTCGTGACGCGTGCGCCACGTCTCTGAAACATATAGAAGAACTGACTTGACATTTGTGCTGAATATTCGAATTTTATCCCTTATAGTGAAAACAGTAGATTTCAAGACTGATTTCAGAATAATGTAGGTCTATCTAGCTTTCTTGATCCTACGTGGAAAGCAACAAAGCCTACTTGTCAAGATCATTCCACATTCAACACTTCGTGTTACTCTATTTAAGTGAAAAAGGAATGAAATTGCAGTGTGTTCGCCATTAATTGTGATACTTAGCCGTTTCTGATAACGTTTCGAGCCACCTATTCGAACTATCTTTTGGATCCTTAATGTAACACAGGAATCCATCGTTCTACGGTGCTGTCTGTCTGGATTCAACATAGAACTTGGCACCGAAGTGCAGCAGTTCGAGTTGCCACGTTCCAAATAGCAAACAGAGGTATACAGGAGAATGAGTGAAGAGAATCAATAGAGTTTTAATAAGTATAAGAGTGAAACAGGATGAGTAATGGTAGAAAGGAATATGAAAGATTACAGAGACTGAATACATCTGCGCCATTGACAACGATTTTGAGCCATGTCACCTACGGTGCTACATAATAAGCTGACCACCTCTCTGCTTTTCTCATTCAGTCTCAGGGCTATCAAACAGGAAATGGTACAGAAGCCTCTGGGGTGACATTTGTGACACACCCAAGCCACGGAAGCCGGTGATCCCAGATGACGAAATTAAACAAATGGTGACCTCTACTTTGTCAAAACGCACGCTGATGGATCTCAGAATTACTCACACGATGATGGCATCGGAGGCAAGCAGTTTTACGGAGACAGTGCTAATTAAATACACAGAGTGGCCGCACATCCTCAGCTTGGGGATGCCAGGTTTCATATGCGTAGAGATAGACTGCGCTCACCGAAGCATCATAAACATTGTAAACCCGACCTTTGGCAGCCAGGCTAAAGTTATTATAAGAAGGTAGTTGGGGATGGTTAGCGTATAAAATTGGTTTTTGAGATCTTGTTTTACAACTGGTTTCTTGCCAGTAATCAACAAACCTGTTTACTCAACAAAAGTACTTTTTTTCTTAATTGACTTATGATATCCAATGATGTGACTATTAGTTTTTGATAGATTGTGGTATTTATTTGAAAACTTATCACTACTAAAAAAAACAACCAGGGAATGATGGAAAAGATATGTACCTCAAGTAGATGAGATTGGTTTATTTTCTTTCAGCTTGACGGTGTAGTTGCGTCTGGTAGGATTTCATGATGGAGACACTCATGGAAAAATAACTCTTCTTTTGAGGATTTCGCCAAAGGACAACTATCCAACTTTTCGTTTCTTTCTGGACGCAGGAAGTGTGCAGTGGTGTGTGGATTACAACACAGAGTCATCGCCGTTGAGGTACTTGGATTCATCCCCGTGTTAGTTAGACCCGGACATTGTTAGGCGACGCTGCCGTCAGTAACCTATAACATGGGTGTGTAACACGACTGCCACTCGCTCTGGAGCATTTAAATGGATTCTGATCGTGCTTTTGTTTCTTTTGCATTTTGGTAGTTATCATAAACGTTCTACGAAAGTTGACATAAGCTTATCTGTTGTGTTTGCTTCAGTCAAATATGAAGCACAACTAGATTCGGGATTATTCGTCCTGCAGAAGGCATAGATGAATACAATTTCACTCAAAAAACCTCAGAAAAATGTCGAGCAAAGTTGCTTGCTGCTTATCAGGATGTCACTCTAGCAAACATATTATGAATGTATGAGTATGGATGTGAAGACATTAGCTCCATACATCAACAATGAGAGGATGTTGTAGCTCGTCTTAGCGATCGTCAACAAGGAGCTTGGTGAAATGATATGACAGATGACACATCGTCTAATAACCTTCAAGGACTCCTGGGACGCCAGGCAAAACACTTTAAAGAACTGCCTAGCTGAAATACAATGTCAGTGTCTTTTAATCTAAAGAAAAGTATTCTGCGGTTGGTTATCACTTAACAAAATAGGGGTTCAGAAGGAAATCAAAACACTCAATTTCCACAAGGCACCCAACATACACAACTCTCATCTGTAGAATTGCTTGCATGCTGTGGAAACAGCATGTAAGTAATCCTGAAGTCTGACGATACATGTTTGGTGAATAGGGGGGAAACCGTCTTTTAGTAGCTGATTTCATGTTGAGATATTGGCTTCGGTATCTAGGATCAGCGTTTTAATTGTTATCCTCGCTACCTCCATATTGCTCACGGTTCAGGAAAAGAGAAAAAACAATCAGCCCATGATGTTACAGCAATCGATAAAATATATTTGTATTAAATTGACATTTGTTGGTGCATGAGAAGTCCTCAGATTGATGTTGGAGAAGCCGTAAGACTCAGTGGCTTGAGTTGTTGTCTAGTATGGCTCAGAACTGAAGTCAGTAACCAGCATGCTTCATTTTCTTTATTCCTTTTGCTAGAAAAAATTAAAATAATGAACGTACTTAATGTTCCTATGTGTTTCATTTTATTGTATCGTATCTATATTAATTTTTTCAGTGATTTTGCAGTGTGTTTCTTGATGCTCCCGGTGTGCCATATTCGTGTGTAAATAATCATCTAAAGTCTGTTTGGGAAACAGCAGATTTTTGTCGCTCAAATAAGTGAGGTTTTCCGTCCTAGTTTAGAGACAAAACAGCCATCCAATGTCCCTGTAGTTTCCAATAGTTCTCCAGTTGATGTTGGCTAGTGGCAAAATCTGCTTCCACTGATTTGTTTCAGCTGCTTGTCTGCGTTTTAATTGTGCTGTTGTTGTTGTTGGGCTTTAATTCTTTGAGGAAATATTTTTATAAGTATTGTAAATTCTCCATGGTAAGTTGAGGATTGTTACTACTTTCATATCACATTAAACCTGTTAACACGACGACTTTTTAATATAATTAATTAGTTCCTATAAAGCTAACATTTCAAAAAATTTATTGCCTTGCAGGATATATTATATTTCGCCAATCTCGTAACTGATTCTGTCCTTATTGAGCTATCCGCCTTTATTGGAGTACTGTCTGATATATACTTCACAGATGACAGTGAACCTATGGATACCATTTTGTAAGTCTACCTTTATCATTTGTCATAACCTAGTCCGCAAATAAGGAGTACTTCTCATTTTTATGCATGTAAACGGGTGACCTAGTCTTCTTCATTTAGCTTAATGAACTAAATTGCCATGTTGAAGATGATCTCTAGGCTCGAATCGGCTGTTTTTATTGGTGAACACTCAAGTATGGAGAGTACTTATGTTATCGGAAAATATACTGTAGTTGTTCATATATTATAACACCACAGTGTATGACATCACTATATATAACAGGATAGATATTCCTTGTTTAGAAAATGTAATTATTAGGTTAGCTAGCTGTGTAACTGTGTTACTAGAGGCCTTATGTTTATTGGCCCCCGAACAGGGGCTTTCAATCCCAAACTAGGGTGAAGGTAATGACACGTCCTATACAAGTGTGCTGTGCAATTTTTTTTTTTTTTTCCTTCACGTTCCCCAGTGGAACATAGGGCTTCAAGCTAATGGCTTGAAGTTTCTGTAGCAGTGTTTATTTTACAGGATGGGGTTGCTAGCCTCATGCCCAACCTTTCCTCTTCACCACTATTATTTCTGGCTCAACGAGGTAAAGGAGTGCGTGCAATTTAGTTAGTTGAATGATTTTATAGATACATAATGATGACTATATATATATATATATATATATATAGAAACATTTCACTGACTGTTTCTTAGAGTGATTACTTAGTTATAAATTCAAGATGCCTTTCAACAGAAAGTGAACTGAATGTATTAGCTTTCATTTTAATCATTGTAGCGTTATTGAAATTTCCAGTTACTTGTTGTCGTTAAAGTGCGTTTCTTTTGTTTTGACTTTATAGGGATATTATATCGGGTAAGGCGGAGAATAATACCCCAGAAACTGAAGTTATTTGCATTGAAGAACAATTGGCAAGTTTAGTTGAAGAGTTGATGCGCGAATTTTTCATTTTGGTTCGAAGTCGTTTTGAGCTAGAGGTGAGTGTTTGCGGAATTGAAAATGGTGACTGGTCAATAAGCATGTGTCACATCAGGAACATAAATTATTTTAAACATTTTGTAGTAACTTTTGCCTGTGACGTTTATATATATATACATATATATAAATATGTACAGTGCATTTTACCTGAAATTTCGACTCTATTTTAATTTCTCTCCTTGCATTCCCTTATAGATTAGTTCTCACATTATGTAATACATTTTTTAGAACATAACTACGCACATTTTAGGGGTTTTTGATGAATTTGACATTGAATATAAGTAAGATTTTACAGCTTTTGAAACTGGTTCATCGGAAAAAGAAATTTTCTTTGATATTACGTTTTCTTCTTGTAACATTATACCTCACTAAATCATTTCGACTAGTTTTAAGGATTACGCCTAGATGTATATGCCGGTTATCCATTGTCATTCTTATATAGTACGTCGGTGGCACAGCGGTTAGGATTCTCACTGACCATGCATACGGTCCGGGGTTCGATCCCTGGCCGGCGTACACGTGATATCAATGGTCGACCTGCTAAATTTGGGCTACCGATATCATATGCTGAAAATTCCCTTGTTTATTTATTTTTCAATGGGTTGCCACATTAGTTGTGCTTTTTTTTATTTTTATTCTTCCTTATTCTCAATTTACAGAGCACAAACACAGATATTAACTTACTGATTAGAGCTTTAGATCGTATCCACAGTCGAGTACAAGCATTTAACCGGTCACTGTTAACATCAATCACTTCTGTAGATATTGATGATGAATCGGTAGATGAGATGAACTCTGAATCATCACTATCTATTATGAATCGTTTTTCTTCATTGACCAGTCAATTTTCAAATTCTGTACTGGAAATAATTAATCAAGTTGCCCGAGCACAAACTACATATTATTTTGATATATTATGTCAAAATGCTGTTGAATCATTCACAGATCTTCGTCATAAACTAGCCAGTCACGGATTACAAACACTGACATCGAATACAACGAATGAAGAATTTACTAAAATGTGAGTTTCAAGTTATTTTTATTTCATAATGAGTTTTCTTGTCATAAAATAATTCATTGGTTCACTAATATCTGCCTTATTTCTCTTTCAGGAATATGATGGAAAATGATAATCGTCAGCTTGCTACACTTTTTGATGCTCTTAATGCATCGCTTGTTTCTCAGCTGCGTAATGTATTGAAATCTGAAGAGGTCAGTTCTTTTCACTTGTATTTTATATTATTATTGAGTTTATATATCCAAATCTTAGTTCTACTACCCTGTGTATTGTGATGTCAAATATCTATTTAACAAATTTCGTTCACTAGGCTATTTAATTTTCACTTTTCAAGTCAATTTATGTATGCAAAATAATAGCCAATCAAAATGAACAAACTGCATTTATTGTATGGAGGCTGACGGAGATGTATGTACTATTTTTTAAAACTCTCTTTTATTAAATTCTTTGCAAGATGCTTATTAAATTATGTGGATATCTTAGCCATCTTGAGGTTTAAGTCACCTGTATGTTTTCAACAACAGTTTATCGCACTGTTGTGCGTCGGTAGCACAGTGGTTAGGATTCTCGCCGACCATGCACATGGTCCGGGGTTCGAACCCCTGCCGACGCACACCCGATATCTGTGATCGGTCTGCGAAATTCGGGCTACCGATGTCCTTGCTGAGAATTCCATACCTGTACTTAAAATACGATGTGGCATTAAGCTGTAATTAAAATAAATAAATAAAATAAATAAGTGGATTTACTCGGAAGTAAGGATTATTATTTTATCAGCTTTCTTTATGGTGGTGTTCCTTGTTTATTCGTCCAGGTTTGATAACGGATTGATGTCGTTTAGAGACCCACTGCAAGTCAGGGAGTGTTGGACAGTTGTTTCGTCCTAGTTTAAGACTGTTCGGTGGTACGCACCCACTGGGGTTCGTACCCACACCTTTCGGTTACAGGGCAAGCTCGTAGACCATTCAGGCTGTATCAGGCTGCTAGCCAAACTTATGGTGTGAGAGCTTATGACACTCTCTAGTAGTCTCTAGGCTAATGTGGGTTGGGTAAGATTAGAGCTCTGAACACACTGGCTGAAATTCAAGTGCCAAATCAAATAATCCGAGTCTTTATATGGAAATATTTGACGAGGTTGTGTTACTGACTCGTCCTTGTTTTCTGGCTGATTAGTTTTCTTCGGTTAAGTTTTGAATACTTCAATATTTGTGTTCTGAATGCTTGACATATCAGTCTAAATCAATTGTTATAACTTGTCTTGTTATGATAATACAGACCTTGTCGGTGTCATGGTGCTATCAATAGTGGTAGTGTTCTTACTGTCAAAGTCGCTTGCTGTTTGACAGAGGGTATATCTTAGATTTCAACACTCTGAAAATTGTCACCTGGTTTAATTCATGTTATATGTAACCCTATGTTCCTATTGGATTTCGTGGGCGGTGTCCGAACTAGGGGAATTTAATATCCTTTTTAGATTCAGTTGCTTCTGTTGTCGTAGTCTTTGTCTTTGTCCCTACATATCTCCAATTCGCATGTTTTACGATTTTGCAAACTACTCAACCGAATACTCGGTTTCAGTTATATACGTGTAAACCACTTCTCATTTTCCTCCCTTTTACACATGGTCTTCGGCTTACATAATAAATTTTGTTATGCTTTCAGTAGTCTGTGGGCCATTGTTATCTCTAAAAGTCGTAATAGTCTTCTGGTGGCGTCTGAGATATTGATGTAATAGTGTAACAGCAGAAGGCAAGATACGGAAGTAAAGGTATATTTTCCATTGATCAAACCGCTATTTCTATATATATGCAGTTTATATTCTTTAACCAACTACTGAGCGTGTGAATTTGGGCTTACATTAAACGACATGAAATAGAATGTTCAAACATATATAGTATTCTGTTGTTGATGCAGTATTGAACTGTGTAAATATGTGAGAATAATATTCATTTGGAATACATTGTCTGTATCACACCACCACAACAGTAATGCCAATAATTTTACAGATAGCTGATGAAGAGTGTTTTGCAATTTGTGTTCTCACAGACACCTTCAGAAGTTAAGAAATTATTAAACAGTTTTTTTATTTTGGGCTTGTAGGCAGTTATTTTTTTGATTATAGCTTGATTCCACGCCGTATTTTCAGTACAAGTATGGAATTTTCAGCATGCGATATCGGTAGCCCAAATTTGCAAGCCAGCTATTGATATCAGGTGTGTGTCGGTATGGGATCGAACCCCGGACCATGTGCTTGGTCGACGAGAGTCCTAAACACTGTGCCACCGACGCAAAGTATGAAATGCATAAAAATTCACAGTTTCACAGAATGACACAGGATTCTCAATTGTACGGTGTCATTGTGTGTGTGTGTCATCTCATTAAGTGACTGACACGTGTTTTCGTATGTGCCTACCTCAACTTTGTGGGTTAGCAGAAGTAAGATTACGTTAGGAGAAAGAGATAGGGAAACAAATCGAGTGTGCCTCTAACCCATGAAATCATTAACTGTTGGTTTGAGGAATTTAGGCTGCTTGGATACGATCCGTATAATTACAGAGACGTATGGTTAAGAACGTACCGTAATATTGTTTAGGATAGATGACAGTGATACACATTCATATTTTATCTTTCTCTTACGCGTAATATTCTCTTTGTCTGCTATAGTTTAAGTACAGTTTATATGGTCTTTTTCTGTCAACACATCATTATGCTTGTATGTAATCCAAGCTGATTTCAATAAATTTCTCACCAACCTACCATCTTTTATTCTGACGCTTTTGTTTTGTTTATCAGATTATTTGGAAAGTTTATTTTTATTTTTCCAGGCATTTCTAAATACTGAAAGTACATTTTCCAGTGAACCACAATTTCGTAATTGTTTTTGCATTGATCAAATTCGAGAAGGTCTTATAGTTGGATATCTGAACTTTCTTGTGCAATTCCTCAGTGATCTTGCGAAGGTAAATACCGTTTCACGTTAAGCCTTATTATTTTTTAAAAATTCAAACTGTTTTGAGAGAAATAACTAATGTTCCCATTTCTAAAACCTAACTTCAAATTGAAGTATGCTTAGATGTTGTTTAGAATGACAATGGGAGCTTCGCAACTAAACCGTCCAGCTCAGAAAAGACAAATACACCAGTATATTCCTCTTTTTCATACGTGAAGCAAAATGCGGTCTTCTGTAAATTGAAAGACAATGTTTTAGTGCAAGCTAACTTAGGTTCTTTCATTCATTGTCGATAAATATTTGATTCGCTGTTCCATCATTCCCATCATCAAATCAATATGCATTAATTTAGTGACATTTATACCAGTGTACTTTTATTTTTCGGAGTGTTTTCACAGTCACGAATAATGTAATTCGAAGCGCTCATTTCTTTCTTTTCTTTAAGGTTTTGTCGATCGAACGTACCCAAATCGAGCGTCTTTTTTTATCCAAGTACTTGATTGGTACCGACTGTAGCTACAAAGTCTCTATAGTGTAGATTTCGTTACTATTCAGAATGCAACAACATAAGGGATTTATTTTATATATGTCCAAACCAAGTTCACTTTTAACAGTTTGAAAAAATTTGGGCATTGGGTATATGGCATTCATTATAATAAAGGTTTTTGTATTTCCCAATGAATGAAAAACAAAACGATATTGTTTCTACTGACGTTTCGCTATTTAATGCTAATAGCTTTACCAAAGTATTATTAAACCGGAATTTACAAAATCTCAGCATATATATAACAAAGAGTTAAGGGTTGAGAAAATAGACTTAGGTCAAGTTAAAAGGACATATTGAAAGTCAAAATAACAATGAAGATCACTAAACCAAATAACAAAGGTAATAGTATGTCTGTTGTGGTATCAAAACAAAGTTTACTAGCCTGATCATCGTTCGTCAGTCTGGGGTCATTTTTTGTTGTCAAGTTGGTCAATTGGTAAAGATAACAAAACCAAGTGTAGATTGTTGGATTTGATCAGTGTGTAAAACTATAAAATTAGTGTGTGTTTACATAGTGAACTTGTATATCACATTTGTGTTGATTTTGTCAATTCATGGGGGAGGGAGGTGTTGTGACCGAGTTCTATTACCTAAGTCTATTTTCTCACCCCTTAACTCTTTGTTATATATATGCTGAGATTTTATAAATTCCGGTTT
Source organism: Trichobilharzia szidati (assembly GCA_944472155.2). Taxonomy (NCBI): domain Eukaryota; kingdom Metazoa; phylum Platyhelminthes; class Trematoda; order Strigeidida; family Schistosomatidae; genus Trichobilharzia; species Trichobilharzia szidati. Next base: position 64,439,276 of record OX235279.1, on the reverse strand, counting down.
AATAATACTTTGGTAAAGCTATTAGCATTAAGTAGCGAGAAGTCAGTAAAAACAATATCGTTTTGTTTTTCATTCATTGGGAAATACAAAAACCTTTATTATAATGAATAAGGGATTTGTGTTTACAAAAAAAATTGAATTCAGTTTTTATAAATAAATTAGGGACACTTGGTACTGCTTGTATGTGTTTGTTGGTTTCCAATTCATTATCTAAGATGTATTTTATTTTATGCATCATAACATATAGTTGTTTAAAATTGTATGACTAAACAATTTTTAAATTTCTATCCTGTAGACGGCTGTGTGTAAAATTCCTGGTCCAATTTTACTCATTCTTGCAAAAATGTGTTTAACATGGGCGAATTCTGGTACAGTCGGGCATTTAATGTCTTTAGCCGATGAGTTCATGTTATGCGGTACGTATACCTATACATATATGTATATTTAAATATATACCAGTTCAAGTTTAAGCAACTTTTATTTTACCTGTAAGCTGCATGAAAAGATTAGCTGTCTTCGATCATAGGTGCCTGCGTTCTATCTCCCGTGTGAAGTGGTATAATAAGGTGAGCAATATTGAGATTAGACGTCGAGTGCTAGGTAAGAAGGGGAAATCAATCGACTGAGATGGTTAGGACATGTGTTACGTATGCCTAGTCATCGCCTTCCTCGATGGGGAATTTTAGCTGACATAGGGTCAGGCTGGAAAAGAGCAAGGGGCGGTCAAACTAAAACATAGCACCAGTCAATGAAATCCACAACAGTTAGTTTAAGCCACGTAGGAAGGTGTAGTATTCCTGGTTGGGGTCCTCGGGACAGTAAAAACCAATGGTTGGAAACAATCGATGATATGGCTCAAAATCGTTCTCGATAATGGCGCAGATGCATCCACTCCTTGTGACTTATGATTTCAAATGAAACTATATCGTTCTTCGTTATTACTATTCCTTTGTCTCACACCTCTGTTTACTGTCTCTATTATGTATTTCTTCTACTTTCTTCTCTTGCTTTGTGTGCTACATGGAATGTGGCGACTTGAACTGCCGCACATATGTGCAAAGTTCTATGTCGAAAACAGACAGACCTGTAAGCTGCTAGGAATACATCACAATTAAAGTTCAAGGAAGCTATAGTGGAGTGTAGACTTTGAATTGAATAGTTATTAGCTGTGATATGCATTTTTTTTACTGCCGTCATTTTTGTGTTGGACTTGTTTTCTGTTTACAGCTCTATATTTTCAAATGATTACGAGCTGTAAATTATTCTGGAAGCTTGATGTAGTCATTGAACTTATATAACATGTAATTATACTCTACCTACTGCTCTAGTTGTACTTTGAGTTAAAAAGTAGCTAAACTGACAGCTTATCTAAGTTGTCCCAGATTCTTTTCATATGAATCTTTAGGTGTATTTTTATCAGTTAATGGCTTTTAGTAGAATAACTCTATCATTTATAACCTTGATATTAATTTCTGCTAATATGCTTTCTTTTATGTAATAAGTAAACTGTACTGATTCCCTCTGTAAAACAGAGGCTTTGAAGCTTGCACAGTTGTTTTACTGTTTCTAAATCCACTTAATTTACCACTTTGGTTCATTTTTGAATGAATTTTATTCTTTGATTAAATCTCCTCACTAACCGACTTCATGGAATCATTAAAAAGTTGTTCCATTTGAAGATTAAGACTTTAGCAGTGCACATGAATTCTTAAGACAAAAACTGTTGATATTCTATGGCTCTTACTCCATAATACACTTACCCACTATTCTTATCATTTGCTGCTTGATATTGAAGCGTCTTCGCATCCTGGGTTTTCATTGAGTTTTTGCAGCATATATTCAAGTCGTGACAACGTACACCTTGAAGCAAATTAAATCCCTATAAATTCAACATTAAAATTTACTTTTCTTCCTTGTGTGTTTCAACTAATGCATCCTTTTATTAAATTGCCCTTAATTTGATGGATTGTATGTTTTTAGGGGGTCAAAGCATTTGTTAGCTGATATATTTAGAATATGAAAAGTTCAGGAACTTCGTTCATGAATCTATATACACATTCCATTCGTAATTTAGTCTAATTAACCTGTTAACTAACAACCATCTAGTCTGGAACATTTTTTGTCTTTTTTGCATATTGATGCGGTTTTGTTAGCAATTACCGCTTTAATATTACTATTATTATTTGTTATTATCACTTCTTACATCATAGTTATTATTTGTACCTTTTTCAGGTGCACAAAATAAAGAAATAAGCGAAGATTTCCTGTCTGATAATGGAAGTCGATCACTCACCACTTCGAAAGATGTATCAGATCGTTTCAGAACTACTGGTAACGAACTTCTGATTGCTTTTGTCCGACTGGAAGGTACAAACTTGGCACAGTTGCTGCGGAAGAGTGTAGAAGCAAGGGATTGGCTGAAAAACTTGGAACCACGTTCGGTTCGTTCAGCTGTTAAGAGAGTGATAGAAGATCTGGTTTTATTAGATCATCAAGTAAGATATACAAATCAACTATAGATAGTTAAAGTCGAATATTTTCTTAATTGTTTATTACTTATCATGGTTTCACTTAGTACTTTTGCTTTTATCTAACCTGTGGTTATATTTTCACTCGTTTATTTGATTTTTCTTATTATAAACAGATATCATGTACTCATCAGAAGATGCACTTTCTTACTCTTCCTTCCTATCTAAACTGCATCTGTAGGTTAGTCAGTTATTTGCATCTTGCACACGTAATCGTGATCGAATTTCTGACTCACGTTCAAGTCGTAGTCTACGGCCTAGTACTTCATCGCATTATATAGATGCTACACGATCCGGCGGTTCTGGACAAGGCATTCATTGTGCTGATTTAGATCCAACTCTAGCTACTCATTTACGTCGTCTTTTCACTCAGAGAGTAGACATTTTTGCTGCAGTTGATGCCAACCGGGAATCATTGCTTCTGGGTGTTATTAAAATAGGTCTGAAGGTTAGTAAACTATATATTTTTACTAACAAGTTTCGGTGTTACTAATCTTTTATTGTAATTTAAAGCTTTCGTATGTGCTCAACCTTGCTAATGTGTGTTATAGTTTTGAAAAGCGGTGTGTGACACTTGTTGAAAATTACTTTTTTTATAACTAAGATGGTCGTGGATGACACCTAAAGTATTTTGGTAAACTGGTCTCAGAGATTTTAGTTTGATATATATTTATGGTTATGAGATCTTTTAAGCCCTTCTCATACAGTTGATATCTATACATCTAAAATAAGCCATTTAGTTAGTAATGATGTATGTTTCGTGTCAATAACGAATTATTCACTCATAGCAAGGAGGCAACCACTTTTCTGCTCATTTATTGTTACTCATAACACAATGTTACCGTTCATCACTTAAATTCAAATAAGCAAGAATCAATTCGTTTGTGCTGACTTGACTTTAGATCACTCATTGTTCGAGCTTCCATCGATAGATCATGAGTTCATATCCGTCTCCAGCTACTTTGGTTTTTTTGATAATCGAGTAGTCGTACCCTAAGCGTGGCTCATGGTCTGGTACATACAATTTTATTGAGTCACTAAGTTGCATTAATTCGTTTAAGTTAGGGATTTTAATTTATTTAATAAATATAGGGGAACACTAAAGAGAAACACTTGATCGAACAACTGTTCAATTGATGCCGAGTCTGAGAAAGTTACTCAAATAAATATTCCCCTTTTCTGTCTAACATAATCTCGTCGCACGAGTTTTTCAGTGTTGTTGGCTATCAGAAAATAAATTAAGGTATCTTAGTGCAGGTGGTATACATAGCGTTTACTTACTAAATAGTTTTTTATTGAATTCATTTTCATTGTTTATTATTATGCACTTATAATGTATTCTTTTAAAGTAATTAATTTGTATTTGAAAGTGTTTCTAAACGACAACTTAACCACCTCTTAAATGATATTTTTGATGCGTATTGACTGACTGACCAAGTTTCGACTTAGGACTTTGCCCAAAACTGTAGCAATTCCGATTGCCATTCTATGTATAGCACATAAACGTACAAAAGGGAAAGAAAAAGAAATTCCAAAGAACTATAGTGAGTAGAAATTTACAGGAGAAAGAATATTAACATTGAAGGATATGAGGATTGAAGGAATCTAGGAAACCACAGACTGTAACACTAAAACGGAAAATTCGAATGATACATTCAACGATGGAGAGATTATTTTCCCTTAGATAATAATTTATTAAGAGATGCTGATGAAGAATGGAAATTTAGCCTCTGACCTTCCAAAGGCATATTCATTTATGATAATATCTGAATGATCCTTTTGCGTAATACCAATATTGTGTTATATTTTTTAATTTTTTTATTCGCTATTGATCGATCTTCGTGCGTTTAAAACACAATCATGGTGTTTAGACTTTAATAGAGTGTGTACGCTTGCAAACATTCGGTCGTTATGGTTTACAACAAATACAAGTTGATTGCCGATATCTACAAATACATTTATGGCATTTCGTGAACGACGAGAAGTAAGTTTGAAATTATTTTAATTGAATAATGCGTTTATATTCTTACAAGTTAGTTGTAATCCCATAGATATAACAAAATTCCTTCAGTGAAAGGTAGTGTAATAAAGTTTGCTATTGTTAATGCTTTTTTTGGAAATGCCAATGGAGGCATATTTGGCGAGTAGTGTTCATTATTTCTAGAATTTCGAATGTCAATCTAGTTATCTGAGCATTTAGATATAATGGAGATTTGTAGCTCTGATAGGTGATTTTGATGTAGTCGCGTTCGCTGAGCAGGATGGTTGAGAAGCTGTCATTGTCTTACTAGACAACATTTCCAGTGGATACTTCAATTTGAAGTGAGCATTTAAATCCTTTCCGCATAATTTGGCTTGATAGATAGCCTGTTGCGTATCAAGTACGGGTGTTCACTTACACTTCGTCTTTTGGTAATCATGCATATGCTGGCTATTTGGGGAAATAAACTTGGTGGAACAGGATCCAGGAATATAGGATAATAAAGTTATCTCAAGCCTGTTAACATATAAGTTTATTCATAAGTAAAAACACAGTTTTTGTTCAGCGAAGAAATTTCTTTTCAGCGACTTCATTTTCAAGCTGTACAGTCGTATTTATATTACAGAAAAGGTCATTAAGTGGCACTAAATAATTGCTCAGTCAATATACATATATGTGATAAGAATAACGATAATTAAAATGTTATAAGGGGTAGAGTTGAAGTGGATAAATTACAAAATTATTAAAGATTGTTTTATAAGTGAATTGAAAAATGTTTTTAAAATGTCAAGTGTTGTCTAAAAATTTTATAAAATAAGAGTACGATTACGATAAGAATGAAGATGTGAAGTGAAGTGGAAAGAATTCAAGTGGTAAAATAAAATAAAGTAAAAACTAGAAAGAACATTACTATGACCAAGGTAAAGAAAGGGGTTTGACAAAACGTTTTTGAACACATAATTTAGGTTTCTGTTCATGTACAGCTAAAGCTTCGGCTATGCATAAGTGAAGAAAACGTAAACTTTTGGATCGATTCGATTTTGCCATGTAGATAACTTTGAAAGATGAATCACGTGGGTCTAAATGACCTGACTCTAACAGGTGATCACAGATAGACGACTTCGCAGTTCTACGTTCGCCTTTCATTAACCAGACTGGATAGTGTTCAGCTACACGTTTTCGGAGATTACGCTTACAACGTCCAATATAAAACAATCTTTAATAATTTTGTAATTTATCCACTTCAACTCTACCCCTTATAACATTTTAATTATCGTTATTCTTATCACATATATGTATATTGACTGAGCAATTATTTAGTGCCACTTAATGACCTTTTCTGTAATATAAATACGACTGTACAGCTTGAAAATGAATTCGTTGAAAAGAAATTTCTTCGCTGAACAAAAATAAACTGTGTTTTTACTTATGAATAAATGGGTATTTTTCGTGATATAAGTTTATATTTATGGGGACGTTTAGATTGCAAAAGTTTTTCCTTACGTGTTTCATCTTTTGTGTGACTCTTCGAAGTTACTTATTACTTTTTCACTTATGAGTTATAGATAATGTTTTGTTCCTTACGTTCCGAGGAGAGCATGGGGCTTCAAGTTTCGAAGCTTCAGTAGCGGTGATGTTATTTTTACGGAGTGGAGTTGCTAGCCTCAGGTCCATTCCCCCCTTTTTCTCGATCTCGCCACCGCCTAATAAGTTACGCGTAGCTTAAGAATGAGTCAGCCGGGAATCAAACCTGGGCCATTTGTGTGGCTGGAGATCATTCTACCATCAGACCACTAATATACTATAGAGTTATTTTTCCTTATTCTTAATTTTGACATTTAAGTAGACAATAGAAATAGGGCTAATCGAAATATTATTTGCGTATTTGTGAACCGTGTTTTTCGGGAAAAAATATTCCTTAGGCTTCTGTTGCCTTTAGTTTAGTTGTAGTAGAGTCACCAGACCTCTCATTAGAACTTGTGTCATTGAAACGGATGATTATCAGTGAACTTCGATTTAAACACATGTATTCTAGTGTATTTGAATAGTCTAGCACCATATCTTATGCATTCAGTTGAGTCGCAAGTGTGTAATGCACTGAATTCACTTAGATTCAATAAGCTGGAATGTGTCATCTTCCACTTACAGAATAATTGTAACCTGAGTATGAAGGTATACCAGTTACTACCAATGCTTGTGTAAATTAGCAACTGGGACTCATTGTTATTGTTATGCTTATTTGTACATTACGTCATGATTCACATTCATCATATGTAGGCTAATGATGTTACTCGCTTCGAGTACCTGAGTTAGTTGAAGTGAGTTTGGAAACATAGTCAACTTTTTCATATGAATCGGTAACGTGTTTGTAATGTTTTCATTTCAAACTTAATTAATTAATAGTGTTGGGAAGTTTATACTTACATTGTGTTTTCTTAAAATCTGTTGTCTCTGTTTAGGCTTATTTGTATGTTATTGGAAGATGTAATATACAGCGTCGTTCAGCGTTGTGTAGACCCGTGTTTCATGGAAGAGAGTGTAAGTTTAACATTTAATGATGAATAGATTCATGTTAGAAAGGTTTTGTATTTGATAATCAGTTTGTATGGGCGCTCTGTACAGTGAACTGTATGAATTCACCTAATACTTCACGTATAACTGTACTGCAAAAATAACTAATACACTTTTGGGCTGAGCTCTACACTAGTCTATCTGTTTGTCTTGTGGTTTTTAATATCTTTGACACTGTTAATTTGTTCTGCTCGGATGACAAATGTTTACCCAGTGTCAATTTGCAAGGAATATCGAAATAATTGTCAGTGAGGGTGGTTAGGAAAGATTTTAAGTAATCTTATAAAAAGCTAAGATCTAATTATTACTGAAAACCCTAATAATACAGATTATGGGATCAGTAATATTGATTATTGTTACCTTGGGTTCCGAGTGGAACATACGGCTTCAACAGCATATCTCAGTCCTGTCCTATTCTCTGCAGTCCTCTTTAGCTAGCCCAAAGATTCCCTATAGTCCCTCATCTCCTCACAAGATCTTCTCCATGTCACCTTTGGAGGCCGAAGTCGTTATTTCGCCTTCGTGTTCAACTCTTGAGCCTGTCGCGCTATGTCATTTAACGGTCTCCTCAGCGTGTGTTCAGTCCATCTCCACTTTCTTTTCAGAATATTTACTGAGCAATAAGTTCTTGGTTGGTTTGTTCCCAGCCAGAGTTTCTTGTTGCTAATCCTTCCTGGCCATCTAGTTTTCAGTATGGAGAGAAGGCAGCTATTAATAAAAGTCTCCAATCTGTTACAAATGCTTTCTGTGACACGCGTGTCAAGTTTCCGGCTCTTAAAGAGACATTAACTGACTTAATATTGGTGTTGAAAATCCTAATTTTTTTGTTTATGCTGAGTGCAGAAAATTTCCAAACTGGCTTCAGAGTGATGAGTGTCCACCTTGCCTTTCCGATCCTGGCTTTGACATCTTCATCCGTTCCCCTTGTGGTTGAAACGATGCTTCCTAGATAAGTGAAGGATGTGACCTGTTTCAAATATATTTTGTTGGTAGTGATTGGTGCTTGTTGTTGTTCATTGGTCACCTTCATCAGTAATATTGAATGATGACTAAAGATGATAGGAAATAATGATAGAAAGGCAGAAGGGTTAAAATATAAGTTCATAGTGTATTTATCGAGTTTTAGTTAACTCAATTATAGACCAGGTTAAACAAATTGTGTATACATATTCTGTTTGGATGCACACTTTGAAGTTTTTTCTCATTGTTACTTAAAACTCCCTGTTTAAGCAGTAGATGTAGTCGTGCATTTGTTAACGAATTATTGATTACAATATATGTCAGTAGATGGGTGTAATGCAACCTAATATCTTGTGTTAACTGTTTACTGAATGAGATAAGATTTTGTTGCATCTTTTACCTAACTCCATGACGTACACTCATGCGACCGAGGATTAAAATTTAGCTCTGATTGGTACTCGATCCTTTCATTTTTTTTCCACCATTATTCTAAATATATTATTATCACATTAATTTGAAACATCAAACAGCATTAAATAACTATGGCTTAAGGAATACAAAACTGTCTCGGATTATTTTCGAAAATGCATCTTTTTCCCCATGACTCCCACGTATTTAAATTTTGTTTGAAAATTCTACTGTCTGTTGTATTATTGTTGTTTCAGTCGTCAGTTCATATATCTTGAATGCGTCTTCATGTTTCTTTTGCAATGAATGTGTGAGTTGCCATTATTGCTAGCAAATAATTTCCACCTGTTTACTTGCTTGAGTGTCGGTGGCACAGCGGTAGAATGCTCGCCAACCACGCATGTGGTCCGGGGATCGACCCCTGGCTGGCGCACCCCTGTACGTCGCTAAGCTAGTAATAAGACTGGTAGAGTGGAGGCTGAACATGAGGCTAGCAACGCCATCCCGTAAAAATAAACACCACTGCTGCCGAAACTTCAGAGTTCTAGTTTGAAGCCCTATATTCCACTGGGAAAGTAAAGGGATAAAAATTTTAAAAAATATTTGCTTGCATGTGTGTGTGAGTGTGTTTACTTAGGTAAGTTAGTTCACAAAGTTGTATGTATTTTTAATTTTAATTTTTGATTACAGCTTGATTCCACACTGTATTTTGGTACAAGTATGGAATTTTCAGCATGTGGTATCGGTAGCCCAAATTTTGCAGGCCGACCATAGATATCGGGTGTGCATCGGCAGGGGATCGAACCCCGGACCATGTGCATGGTCGGCGAGAGTCCTAACCACTGTGCCACCGACGCACTTCATTCATTACTGACTTCCTTTTAGTGACTGAGCAGGCTTAAATCACTCATCTTCAATTGGAAAAATTGTGACATCAGAAGTCGACTTCATCACTGTAGACGGACGGCCATTCTGTTTACTTTTATCACTTCATCTGATTAGTAGGTATATTGAGTTTGCTAGATAAAAGCGATATCAGCTAAGGTAGTCTTAGTATCTCTTAGTCAGTTCATCTGACTATTGTGAACTCTCAGTTACACTTTTTAACATAAAATATCTTTTTCACTGATTAATTGTTAATTTCTTTTTTGTTTGTTTATAGGTTGTTGAAGCAATATGTGATCGAGCATAGGATACGATTATTCCGTTTCACATTACATCCGGCCTTCAATATAATATTGATGATTTTTCTTCTTTTTTGTTTATGAAATTGCATAACGCATAACCTTTATCTGTGATATCTATTCAATCCTACTTCCTACAGTTATTTTATTGTATAATATCGTGTCTTTTGTCTTGGTGTGAAATTCACTATTATTTATGATACTTTATCCTAGTGTTTTTATAGTTAATCACTTCGGTGTGATTTCAAATAACTTATTTCAGGTGTTGTTATAAGTTTCGGTTTATTTCTCTTCTCGTGAAGCTTGTAAAATTTACCGTATAAGTTTGTATACTTTTCTTTTTTTAAAAAAAATTATTTTCTTGTGTCCGTAAATCCTTTGATTCCCATTTTCATGGTTTACTGAGCCACCCATATCATTTGTAACCCTAATTTTTGTGTGCTATTCAATGAATTTCCAAAACTTATTTAGTTTAACTTATATGTAGTAGAAACAACTGGGTGGGTTAGTCTTTCAACGCAACTTCCGATCTTTATTGACTTTGAGGAGTTTTTCGGTAGTCGTGTTTCCTAAGTTAGCTTTCCTTGACTTTAAAACTTCCAGCTTTATTTTAGTCATTATAATCACTACAGAGGAATCAACTTTTTAAAACCAATGCAACCATTGTCTCCTACACAGTAAACTAATGAAAAGAATGTAGTTAGTGTAACTCAGGTTCTGTCGTTCCTTTATGAACTTATCATAAAACAATTCCCTGTTGATGTCGATGATGCATCAGACTGTTACCATGGCGAAAACAAATTTGTAGTTTTCAACTTCTTCAGGTGTCAATCTGCTGATAAGTAAATTCACTAATTGCTAATAAATAATTCTGAAGTATGATACTGTTTTAAGCCTTAATATTTTAGTATGTGTCTAACGGATCAACGCAGCAGTGCATTATTTCGAATTGCTACACTTCGCTAGATCAGAATTTTTTCGGAAGACTGCATCTTATTATTATTTTTACAAAAATTAACTCAGTCGCCAGTGTTGTGTAGATGAGCACAAATTCTCTTGTTATAGTGATGTTACTTCTGAAAAGATAATAAAACGAGGTCATAAGTTTACGTGAAAATTTAATTACACTGGGGGTGTATGTGTCAGGCATCACTATTTTTGGTAATTTCAGATGACTAGTCCTCACAAAGTGTTATATGGCTTCGTGTAATCGAGTAGAATACCTTAACCTAATATATCTCTTAGACTTTTGCTTCACGGTCACATACTGACGAAAACTCTAGATCGATGGGATCGAATGTCATCTACAGGCAAGTGTCTGATTTCAATACTTATAATGGCTTGTTCAATGGTGTATGTATGTGATCAGTGTATGTAGTTCATGCCTGAAACTTGTACATTCTTTCGCGTTTGTTTATCTTGATGTGCGCTTAATCTACGTAACACCGCAGACCTTAGGATCCTTGGTACCATATCGCTTAGGCTGGTTCTCCTGTGGTTATTGTAGAAAAAGTAGTCCCTCTTCTAATAAACTGCAGTGGACAATAGGTTACATTTGTCTGATTCACGTACGCCAAATAGTGCCACTACCCTTAAACATCTCTGAAATCAAATCATTCGGTCCTGCTTAAGAGTACGGTAGAGCATCTCTGCTCACAAGAGTCGTGCGTATACACGTGCACAATGTAATTCTTGATGGGAGTCCACTTCGATGCTGCAGAATGAGACTCAGTGTCCTGCTGATTCTTCGACTGTAATGTATATTAGTGATGCAGATCATCGTTTTTCATTGGTTGTGATATTTAACTAGTTTTCAAATTGATGAAGAGACTAGTTTTTATCTCATGCTAATACGTCAGTGTTAAAAGTAAAAGGATGTTTATTTCAAAGGATTGCAGTGACTGTCGGTAGAGAACTAAAGCTTGCATTCAACTCATTTCGTACAAATGATATCAGAATCATATTTTCGGTTCTCCATCACTTCCTTGAATGCTTTCTGTATTCTGACCTGTTTCTTGTTTAATGTGCTTCAATGGCTAAATAGAAAATAAATTAATTCCTCTGAAGGCATCAAAGTATGCAACAAGTGTGTCTTCGATAATTTTATGCACTGTAACAGTATCTAAATGCATCTAATCAATAGCATTATGACACAATGGTGTAGTTGTGTAGAATGCAAAAATATCATGTAATCCGTCAAAATCATTAGCCTACAGCATTCACCACTGGTCGCTGATCTTCATTGTTCAAGTTGACCAGTTAAGCTGAAGGCTCACGGTGAAGCATCTGAGCCACAGTGTTACGTTTGTTCTCTCGTTTATGATCCCCAGCTAGCTGATCGCCCAACATCTCACTACGATTTTATTCTGGAGATATTTTTCGTACTTTTAGACTACAAATTTGGTGTTCGCTTTGCATTTGGTCTACTCAGAACAAATACTGTAGGAGTTGTAAGAGAAAAACTTGTCTTCGGATGCGTCATACTTTTTGCGCAAGCGCTGACGCTCCCAAAATGGAATGAGGACGTAGGTAAGGAGTTTGAGATTTCAGTTAAAAGGTGCATACATTACGGAATTACAGGAGAAGTATCACAACTACAACAGAAGTGATGAGTAAATAATTCACATGATGTAGCAGTGTCAATTATGACTCTTCCACACAGTTTTGTGTGGGTTTTCTGAGTGGTAGAATGACTTGAAACTCTCTTCAGAAGTTTAGTCATCCACTACCTGTGGATTTGAGAGCGAACATCTCTACCTAGTTTACGTAAGCTTTAGAAAAAGTATTGGTATTATTGCTAACCCTATACGGTATTGTGCTAATATTATCACCTCCAGTCTATTAGACTTAACCAATTAAGCTACATCTGATCAGCTTGCATGCGATCTCTATTTCAGTCATATGTTCGGAGCGGTTTGGTGAAATGAGACCACTGAAGCAGCAGAATATGACCTAACTTTCATTAGTATGAAAATAACGGGTGACACAAACAGCAGAAGGCAGAAGCTTATATGCATCAATAAAGCTTGAAGTATTTCTCTCGTGTGTGGGTAAGGTAACACCTTGTGTCCAACCTGTGATGCCTAGATTTTCAAATTTATTGATGGAAGCATTTTGTAGCAGAAAGTGGTCACGATCAACTGAGAAGGGAATGGCCTGATTAAAACAAATCTTTGGTGGTAACTTTGGTCACACATTGAGGAATGGATGTAAGTTTTTGAAGCGATGCCGCATTTTTCAGAGCAGGCACATGCCAGTCAACGCTTAGTAACGTTGTGTCGTTAAGATGGTGATTCAAAATTACCCGAGTTTTCCCTTTAATCTGTTTTATTGAAAACATGGTTCATGTACGAATTTCGCTGGAGGAGGAGGACGAGAATAGGTTGCATTTTCTTGGACATATCAGTTGACAGCTAGTGAATCATAAGGGTGCAACATGCTAACTTCAGTGCAGTCTGCCACATCTCTGTTAGAGAGAAGAGAAATAAGTTCTAGCCTAGTAAAGTTTTTATGGAACTGTGTCTGGTGCAGGTTGTCATCGCTTTTTTAAGAAATTGTCTAATATTATCTGAGCTGTCCGCAGTAATATTCTCTATGTGATTTTGTGTTGCCCAAGAGCTGCTTGAATTTTCGAGCAGTCTGTCGCAGAATTAAGAGTGTTGCCAGGTTCAGGTAAATTTCAACACAAACACCATAAAAGGTGAGACTAGGGGGAACATATGTGGTTCCGCTACTGACAGAATGAACGTTAATTAGAATAAGGGATGAAGAACAGATTTAATCATTTGACATAACGACAGTTGCTGCTGGCGGGTGTTGAAGCTGCAACGTAAATCGACCTTCTGTTTAAGTGACTGGGAGTCTAGGCTTAATTCGAATAGCGGAATCCGAACTGTTATTGGATACAACTATATGCACACGGTGAATCGGGTTAAAGCAATGATGATTTGGGTGAAAAATAGGGTGAGAGACAACATTTTGTGGCTTAGACACGGAGGCCTTGCGCTATAACCGTCAGTTTCACCTTTTTAACGGTTCCATTACCCGCGTGTAGCCGGAGAATTTTAATGACATCAACTAAATATTTTTATTGTTTTAGTACTTGATGCTATTAGAAATGTTCTGCAGTGTACATGTTCACAGGGTTTGTAGTCCAGAAAAATATCTGTAGCCTTCTAAATTATTGTCTGTAACTACTTTCTGAGATTAGGGAAAATTTTTGTTCGTCCAGTCACTTTGTTAAGAGGCATTATTCAGTACGCACATATTACATTATCATATCCGGGAGTATCAGTAGTCACCCTTATTTTATGTTTTCCACTTTTCACTTTTACTGTCAATCTTTCGAGATGCACACATCGCAACCATAAGTAACAACTCGATTAGAAGTGAGCTTTCTGCAGCGGTTGAAAGGTACCCCTGAAAGCTATAGCCTTTCGCTTAATTCGGCCCAGTCATATCGGTGAATCATCCATATTTATTAAGGAAACAAAAATTTACATGGATTTTATTTTCTGGCAGGTCTATTTGGGCTACTCCAACTATATTTGGAACATAAACATCAGAACAACCAACCATCCACACAACTCAGGAACCTGCTTTTCTTTAGAGTAAAGTATGAATATTGATGAGAAATCGCTCCTTGGATATAGGAAGGCAGGAAATTAGACTCGATTCATTCTAGGCAGAAATAGTGATAGTGAATTTTGGACGCAGCCGCGCATTACAAAAAGGTCGTTACGCGTGGTTCTTGACAAAACGTGAGACAACTTTGTTTTTACTGAAGTACAGTTAAATATTCCGAATTTTCTATCATTTATGTAAATTTAGTTAAGGAAAGTTTCGGGAATGGTTTCTTATTAAAAGTAACATTTGCGCATTAGTTTTGATCCAGTCGCATCAGGTTTTGCTTAGCTCCTAAAACTGCCTTACATTGTTGCTATGTTTATTTAGTATCTATATAGGTAAATTGTCGATCATCACGTTAATATTGTATGTTGGGTCATATTACAATGGATTTTGGGTAATCATTTGAGTTACAACATAAATGATTAATTAGTTTATTTTATGATGTGCGCCCTACGGGTTTGTGGACACAGAACCTGTTATCAATACCGTAATACTCATTGATGAATCTGAACTAGTGCTAACATTTTGGCACATGTGCTGTGGTAACCAGTTAGATTCACAGGTGGTATGACAAAATCGGCGAAGTTGAAATGCCATAGCCAAAGTCAAGGTCTTTCAATGGTTGCCCTTCAAGACCAAAGACAGAGAATGCTATGAAATATCATTCCAAGTCGAACCACGCCTGTTTTTTGCACTTGGAGAAGATAGATATAGTATTCTACTTATTTACTGGATACTTTCTGCAAATGTATACTGTGAAGTAGGGTTATGGCGTTGCAAGACTAAGGCTTGCAGTTTAAGGTTAAGGCTACGTTTAGGTTTGAAGTTAGGTTTTGGACTTCGGACTGTTTCTTGAGTTAGGAGTTGGTTGGAGAATAGTGTCAGTAATATCAGTGGGTCTCAAAGTACCATGATCAGCAGTCACCTAGATGAATGAGTATATCGCGCATGGTATAATTTCTCCATAGTTCATCTTTTTATTGACTAGGAGACATTCTCACAACACATAATCTGCGAATATACAGTGTAATATCAAGTTTTCAATATCTTTTTAGTGCATTTTTCAACGATTATGTGAGTTTGTGGCATCGGAATTCTGATTGGTTGCTCAGGGTCACTGTGGTTTTGGTTGTGATAGCTTAACTTTGCCATAAAATCATTCATGTTATGGGCTTCCACAAAAAGTCCGAACAAAATTGAATGAACAGGGGGTTACTTAAAGTTAATTCAACATACATAGGCTGGCAATAACCGGTCTTTCGGGACTTTAGATCCCGGATCAGGAATATAATTAGATTGCAGGCACTGTGTTACGTGGTCATCTTTTTAACGGCTATGCGGCTTTTATTGCTTCGTGATCCCGAATACTTGTTCGATGTCAGTTGTATGTTCCATCGGGATGGCTGCTGCAGTCTAACTTTGCCCGTTTTTCTGGACATCATGGAAATCTGGCATTAACATGCAAGCAACGATAAGGAATGAATGGGTCACGGAATGATCTTGAGCAACCTATCAGATCGTCGGTCTTCGTGATATAATTCTACAGGAAAGGGTTTACAGAAAAAATTGAAAGTAGAAGTGCTGGAGTTGTACTACCAGTAATGCAACTGTTGGTGCTCCCAAATGCAAATATTCTTATTAATGTTTGGAGTACTTACTCCCACTTGTCGTCAGTAGCACACAGTAACCCTGAAGTAGATCACAGTAGAGATTTTGGTGACCCACCGGAACTGTGGAGAATTTTGGGCACATTTGACTAAATGCTTGTGATTGGCAAATGGGTCTGAAAAAGGCATGATGTACAGTCACTTAAAATCATCTGTGTACAGAAAGTGGTTGCAGATGTTTTTAATCACATTATTGCATCATATTAGCAACTTTTATCCACTTTGAACTGTTTTTTATTATATTTTTTGCCTTGAATATGCCTCCCTGCGGCATAAATGTGGAACGATTTTGATTGGCTGTTTTGGGTCATTTCGTTGATCGCCAAGTTTAGTCGATATTATTTATAATTACCCAAAAGCTTACCATACAGCACAGCCATTTACCATGTCTGTAGTTACTGTCACATTTTTGCTTGAGCATACAAATCTCCCACCGAATCCCGCTCTTTCTCATTGTTTATAACTTAAAACGCTGCATGCTTCTGAAGAGATATTCCCCTATTCCGTTTCGTACTATATTATATGACGTGCAATAATCCATCACTTTTACTTCAAAATGAATCAGTTGTTCATTACCATTGTCCGTCCTAAAGTTCGCCTGAAATTTTTCCTGAAAATTAGACTCACTTGATTTTCTTAGCTCTCCATTGTACCTTACTGTTTTAAATAATTATCCGTCATTTCATTTTCATCGTTGACAGGTTAGTTCACTTGTATTTCCTCTCATTACTTTGATGCCATTTAGCAGCACATTAGATTTGAAACACATCAATTCAGGTACTATGTATTAATTACCTGCTCTTTATAAATCCTATGAACACAATCTTGTTAGTATGTGCGAGTAATATAGACTCCATTTGGAAATCTCCCTTTGATGACAGATGCATTTGTTTCTTTTCTTTAACTCTGATTACATTAATGTTGTTTAGTAGTCTGTTATTTTCCAGTACCTCAATAAGTACGACATCGCACTTCTCGCTTTGTTGTGGAGCTACATCTTGCTAGTCTGTTGTTTTAACACTAGTGAGCTGTTCCGTTCTACTGAATTCACTTGCCTTTCATATGTTAGGTAGCGTCGGTGGCACAGTGGTTAGGACTCTCGCCGACCATGCACATGGTCCGGGGTTCGATCCCCTGCCGACGCACACCCGATATCTATGGTCGGCCTGCGAAATTTGGGCTACCGATATCGCATGCTGAAAATTCCATACTTGTACTGAAAATACGGTGTGGCATCAAGCTGTAATCAAAATAAATAATAAATAAAATATTTCAGCACCAAGCAAAAGGGATTGATTCTGAAGCACACTATTTCTGTTTAAACTTGAACTCGCCATTTCTATCTACTTATAAATGTCTTCATCGTGTCTATCTGCTCCGTCCCACTATATGCAGCTGTCACTTCAGGCATGGTTTAGTTGTCATTCAAAGGTATTTGTCACTGAGATATACATTTGCTCGTCTTAAGAGGTACCGTATTGGAATTTCTTAAATTTGTAATTCAAGTGTGTATTATTGACCATATATACTTCTACCCAATGTATCTTAGTATCGTCTCCTGTTCGATTCGGTCTTTAAGAACTTGTGATAGCTGTCAATCTTATTGAAGACGTTAACTGTTACAATCAAATCATGTTCTCACTAAGTGTGATTGCATTATTTCCGAACATCACACTAACAGAAACAATATACTACAAGTTGCGAACATACTGATTCAAAGTGATTAAACATTAGTATACATAATTATTATTTGAAAGAACTGTTGACATGTACGCTAGATTTCTAATTCTCTTTCAATAGTGAAATATATGCACAGAAAGAATGGTATAGTTCATGTGGAAACTCGAAAACCTCTAAAGAAACTGCTCAACAACTTTGTGTCTAACAGGTGGTACGCAGATGATACTTTTATTATCTCCAATAATTAAGCGAATTTAGAAGATACCCCAAGTTCTCTCCGTAGTTGTTATCCTGCAATCCAATTCACATTAGAGGAGTCTGATTAAAAAATAGCCTCCTTGGATGTTTAACTCACGGGACGTGACAACAGGACATTGAAAAGACCCATCCACAAAAGGCCGAAATAAAACGAACAACTTACGATCTTCTACAGTTAAATGCTTATACATACAAAACTGAATCTGGTCCGGTCAATGAGTCGAAGGACCCGCAACATTTTCATCCCTAACACCAATGAATAGAAGCTGAACGGTTTAAAAGGTGCCTATCGCAAATGGCTACCCTCAATATTTCATCATTTCAACCAATGAAGACTTCCGCCAAAACCACAAACACATTTTCCGTCTCCCAAAGATTCTCTGTCTGGATATACAATTCAGTCAAGACTCACTCACAGAAATCTTTAGGAACCGTTTTTCCCTTTGCACCTGAACTTCGACTTACTGTCTCTAGAAAACTAATTATTCGAACGAACGTGTGGAATAAGCTACCACTGTTGGTCAATGTCAATCTGTCGATTCATCTGCTTCTATAGTGCTAGTTATGTCGCCCTCTTCCATCATTGGCTATTCAAACGTATCGTCGAACATTTTCCCTGATGGTTTTACAGAGGAAAAAAATCCCACAGCTGTATTCTGGATGTCAAGCAAATGCTTAAACCAACTTTAAAATCATCTAGTGCGTACACAGAAATCTTGCCGAATGAGTACGAATTAAACTTTTACAAGACGCAAAGGCCATGGCAATCTACATGTTAAATCCTGGATTCTGCATACAGAAGAAGGTTGTTCAGTCATTAAACTTACTATGGACCTAATTTGCCTCAACACTTTATGCTTGATTTCTATTAATCCTGATTTTTGTTATATTTTTCTCCTCACTATAGCATTCACACTTCTTGTAACTGATCTTAATCCTCTTTTAGCTTCAGCTGAGATATACCCAATACTGTGAATTGTGTTACTTCACTCGATTACGTACTTAATTTTATTTCTCTCTACCCAGTTAATGCTTTCTGTGTAACACAACTGTTATCTAACACCTATAGTCTTAATGACATTTTTTGGAACATTCCTTTTGTTGCTGTGACAGTATTATGTATCTGAGGTTAAGTCGTTGAAGAGAGTAACTGTTCGCTGGATACTTCTATGTATGCAAATGCTGTTGATTGGTTTTTGTTAAAATTGTTGAAATGCAGTGCAATCTTCCAGTTTACTTCCTATATATCTCCCATCTCAGCAGCTCTACTTGGATATTGTATTTGACTGTAAACTATGTACTTTTTATGCAAGAGCTACAAACGATATTCGGTCTCAGAAACCTTACTAGATATAGCAAGGTTATTAAGAATAACTGAGTGTTTTAAAGCCGATCGTCTAGTACACGTATCGGCTACTGTCTTGATGTCTTTATTGTCAGTCATAATTTACTTATAAAATTATCTTGTATATTTGGGTACTTCAATCTGACCATTTTTGCTTTTATATTTTTAGGTCACTCCAGTCCTTCTTTTGTACAAAGCGTGTGAAGTCTGAAGTATGACTTCACTTTTGGTTACCACTACATCTGAGAAACAAGTTGATGCTGCAGTGGTCTGGGATCCTCTTGGGGGAAATCCGGTCGCTAGTTTGTCCGGTGAATTAGCTTCGAAAGCATCCATTACCGGTTTTTACGGAGGTGTGGCTTGCTCAACCGCCAGAAAACCTACTATACAAACGTGGAATTTCCATAGTGCTGTAATCCATTCCCTTCCTCTTGTAACATGTGTGTTAGACTTCAACACATAGAAATATTTTGACTAAAGGACTAGTCAGTGCCTTTGTTTTCACACCAGATGGAAATTATATCATAATAGCATTTGACAAGGAAATTTACGTGTATCAAGTAGGTTAATTTACTATTTAGAATATTTTAAGACTGGCAGCGGTTGTTTGATTGGTATTTTAGAGGGTTCGCATTCTGCTAAAATATGCGAGATGAAACTGGCTAACTGGGATTCAAATGGACCTGCCCTTTTAGTGTCAGCGGACGTAGTTGGATTTTTAGCTTGTTGGTCATTGGGAAATCTCGTCCGTGGAATCAGTATGGTAAGCTCACAGAGCGTTGGTGATAAAGAGCCACAATCTAATACAAACATCTCGAGTATGAAACATTCTCCGCTGTGGTATGTTATTCAAGCAAGCACTAGTCATCCTGTATGTACTATTATGGCGGACACAGTTGTTGTGGCTGGATCACAAGGTTTAAAGGTGAGTTAACATATATAAATGAATATATATATATATATATATATATATATATATATAACTATGGCTTATTTTTTCCAAACGTTTGATTGATTGCTTTAATCTTAATAAGAAGTTCATCCATTTTACAGTTTTGACTCAAAAAAGGCATAAGGACATAAAATATACCGTAATCGCCATTCACATTTTTGTTCTACACCTGTGTTGGGATCAATTTTAACTCTGTCTTCACCTAATACTTTGAATCAATGACTGATTTTGGCGGATGTTAGTTTCGATTGATTGCGTTAGTCAATCAGGCCTGATGTAATTCTTCCGGCATTTGAATGAATAATATGCAAGTTCAAAGAACAGTACATTCACTTGTTATCTTGCAAAGTTTCTCATTATTGTTCACAAAGGCTGTGTGTATTGAGAAAATCGGACAATTTTTTTTTGTGCACCATGTAACAATACGCGTTAGAATAAAATATAAAATAATAATTAGCTTTACACTTTTTCTTAGGATCAAAAGATCTTGTGACATTTATTACGTATAGAAGAGACCATGTATCTCCAAAAATGTATATCTTGAAAATGTTTTTCATTATTCTCTTGGGTTAAATAATCATTCCATTTCATCTTCATTTACAGATGTACAATTTATATGATGGTTCTGTTCTTGGATCTTTACTCACAGATGTTTCTGGTGGTTTGCTGAGTATCTGTCCTTCATCTGTTGGTGATGGAAAACTCTTCTGTGGAGGAAATGATGGTTTATTGTATACTGCTTATATACAATCACAAGGAGTAAGTGTACATATTATTACAGTTTTTACAAATTGTTAACATTCTTTGTTATGAGGAAAGAGTTCATACTGTTATTCCCTGTGTCTGGTAAAATTTTGTCTACTAATTTAACATTCACAGCTAACGTATTTTGAAAGTAATTTTGAAGGTTTTAAGGTAAGATTCAGCCGAAAAACAATATTGTTTTCTTATATGTTAAACTAGCCTTAGTAATAGTTCTCTTCAGATAGCACTACTTCGTTTTAAAAATTTTGTGTAGGATAAAGTTTAGACATAAAAACAAGAGATTAAATAAATCTGCAATAATTTGCACTAGTATTTGTTCTTGCTCTCTGAAAGTTTGTTTATAAAGGAGAATTTTTGTAACTCAATGTTCGGCCACATGTTTCTCTAGAAATCCAGTATAATCACCTCCATAAGAAATAGCTTACCATTCACAATTATTCCGATACGAAAATGTTATGCGTAAGTTAGTGCAACAGATTGACTGAGTTTCAACATAGAACTTAGCACAGAAATACAACAGTTCAAGTTGTCACACTCTATAAAGCATATAAAGGTAGACAAAAGAGATTCAAAAGGACTATAATGGACCAAAATGTGAGGGAGAAAGAATAGCAACATGGAAACACATGAGGACATAATGGGTATGCGAGATCGCAAAGAGTGAATGTTTCTGTGTCATTGAGAATGATCTTGAGCCATGACACCAATAGTCTCCTGTTACTGGTTCGTAGCATCCCGAGGCAAGCATCCAAACCAGGCAGTCTGCACCTCCCTACATGACTGAAACGAACTGTCAAAGACTTTATGAACTAATGTTAGGCTTTGGTGTGACCACCTCGAACTCTTTTCCAACCTGATACTGTGTTAGTCAAGGAAGGCCATAGCTCGGCATGTGCAACATGTGTCCTAACCACTCAATCGATTTACTTTCACAACCTCATCGATTGATTTACTCTCTTTATTTAATACTTTACTCCTAACCTCAATATTACTCACCCTATCAAACAGAACGCAAACATCAACAGTCACAAACAGTCTTTTTATATCTTCGACTTTCAATGACCATGTCTCACAGCCATAAAGGAGGACAGAAGCAAACTGGTGCTCAGTACACACGTCCTTTGGTCGACAGGCGGATATCACGTCTACGCCAGAGATGACGTAAGTTGGAAAATGCCACCTGAGCCTTTGTATCCCTCCTAACGTCTTGTCACTAATCAATTTAGGCTTCATCCGAAGAAGTCTTGCTATCGATCTCAGATACGGGTTTAGCTATTTCTTGCTTAAATAGGGACTCAGTATCGTGATCAAGTTGGGGGTTTGACTGCTTCACTGCCGACGGTTTTTTAAGTCCATTTAATCGTTAGAGCTCCTCAGAAAATGTTATCGAAAGGCAGCAACGAAACAATCTTATATAATGAAAGCCCTCGAGGCTTTATGTTAAAACGAATCACTTCTCGCAAAACCATAGCGCCGGGGAGGAGAAATGATATGAACTCTGGATTCAGAGGATAAATTATCATGAAGGTATTAAAAACCCATTTATCTGAATACACTAAACTCAATTTCTACAGACTCTGAAACATAGGTATATTTATCGGTGTCCAACACCTGCGTTATTTCTTGACGTGAAGTCAGAATTTCACTTGACCAGCTGAGAGGTGCTATGGTAATGTTTGGCAGTGAAAGGAGTACCGAGGAAAGATATTGCAGTAATCAAGGCATTTACCTGAATTCACAAAGCCGTCTAAGAGCTTAGGTTGTCTTCTGAAGCGATGACAACCAGTGGTGTCCGTCAGGGATGCCCACTGTCTCCACTTCTGTTTAATTTCATCGTAGATGTACTAATGGGCGTAACCCTAACTGACTTCAGCAACTCAGTGATTGACTTGTTACCAGGGAATAGTCTTGTTGAATTAGAATGTGCGGACGATATAATCTTCCCTACTATGTGAAGACCCTGACAAAATGCAGTCTTCTGAACACCTTGAGCTACAATCTTCGAATGTTTGGCATGCCATTCGCTCCCACCAAATGTAAGATGATGCTACAGGACTGGACTACACTGACTCCTAGCTTAGTAATACGGAGGAAGTGGTAGAGCCGTTGACCACTTCACTTATTTGGGAAGTTGCATCAGCCCCAACGGGTTGGTTTCGCAAATGCCAGTTTGCGCCGTCTCTGGCGTAGATGTGATATCCGGCTAGCTGTCGATCAAAGGGCATGTGTACTGCTCAGCAGTCCGCCCCGTCCTCTTTTATGGCTAACTGTGAGACATGGTCATTGAAAGTAGATATGAAAAGGTTAGTTATCTTTGATCATAGGTGCCTGCGTTCTATCTACCGTCTGAAGTTGTATAATAGGGTGAGAAATATTGAGGTTAGGCTTCGGTCGAGTTATAGGGAAATCAATAGACGGGGCTGTGAAGTTACACCGACTGCGATGGTTAGGACATGTGTTAAATATGCCTAGCCATCGCTTTCCTCGACGGGGAATGTTAGCTGACATAGGATCAGGTTGGAGACGAGCTAGGGGTGGTCAAACGAAAACATGGCATCAGTCAATGAAATCACAACAGTTAGTTTAAGCCACGTAGGAAGGTGTAGACTTCCTGGTTTGGGTCCTTGCGACGGTAAAAACTAATGAAAGCTGGAGACAATTGCTGATATGGCTCAAAATCGTTCTCGATAATGGCGCAGATGCATCCACTCTTTGTGACTTATAATATCCAATAAAACTATATTGTTCTTCCATGTTACTATTCTTTTTGCCTCATATTTTTGTTTACTGTCTCTGTTTTGCATTTCTTTTTACTTTCTCTTTCTTTGTGGGCTAAGTGAAGTGTGGTAACTCGAACTGCTGCACTTCGGTGCAAAGTTCTGTGTTGAAAGCAGTCAGTCAATCAGGAGGGACCTCTTGGAAACTGTAGAGCTTCGAGGATGTGTGAAATTCTTATTTCTTCGTAGGCGTCTCCAACTGTTGAAGCTATCAAATTATGCTGTAGAAGTGAGTTGTCGGGAGATTAGCCTCTATAAGGAATCAACAGGCTTTTCTTTGAAATAACATCCAGTAAATGGAATGTAAAATTTAATTCTTCTGACTAATAGATGAATGACCACAGATGAACCAGTGAGAGACATCAACAATCGATAAGTTTCATCTCAAGTAATAGAAGTGTAACAACAAAAGACAAGGGCCAGGCAACAGATCGTTTATTAAGGAAAATCAACACATATTTATAGATTATAATGTACATTATTGTAGATTATTGTTAGTGGAAAATACAGTCTTTTGATTGGTTGTTTCTCACAGAAAGTTAACCTTGCATCTCTTTGTGGCTGTGTCAGATCATCCATATGCTAACTGTATCCGCCTACGCAAAGCCTTTGTTCTCAGAAGTATCATAATATATGTGATATCCAGTTGAAAATCAGAGACCACATTTTCTAGTTGAGCATACTGTAGACTTATTTTGACGATCTCAACTAGGATAGATCTCAGAGATAACTCTGTGATAGCACTATCCCTTTGGTAATAAAACATGTCATTAAATTTAAACCGCACATTATACGTATATCGTATACCGTATTACCTCCTTTCAGTAGTTTGTCGGCATTCCAGTTTTCACTGTAAACACATAGATAACAAGTAGTCTATCAAAAATAAGTTCGGAAATAAAGGGTGTACATCTAACGAAACCAACGAAATTAGAAGTATCAGGATGACTAGTCACAGAAACTTAGTCTCAGTAGTTTAGATGTTCGGCGAACCATTTTTCTATCGATTCTTAAGGCTGATTTAGCGTATCCAATATTAGGTGGGGGGAGAAACACCATTTTTCAATACGGTTTTCGGAGACCATATACACGATGAAGGATTGAATCAAAGAATTTGAGATATTCATACTTATCGGAGTAATTATTGACTTGCTGTGATTCCTGCTTTCAATAATTTTGATTCTGTGGTTTTGACAAATGGATTTAAGGAATTAATATCGTGAAGAATAGTGCATGACTTACTCATGTAATCTGTCTGATGTAAGATAAGTATTCTTGATTGTTTATCTAGCCTGCTCAGTATAAAAACTGTTATTTGTTTCTTAATTCGTGCTATACTTTTGTTTGTGTGAGCACTGCACTCATATATTGATGGCAGCAATTCATTGCCGTGAACCTGACTTGTCCAAGGTCTTCGTTGGCAGTAGTAAGTAGTTCCTGCATCTACGTAATAAAATTTTTACACTGCACTTCTTATTCTATTCATTAGCTTCGGACTAAGTGTTACTGTACACTGGCTGTAGAGACATAAATTTCACCTGTCGGACAAAAATATGCGAATACATATCTCTCAGGAGAAACAGGAGACCTCCGATACGTTTGGATTGTTCTTTAGCTTCTCAGTAACATAGTGTTTGCAGCTCCCGTTCTTCTTAACCGAATCAAGCATATAATCTTAAAACGCGACAGTTGAATGTTAATTCACATAAAAACGTTAGGTCGCTTTGATATGATTATGAAATTAGATGCACGATGCATTCGATTTCATAAACACTATTTCTAAACATCTGACGTGTGTGCTTGCACGAGTACTACTTCCTGTTGAAGTTTGTTCTTCATCTTCCAGGGTACCCTGGGTACTTTTCTAGTTTTGACTTCATCTACATTCTATTGATTCCGCTTGATTTAAGAGGCGTCTACAATTTTATATCTACATACCAGTGTGTCCACCTCAGCGCCGTTTGTTCATAACAAGAGTGTACTTCCTATTGCTCATAAAACTGATAATCCCGCCCACAAATTGAGCTACGTTGAAGAAAGAGGAGAGTGTGTATTTTAGTCTTTCGGGCAGCTTGTCAAAACTATGAATGAATGCTCTACAACGATTACTAATATCAGGTTCACCAGGCACACTAGAATAGCCTAGCAAAGATGTAGCTGAACTGGGTGACCCAGGTCGATGGGTGAATTTCGGTTATCTTATTTTGGCTACTGCCGGATCGCTTAAAATATTTGTCTACACATTGCCTTATTTTTTCATAAATGCCAGCCTACTCATAAGTAGGGTAGTTTTATATGCGAAAATTTACTGGCTGTGTAACTGTTTGGAAATATGTATGTTGTTCAACAGTCATATGTATTTCTCAACAGTTTCCAAGGAGCCACACCTGTTGTGTGAGGGTTAACACTGGTAAATGACTGCCTAAATCCTGGTTGTGGGGTGGGGTCGAACTTGTGATCTAGTGGTTGGAAGTCCTGCACCCTGGACAGACCAGTGATCCATACATAAAAAAATCAGGATAGGATGGGCATCACTTAGGTTGGGCACGACTTACTGCATAATTACTCATGAGCAACAGAAAAGCTAATATGAAAGAGAAGAAAGTCTGACTTGGTGCACTGTCCTCACATTCTCTTTCAACTTTGACATGTCCAGGTGAATAGCGCGAAATGACGTAACGGCAAGTTGTCTTCTCATTATACGATTACTCTGAATAATGCGTCCAGTGAAATAATGATGATTAATTTATTTTGAAACTTATACGCGGGAAGGTACTTCAGCAACTTAATTCTTAGTTTTTCGCTGGCTAAGATGTTCAACTACATGTTAAACTTATGAGGAAACTAGTTTTCATCTCGTTCAAGTATGTCAGCGTAAAACTCAAAAAACAGAATGTCTATTTGAAGCAATTTTACTGATTACTGATAGAGAACTTTACCTTGCATTCAGTCCGCTTTGTGTAAATGATATCGATATCATATATTCGGGATGCGTAGTGTCTCGTTCTCCATTGCTTCTTTGACTGCTTTCAGTATTCCAACCTTCTGTTTCTTATTTCTCCCGCTTTGCCTGTTAAACAGAAACTAGCATGCTTTTCACACAAAAGGTCTCTGTATAAGCTACGCAAATCTCTTTTTGTTGCTCAGGATGATTGTGGGAACTATCCGATATTCTCAGAGCTTTAATACTATATTGTGGATGTTTCTAACAAAATTACAGTTGAGGATGTCACCATGCCTGTTGATGAAACGACCACGGAGAAATCTTGGAGCTCGATTCACGTCGGACGGTTTCCACTGTGTCTGTTGTCTTAAGTGTTATATGCTGCAGCTTCATCTCATAGAGAACTGCTCTAGAAAAATTACTGTGCATATTGTGCATTGTCCTTCGCAGTTATGCCATGTAATTCAGATGATATAACAGCGCAAAAACACCCACCCGAACTACATATCTTAATTATTCCAATTTTTCACAATTGCTGGTGCGAAATTAATGTATACATACAAGTTCGGTACCTGTTTACTTTGCAGACTATATTCTTTCGGATTACCTGCGCACAAAAGTGGTTCACTGAGCTCCATACAGGAATCCCAGTGTTCTGATATACAGGCTACTCTAATTTAGTTAGTAAGAACGTGTAGTTGTATCAGGAGTTTCGAACTATTTTTCTTTTCTTAGTGTTTAACTGTGCTATTTTCCCCTGAAAATTTTAAATGCATGTCTATAAAACTGAAAGAGCTATCTGACAATCTTATTTGTTATTTTGACAGGGGTTCTATTCTGCTGACAAAGAGATTCGTCATTGTTTTTCAGATTCTAAGTAAGCATTTTTTTCTTTGAGTAATCATATTGACTGCTTTTTACATGTATTTAGTGTCTGTTAATGTTACTTAAGCTTGATGGAGTTGTAATAGTTTGTTTTCATAGACCTTAGTGTGATACATCTCATACTTCGAGGAGTCAACTTAATGGTCTATACTCAGAACCATCAAGTAATAAGCCACTGTTGGTTCACTAAAAATATGTTTGCTTGTATATAAGCCTTTTTAATCTGAATAATGAAATTGATTTCCTGATTTCAAAATAGTGATGTTGTTGTGTGTGTGGTAATGTACAATTTGCTAGTGTTTAAAGAGGCGGTCAATGGGAAACATACACTATGGTACTGTCGTTTAGTGATATGGAGAATCGTTTATCTTGGTTTATGAAAAGCCCGCCAGAACAGACCACGAAACACTTTCTACATCCTATAAGCATATATGCTAACTAAAACCTCTATCTCCCCTACTCGCTGTAGGTATATTGCCTCGAAACAATAGCAACGGCGCAAACACTTGAATTCCGAAGCCCAGGTCTACAAACTGAGAACGCCTATTAAGCAGAGTTAATCCATTCAGTTAATACACTTAGTAATTCACACTGTGTTAGTCTCATGCAAAGATTGCTAACCGAACATCTGATGATACCTACGAATATTACGTTACAGAGGAAGGATCGACTCAATTGACCAATACAGTGCTTGCAAGCAGCAATGCCTTACTTATTTTGATAGTTTACGTTCATGGATGAGTCAACTTCTCTAATGACACCATTCCTCGTGTTGAAAATTATTGAGGTGTATGTGATAGATGCAATGAATACTAGACGGGGATGATGATCAGCTAAATCTTATAGGATCGGCAAACCAATCACTCTAGGTTCTAAATTCCTGAGCTAGGTATGTTCGTTCTCGCTAATACATTCCAAATATCTGGGCACATACAGTCACAAGGAGAGCGGCAAAGTGTAAATGCTAATATTCACTCATTTGAAAAGCAGTCAGTGGGGAAAGTAATTCATCTTCTTTGAAGTCGGTGTATTCTTATTCACTTGCAAGAAATGTTAAAAGATGAATACGATGAAGGTAGCTGAGGTGTAGGGAATGCTGTGACTGACCGTGTGGATGACCAGAGTGACAAGAATGATTATTTGTTGACATTCATAGGGAGTTATCAACAATCTATTGACCTTTATTCTAGTTGTTCATATATATATATATATATATATATATATATATATGTATATAATCCAAAATAATACAAAGCAACAGGATCTGGTTGTGTGATTCCGAAGCCGTTTTGTAGATAGTAGAGATATATTGTTGGCTGGACCAACCTAGCTGTTAGCTAATCTGTTAAGATTCCGGGTGTTTTCTTTCCACCGTTTGTGGGAGTCTCATCAGTCCTAATGGACTAACAGTTGTTGCGCCTCACTAAATACTATTACCAATAGTTGCAGATTCTGTGACGGTTTAAAATAGTTAGCAATGGCTCTGAAGCATTCGCGGCGTCCTATTCAAGTTGTCAGAATTCAGAACAAATTTTATTTCAAATCAGGAATATGAACTGCACTTATTGTCTGAGGGCTGGTGGTAATACGTCGAATAAAAAGATTAGAATATATTCGAAATGTGATGGGTGAAGGTCTAGTGCCACATTTCCCTATTTAATTTCTTCACCCTGTGTTTATACATATGATTGACAGGAGGAAAATACATTACGCTATGAACGCCTAAAAGAGCTAGTAGCTGTAGGAAGTAAATAGTTTACTTTACAGTAAGCTCACTATTTCTCCTCTATAGGGAGACGGAACAATAATATAGGACGGAAAAGAGGGCGTGTTATAACTGGATACATCAGATAAAAACCTGTTTTGAACTGTGTTGGGGATTTTGAAAAACAACAAACACTGTAATTATGAAGGTGAGATGTTCACTTTGTGCAAAATTTGTGAATTTTTCAACCACATTTTGTTAACTGTTCTCTTGTTATAGTTTTTCAGCTTCTCAGAAAGCAATAATTATGATGGCGATGGATATGGATTGTGAAATGCTGGTAGTAGGTGCACGTTGTGGTTTGATCGAAATTTTACGACCCGATTCTTTAATTACTTGTGTACAACGCTTTTCAGTTCTCAATCCATCTATAGCAAACGATTCAACTAACACTTATTTGACTGGATTGTGTCTAATACCTCGTCCTGATTGGTTATCTGATATTGTTGGGATAGAATCGCTTGATTCTGAAGTTTCATCCAAATCTAATCACAGTTCTGAGCAAAGTACAGGTTCTAATACTAACGTCCGAGCATGTTCAATCGAACCATTCAAGCGTCATTTCGGCTGGAGATTAGACGATGCAGTACACGCCAGATTACCTGGGTTATTAGAGGTGAGACTGTGATATACTTCCTTGATTATCTCTAAACCATACTTATTTTAGTGATGCTGGTACAATTTTGGATAGTCGATTTCTTAATTACATGGAGGATTTCATCATGAGCTGACATCAGGTAGAGAACCACTGGAAAACCTGGGAGTACTGGACAGATGTTTCGTCCTAGTTTGGGACTCTTCATCAGTACGCACCCACCAGGGTTCGAGCCCAGGACCTTCTGGTTACAAGGCGAGGTCGTAGACCATTCAGCCACTGGGACCCGATCTTAATTGGAGAATGCTTTAGCTAAATTATTGTTTATGGCAGGGTTTGAGTATATAACTTTGGAGTCTGATGAATCACTATCAAGAAACCCTCAGTTGTGTCCCAGTGTACACACATTCACTTAGACTGAGAGTAAACCTAACTGGCTATCTCAACAAAGCTAGCCATACCGTAGATGTGACGAATTTCCTGGAATAATTTTAGCGCCGAGCCAAAGTGAATTATTATAAATTATTTAAAATCTGAATAATTCTGCTGTAGAGAAGCTATGGCTTTTACAGCGAAACTTTCAGAAGAATCTTATTTTGACTTTGTCCTAAAGCTCTGGGATTATTTTAAATAATTTATAAAGGGACAGATGGTACGATTTAACAACTTCAACAACTAAGTAAATTCCCGGAAATTAAATTAAATTTTTACACTTAAATTGTTCCTAAGCTCCTGATACTACAAGTAAGCCGTGAAGAAAGCATTGGTAGAAGTTATAAACACCACACTTGATGATGTTGTGCAGTAATAGAATACGATAGGAGCAACACATCGTAACGCAAAATATTCAGCTCTTAGTAAGCAGACAGATATCGCAAGTGGTGAAAGTCAGTTGACATTAATGTGGTTGTTCCATGAAACCTTGTCGTTTGTGTATTTTAAGTCAACTAAGGATTCATCATGTGGTGCGATCATCTATCAGTAGCGTAAATCACATACTTAAGATGTATATCCAGAAGCCCATAGTGATAGTATTAGCCCAATCAAGGCCTTAATCATTTCCGTTGATTTATATCAATCAATCCACTGTGGTATTGCCATAGGTGCTTGGAGAATATCTTCAGTGCACTCTTCTCGATGTGGTCGACATCGACAACTTCACTTACTAGAAAAGGCGCATCTGTTGTGGTGTGTTGTCGACATGAAGCTTTTAGTGCTGCAGAGATATTTACGCGTCAGTTGAATATTCTGTCTCGCACTGTGATGATCTCTATCCTGCTAAGTCACCATGTTACATAACCATTAAAGATTGGGTTTCGTGATTTTGACAACCGTTGTTAACAAAACGTCAGATGGCCATCTTTCTCTATGAAGAATATTTGAAAGGTGCTTCTCGTTATTTAACCTTCTTTCTCAATTACTCTTCGCTTAACTCTGTAGAGATATCCAAGTATATAATGGGATACATTTAGTAGTTAAAAGTGGATATATCGGTTGACTGAGTTGAAAATTTTCTATCTGCACAGATAGTTAAGACATGTATTGCTACAGATTTATCACTGCCTACCGCAAAACGCTTTATTTTTAAGAATAAAAGTTACATGATTTAACAATCTGGGTGCTCGAATAAAAATCACGTTGATTAATTCAGTCTCTTATCAGTTGTTCTGTTTTTACACGTAAATGTCAGCATCCTATTTGTTTTATCCACGGTAACAACACGAGAGAAAATTTATGCATTGTGGTTCAGACTAGATTTCAGTAGTGTGTATGAATATCTGTCCTAAGGTGGTCATTCATTCATTCAGTGTTATCATCCGTCCTTTATCCTACTTATTCCTAATTTTCTCACATTTTACACTGCCTACGGACGTAATTACTTTGTTAGTTTTTCTTTCTGTCAACTTATCCTCGTAGATTCATCATGAGTATTTACCAGCTAAGACTGACAGACAATTTCACCGTAGTCTTTTCGGTATCTTATTGACTTCACGATGATGCAAATCGTAAGTGCGGATTTCCGTGATGTCATAGAAATTCAGACAAGTGTGATACTTCTCGCTGTTCATATCTAAATGGTTTGGCTTAATTATTAGGGTGGTGGGAGTGTAAAAACTATGTTTTATCATTCTTGGTGTGCATGCAGCCGCGTTGTGTAGACAGCAGTCTATTAATTTCATTTGATACTCTTTCAATTTTTTCTACTGCTTTTCAAATAGACGTTTGAAAGAATTCTTCACGTGTGACCACCCACTGGTATATGCCATGTCTCACTGTGCCGAAGCTGGTAGTGATTTGAATTTCAAATGCACCCTCGTATAAATGGTGATTGCTTCGAGTTTGTTACACGGTTCTCCCTACTTGCTCATGATCAAGAAGTTGATACTGACCTATGAATTCATTAACTGTTGACTTGAATCGTTCGAGAAATCACTAAATACACCAAATGTCTAAGCAGAAGTAGTTTCACTATGACTTTTCATCTCTTTAGTCTTAATATTTGTTTCAAGTGTATATATTTGATGTTTGGTTTTTTTTTATGTGTTCATTGGCAGAGGTCAGATGTATCACTAGACGAAGCAAATCTTTTCATGGATGACTTCTTCACCAGCAATGCCAAGCATGCTAAACGTGATGGATTAGCCAGTGACGAGCTCCAGATTTTGAGAAAAGAAATTAATCGAGTTACAGCTTCCAATCGTGAACTTCTTCGAAGACTTATCAATTTTGAATTAAGATCATGTGAATAGTTCTTTTTTTAATGCGTTTGCACTAAATACACATTCTTTCAACAGCAACAAAAATCGTCATTTTCGCTGGTGATATTTTGACCAAGTTGTTTTTGTGACTTATTCCAGCATAGTTTTTCGATGCGTCATAAAGCACCACAACTACATATATGTTAAGTTTGTCCATTCACTGTATGATTGACTAACGTGATCATTGGTCGTACTAACTACGTTTACCTTTACATAAATGTCGTTAATATATGTACGAATGGTGAATTCTTAAATCTACATTCATGTTTAAGCCTATGCTTAGGATATCGAAAAAGACAGTGAAAGCTTCCCAATTAATATATGCAACTCAATGACAGCAACTACATCAATATAGCCATTTAAGCAATAAATGTCGTTCACCAATTCTAAATTACCAGTTAGATTATAGGCCATCTTTGATGTTTCTTACTCAGCTGTTTTATTTTCTAATTTACTTTTCATCCACCTAGGTTGTTTTAGTTGCGCTACATGACATTTGTGACACCTAATTTAGCGCCAGTATATTCATGCAAACCCACAGGCCGAATAGCTTAAACGTAACGCTTTTGTTTGTAGCACTGCATGTTGCTATCTCGACTTTCTGAAGGGACTATCAGTTCTTTCTGGGTTGCTGGTACGCCGGCGTGTTGACAAGAGGCAACAGGAATGAAACCTAGATTCAAAGCCGATTGCATTCAATATCAGTTCAAAGTTCACCGTGATGTCGATTGACCTAAGAACTGCACAAGTTTCTTAAATATCACAAAGTGTTTAGATCACTAGGAGTACTATGATATGTAATGTTGTAGGTTTATTGTCATTATTAACCGATGACATACTAACAACACATTCTTCATCGGTTATTACAGCTGCAACGTTTCTGTAGTTACGATCTTTTTCTCCTCTTCGGTGGAAATCCGTGGATGCGATTCTGTGATCAGTTTGTTTTGATGTCAAAGTATATTCAAACTTCTCTATGAAATATATTAAGTAATAATATTTATGTCCATAAACAAGGTGAATAAATTTAGTTTAAATGTAGTCAGCTTTAGTGTTCATAAAACAAAAGCCAAAATCTAACTAACTCATGTTATATATGTCATATGACCAATTAAAGTATTCAAAATTGGGGGTCAGTGAGATATTAGAGCTAAGTGGATCGTTTGTTTACTGAAATTTTCCCCACGTGATCAGTTTATTTTTCTGTCAGCCTTTGTGGGGTGAAGTGTGTTAAACGTCAATATGTTCTGTAAGTGTTTTTAGCACCATGTGGAGTATCACGGAATGGGATTAGGGATAATACACAATATTGTATTAAATTGGAACATTAATTACTATGGTGTCATATGTTCGGTAGTAGTGGTTGTCCATAAACTCATTTTTGTGTGTATTCAGTGTGGAGAAAATACTAATTTAATCGGACATTAAACCAATGGTAAATGACAGGATATTGTTAAGTTGTTATTTTTCTATCCCGAGAAAATCGCGTGTAGGCGATGCTATGAAGTTTGAAAGATTCTATAGTAGATACTGCTTGTCTTCAAACTGGTTAATTCAATGGAAAATACTATAGTTTTCCACAATTAAAGTTGAACTTAATACAAATTTCAGCGTTGTTAAATACACACAACTGGTATGCGGGCATCGAAGTAGGTGCCTTCCTGAGTGGATTTCAGTGCACATAGTTTTCATTCTAACCAAAAAATACTCCAGTTGTGTGTCACTTCTGTAGTCCGTCGTGTGACTACTAGAATCATAGTGGTTCCAGAAAGGCTTCTATAAAAACAGTTATCATTCTAGATCCAGTGCACAGTGTCTAGCGTCATGAAATGGTTGCATATAGTATGTCATTCTTCATCAGATTTTGTGTATACAAGAATTGAAGGGGGGTATTCTGTCTTACTACTATAACTTCCTAAATAAGAGATTAACTTCAGTTTTGAAAATGCAGTAATGACTACAAAAATTCTTTTGATAGTAAAGAAAGTCGCTTCCTAAGATTAGAAAAAAGAAGCATTGGACACCAGATTTTCAACAGTTCAAATCTAATGTGTCATTCCTGGCTGACCTGTTAGGTCATTTCCTACTGTTCGATCAATAAGTGGAAAAGTGTCCGCCTCCACATAACTCTTATCCATTTAGAATGTTCTAACCACATGCATTAAAAAAAAACCAAATTTGCACGACGTTATTCTACCCTTTTAATGCTAAAAATAAGATTAAGACCAAGTATGCTAATGCATGGATTTTATTTTAGGTCAACATTCACTTAAACTCATTCTCTCTCCCTATATATATATATATATATATATATATATATATGCAAATCCTGAACAAAATTTACACGTGCGTGTTACGAGTTCATCAGATTCCATTTCATTAGGGTTGACTAAACTTCATAAATAATTGGAGCGGTCAACTCATTGGATCACTCCACCTCCTGTACTTCAAATTTATTTTAGTACAGAGACTGGTGATCTAGAATCGTCAGATATTTGACATAAATCAAATACATGTCAAAAATAATTGATTTTTTGTGCAAGACAACCAGAGAACTCTAAATTTGTCAGTATTTATGGCTTGCGTAGTCTAAATCAACCAGCTTTTTTCGTGACACTAGGCTATACCCAAAGATGTTAAGGTGAGAGTTACCTGCACTGATACAGCGATAATGAAGTCAAATAAGATTGATGGGAACCACTGGTTATTTAGCTAAACTTAGAATGATTTACAGTGCTAAGCTAAATAACCTAGAAAAAAGCTCAGGCCATTGCACTGCATTCACTTGCATTTAATCACAAAGTAGGGCGAGACTATAAAAAAGTAATATAGTGAGGTGGAGAGAGAATTTGATCACTGCAGTTTTGATTGTCGATTCAACACTGCACATGTGCTATCGGAGTGACTTAATGCCTATACCGGAGATATGGAAGGCGGCAACAAAGGGAAGTTGGACAAACAGACAGGGAGAGAATATATATGTGTACATATAAGACAAAATGTGAAAACATGTCACTAAACTGATATGATTATGAGCAAAAATTTATGCTTGAAACGTTATCCAGCTGTTGATACTGCATCACTGTGTGATATTTAAAATAAACTTACTTTACTTTACTTCGGCTATCTCCTACGGGAGGATGAGCCGGCTTCATGAACATCTCGAATCATCGCTGATCAGGTGCCGCGATCTGATGCAAGGTTTTGCCACAGGGTTATCCAATTCTTGTTCCACAGACGGAGTCCGTAGACGGTTTGTAGTCCCAGGCACTCCATATCAGCCTTGACTGTACCAAGCCATGTTTTCAGCTGTCCACCCCTGCGACATCGCCAAGATGGTAATGGCGAGGGATTTAGAACTGATTTGACCAGATCGTCATCTGGTCGGCGCAGACCATGGCCAAACCACCGAAGGTGACGTTGTAAGAGAGTTCATGAAGTTTCATGGGAATTTGGTAAGAGTGATGTCCCCAGAATCGCTCGGCCTTTTGTTTGAGAGTGCAGCTCTAGCCTTTACACAACCAAGTGTGACCTACAAGGCAGTAGGAGTGGATTAGGGAGTCCACTATCCATTGGCAGACGGTGACCGGAGTTCGGTTCATACGCCTTTTTGAATGGGGCCAGACATCCAGGACACCCAACAAGCCCTTTGTCCATACGTCTGCCGGTCAGCTCCAGTGAGCTTCATACGCCAGTCGTTGGACGTTTGGAATCAGGGTTTAGCCATCTCCCCTAGACTGTCATCCAATGGACAGTCAACCCGGTGAAGAGCGCCGGGCATCCGCTTTCGCCCTCTCACTTTGGTGAGAAACACCTCCGCCACGTGAAGGCAGTGAGTAGGACTTCCTCAGGAGAGGCTATGTAGGACGCCCGGTCATATGGGGGCATTTTAAGTGCTGTGCGGAGTGGTGGCCAACCCGCAGCGCAATGCACCCACCCCCGACCATCCTGAGGCTTTGGATGGAATTACATCCTACCACAGTGGCCAAATTCTACACTTACGATAGCCACTGGTTATCGTCCATTTAAATGAAAAACAGTTGGTCATCTCCTAGCTGTCTGTTTCTTCTTAATGGAATGTTTTGCTTAATATAATAAACTTTCTTAGCATTCCCTCCATTATCAAATGTTTCGTGGTGTCTGGTGTGTGTAATGATCCTTACTGTCGGCGGTAGGGAAGCATTGAGGTACATTAAGTTTTCCACTGAGCCTTTCCTTTCTCTTGAATAGAATGCCAGCATAACTGACTTTCTGGTTCGTGTGAAACATCTTACTGGCCCGTTAAACTCAGTAGCACTACTCCGTTACTGAACGCATACCATAGTTTAAGCTGCTTACGCACTGAGGCCTCATCTTAATTAATAATTCCTTTGCATCGGAAATCAGAGAATGGTCAGATTATTGCTGATCAACTGAAATTTCCAGTAAAAATTCTTTCCTTTCACAACTTTCTTAATAAGAATACCCTGTTGGTAATTGCCTAGGTTTATATCTAATGAAAGTTGTTAATTTGCAATACTCTTTGCAAATGTTATACACCACTGGTAATTTATTGCGAATTTTGTTTTATAGACATTTGACCAATTAAAAATATTCAATCGATAGGAGAAAAATCCAGGACATATATATATGTTTTAAAACCGTCATCACCTATTTGTCCATACACACTCGCAGAGGTTGACGTTAACAGCTAGCAATTTTTGTAAATTCTGATAACAACTTGCAAAGTGAAGGTAATAGATGCATGTGAACATTTTGGGCTGAATAGAGATTGGAGATATCAAGGGAAAAATATGAGAGCTGTAGTTGTTGATATCAAATGATTAGTCAAGTTACATTCATAAAACTCCAGTAACTTCTCTTACCCTTCTACTTATGTCTAAAAGTAGTATTCTTCTTTATATCAGGTGACGTTGACGTTATTTGGATATTTGAAAGTAGATCATCCACAACTTTACTGCTTTATGCGGCTGTCATTGATCAGAATTCATCTGAATTTCGCAGGGTTATTAAATTAAGTTCCACGACAGAATTCTCACCAACCAAGCACGTAATCGTGGTTTGACTTGCGGCCGACACAGTCCTAAACCTCACCTTGCAGTTGGTAAACCCGGAATATTGGGAATGTGGCTAGGAACTTCACCCCGTAGAATCAACACAAGCGCTACCGAAACTTCAAAGCTTGAAGCCCCATGTCCCACTCAGAACGCGCATATATATATATATATATATTTATATATATATATATATGGATGAGATTAATTCATCCATATTTCAGTGAAAATTCAAAGTAATGTAACGTAAAATACTGCTGTAGCATAGTTCTATTTTGTTCTACAGTAGAAAAATGAAGTTACATTTTGTTTAGTCTTTGAAAATAGAACTTACAGACGACTGGTTAATTGACTTCAGTATGGAAAATATCCACATTTAGACATTTCGAAGACAAAAAGGTTAGGCGAAGACATAGTTACTTTTCAATCAGATCTTAATCTATGACTTTACTGTAATATACATGGCATTTTCAATACACTAACTGAAACAATTTGTCACATATGCGAGCTCATCCCCTCAAAAGGAGTAAACATCGGCATACCCACCGACTATCTAAAAGAACTTCTGCTGAGATGCCCCCTAAACGTCCAGTTCTCCTTTAACAATGAAATATATCGTCAAAAGGATGGTATAGCTATGGGCTCACCACTAGGCCCTCTGCTTGCGGATTTCTTTATATCGAAACTCGAAAACACTTGCCTAAAGAATATGATTGACAACTTTGAACTCTACAAGAGATACGTCGACGACACCTTCATCATCTGCAACAACGAAGAGAATTTAGAAGATATCCTGAAGTTCTTCAACAACTGCCACCCTGCTATTCAGTTCACACTAGAGAAAGAGTCTAACTCAAAGATATCTTTTCTTGACATTCAACCAACGAGACGCCAACAAGACGGAACATTAAAAAGATCCATCTACAGAAAGCCAACGTGGAACGGGAGATTTATCACAAAATCAATGAAACCCAGACCAGAGAAGCCGCCCACACCCAGTGCTCCAAAAAGACTTCTCTATATGGACCTACAGTTCAATGGAGACCAATCTGCAGAAATACTGAGAAATCGACTCTCCCGCTCATTGAAGAAAACCTTTGCAGCTGAATTACGACTGACGTTATCCACGAGACCAATGATTCGTATGAACGTGAAGGATAAGCTATCGCTGTTGGCCTCATCTATGTGCATCTACCAATTCAACTGCTCGTGTGGAGTCGTACTCAGCGTTCGCTATCCAAACGCGTCAACGAACATTTACCTTCATGGTTTTATAAAGGAGAAAACCGATGCCCCCGCAGCTCGATCCTTGAACATTTGATCGACTATGAACACCAAGTCAAACCAGAAATAAACTTCAATGTTATCTACAGAGTTCAAGGCAATCTTGCTAAAAGTGTACTGACCAAACTTCTCCACATCGCAGAAGCAATGGCAATTCATCTGCTAAATCCTGAACTCTGCATACAAAAGAAATTCGTTCGTTCATTAAATCTACAATGGACGTAATCTTTCTTAATTTCAGTATTACTAATTGTATTATTTTGTCTCTTGCATTTTATTATTTCACATCTTCATTTATATTATTTTCTACCCCACCCTTTTGTAATCTCTACCCTCATTAACAATGTTACTAACTTGACCCGCGTCCAATTTCTAGTCAACTGTGTTACGTCATCCGATTAACTTACTTATTTCCAACTGTATTATTCTCTAACCCCACCCTTATTTGATTTTAAACACCACTCATTAACACTGTTGCCAACCTGACCTAATCTGAATTCTACTCAACTGTATTACGTCATCCAATTCACTTAATCAATTCTATTTTATTTTCCATCTTAACGTTTGTCTCCAAGCCAAAAAATACTTATATTACATAATTATCTAAACTTTATAAATCTAATGTACACACACACAAACAAAATTGTATAAAGATGCGATTGTACAGCTCAGTGAATAAATGCGCCGAAAAGAGTCTCTTCGCTGAACGCCTTCTTTTCTTTTAAATGACTGAATGGGGATTTTCAAGTTACAATACAAAAATATTTACCAATCTAGTGGTGATAAGTTTGTTAACAACAATTAGTCGGTATCAACATACAACAGGGACATAATTAATCAAGAAGATTAATACAAAAATCGATGGGCAGAAATAATTGTGAAAATAAAACAAACGGATTACACAATACATAATTTCGGAAAAATAAGAGGAGTAATTAAGAAGTAAACGATATCCCAAACGATTGGTAGAGAAGTACAGTAAATGTAACATGAGGAAGGTATAGTACTGTCAAGAAGAAACCGGTATTTCTCACATTACAATTTAAAAGTGATTAAATTGGAGAAAGAGTTGCTAGGCAGATAGATGACGCAATGCCAACGACGAATCCAGACGCCAAACTGGTCTTCCTACATAAAACAACCTGTTCGATTACATAGCCTAAATTTAGGTTATGCTCATGAATTCACGTGTAAATTTGGTAACAAGTATGTAGAAAGAACAGAGAGACGGTCGTCTACAAGCATTACTGAATAATTTATCTCTTAGAGGTTTGGCATCATTTAATAGTTCCATAGCTCGGCACCTGGCTGATGAAGGAAAGCACATCAACATAGAAGAATCTTCTGAGGTGTTGAACAGACACAACAATTCACGACTACTTCGAATTACTGTAGCTGTGACTATCCAAAGAGTGAAACATTAATTACATGTGCAAAAGGAAAGTGTTACTAACCGATTAATTAATACCTTGTTAGTCACTTGTCAAAATCTCATTTTTTTATTTTTAGGACATAGCTCGATAATTTCATTCATCTGTTTCCTTACTAATTCTTAATATTTCTATGCCCTTGACCTATTTCATTTCCGTTGAATAGCTTTGCACGTTACTATGTAGTTGTCTCCATTTATGGGTGAATTACCCTTAAATTCCAGAACATTCTTTTATGTACAACATATAATGTCTATATTTCGATTATAATTCTCTACTCTAACTTCTCATATACTTCGTACCTCGCCTCCATTTTTGGTAACCTGTTCTACTCTTACAAAATGAAATAAATATTCATTGCTGATATAGTTGATTGCTTAGGTTGTATGCAGCTGACGAAAATCCTGTGAAATAAAATGAATTCATGATATCGTGAAAAAGCTGTTTTTCTTTTAGTTATTCGGACAAATGTGTGTTCAGATCGATTACATAATAAGCTATTAACGATGAAGTAGCCAAAATAATAAGATAAATAAGACAATGATAACGTTATTAGTCGTAGGCGTAGGTCAATGTTTATCAGACATTGCTATTCATTTATGTAATACTGAATAAAGAATCCTCAAATAAACGATTGGCAAAGCACGTATAACTTCACGAAAATTAAATGTGAACATACACACAAATGAACCTATCTAACCATAACTGATTGAATTATAATACTTCTAGATGTTGTCTAGCAGGACGACGAAAGCTTCGCAGTTAAGTCAGCCAGCTCAGAGAACACAACTAATTCGACGGTATGAAGTGCATATATTCAAGGGGAGAAGGATTGAACTGTATTGATAAATAGTATATTCCCAATTAACGGTTTTGGAGTAGGTTAAGTGATGTTTTGTGTTCATCAGCTTATTTTAATGTGTTAGTAAATATGGTTAACAGCTGATTCTGCATTTCAAAACACGTTCAGCAAGTTTCGATAAAGAAAGGAAGACGAAATTTGCAGTATAAAATGATATCATTCTATTTCACAGGTTCTCATCAGCTGCAGACTACCTGAAATTACAATGGTTATATAAATGATAATAACATACTTTAATGTTTGATTAGTAGTAGAGAAGAGATAAAATTGACGCATCCAAAAAAGAATGAAAGCATTACAATTTTTAGTTTAAGTTATCATCATCAATTTATACACTTTCAAAGTTGAAAAGAGGGGGGAGGGGTAAGACAGAAAACAGAAAAATTGATTAACAGAAACAGTGTTAGCTTGTAGGTTCACATAGCAACTCCAAAAAACAAAAGCAGTTACAGTTTATAAGATTGAGATTTGTTCAGTGAGTTGAGATCACTGAATTAGATGACTAATCAAAATCAAAATTCAGTTACCAAGGGAGTGAGAGGTTAATCACACTCTCTTTCTGTATGCATAAGTCTGGTTTAAATCGTTTGATTGCGATCGCTTCGGCAAATCGTAGTAAATTTGCTGTCCTTTGTCTATTTAATATTTTGAAGGACTTAGAAATCTCTACGAGATGTCCGGTATCAACAATATGTCTGGTAATTGCACTCTGAGAATATTTGCTTCCTTTCAGGCATAGGTTTCTTGGAATATGTTCAGAAAACCGGATAGAAGCCCTTCTTTCTGTCCTTCCAATGTACTTGCTCCCGCAAGTGCACGTAAATTCATAAACGCAGTTGGAGGTGACATCAGCAGGGTATTTATCCAGTTTTGAGTGGATTATAGAAGGAGTGGTGTTGTATACTGTTATGAGTTTTGCTGCCGGGAAGCTTCTATTTATTGCTCCTTTCAGTCTTTTGTCAATCTTTTGTGACACTGCATCTCCTTTGAATGGGAGACAAATAAACACTTTTTTCTTTTCTACAGTTGGATGCTTTTCTTTCTTATCTTTTTCTCTGCTATACTTCTGTATAAATCCCTTAGGGTATCCATTTTCCCTCAGGCATTTCTCGACGAAATCTAGTTCTTCTTCGACCTTGTTTGGTGAACATAGCTTCCTGGCTCTGTCGTACAAAGTCCTCACTAATCCACGTTTATAGCTTATGGGACAAAAGCTGTTATAGTGAAGATATTGTCCAGTCCAGGTTTCTTTTCTATAGATGGACTTTTCAATCATGCCTTCGTTTGTTCTTTTTACATTTAGATCCAGGAAATTGAACTCATTTTTATGTTCATATTCCATGGTGAATTTGATATTTGGATGGATCTCATTTAGGCGATCATATAATGCCGATGCGTGATCCATGTCGTTGCAAACAACAAATGTGTCATCAACATATCGGCGATAGTAGGTTGTTCCATTGATAGCAGAACTTAGTTGTGTCTGTTCAAGGTAGCCCATGAAGATATCA
The DNA here is from genome assembly GCA_944472155.2 of Trichobilharzia szidati. NCBI lineage: Eukaryota > Metazoa > Platyhelminthes > Trematoda > Strigeidida > Schistosomatidae > Trichobilharzia > Trichobilharzia szidati. Next base: position 64,396,482 of record OX235279.1, on the reverse strand, counting down.
GCCAGGATAGGTCCCAGAGGTGAACCCATCGCGACCCCATCAATTTGTCGGTAGAGTTGATTGTTGAATTTGAATTGTATATCTTTTGTGCAGAGCAGCAGTAGTCGCTTCATCTCTGTTTCCGGTAACGGTAGTAGATCCGTTTGTTTACAAATGATATCAATCGTTTCCATCAGTGGTACGTTTGTGAACAAGGAGGTCACGTCATACGATACCATGAGTTTGTCTGATATGTCAATATTGTCAACTTCCTTGGAAAATTGGTAGCTATCCTTCAGGCTATGGGTTGCAAATTTAATTCGAATTGGCTCTATAGAATCAGCTAACCATCGAGCTAACTTGTGGCATGGTGAGTCAATCATTGACAAGATTGGTCTTAAAGGCACGTTTGCTTTATGGATTTTTGGTAGGCCGTACATAGACGGCAGGCGTCCACCTTTTGACTTCAGTTTATTGTGTGTTTCGCTGTTGATTAGTTTCTTCATTAGAAGTTCTTTCAGACATTTATTTACTTTATTTTCAAACGACGTTGTGGCATCTTTTTTGTTGTCTACTTCGAATTTTTCATTGTCGTTTAGAATTGTCATCATTTTATGAATATAATCAGCTTTGTTCATTATAACAACCCCAGAGCCATTATCAGGTCTAAATATGACGATTTCATCGTTCTCATATAGTTTCTTCAGAGCTATTCTATGCTCTTCGCTCAGCATCATATGGTTCTCCATTGGCGATATGTGGTATTGGTTAGCAATATCAACAAGTTTAGACTTTAGCCATCCTCTTTTATCTTCGTCTAAGGGTTTCAGGTCGTGGAGTTGATGGTATAAGTGTTCGAATTGTGCTTCTGTATCTATACGACTGATCTGCTTCTTGGAGACGTGAAACTTGAAACCTAGAGATAAGGCTTCTAATTCGGTTTTGTTTAATTGTAATTTTGATAGATTACAGACGTAGCGTTCAGGTGATTCTGGGAATTCTTCGATTAGCTTCTCTTTCACCAACGCTTTTGTCAGCTGAGTTTCATATTCCTTGGATGTTTTCGATTGTGGCTCTTTGATAAAATTCATGAATTTTAGCCAGCGAATGATATTAAGCTCGCTTAGTAGGGTATCATAGGTAGCCAGACGAGATTTCAATTCAGAGAGGTACTGGTATGAAGATTCGATGTGAGATTTTGTTATTCGACGGAGATTCTTTTGGGAAGGTGGGAGTTTAGCCGATCGCACTTGTTTCAGGAACTGCCGTGGGAAACAACCTGATTGCAAACACTGTTCATAGAACCTGATCTTTGTTGATTCTCTAGATATTCTGCATCGAATGCTCACCACCTGATTCAGTGACTTAATAGTTTTGGCAGGGAGGCGTCCTTTCAAGAACTTCATACAACTGGTTCCCTTGATAAATTTCGATAAAGAAAGGAAGACGAAATTTGCAGTATAAAATGATATCATTCTATTTCACAGGTTCTCATCAGCTGCAGACTACCTGAAATTACAATGGTTATATAAATGATAATAACATACTTTAATGTTTGATTAGTAGTAGAGAAGAGATAAAATTGACGCATCCAAAAAAGAATGAAAGCATTACAATTTTTAGTTTAAGTTATCATCATCAATTTATACACTTTCAGAGTTGAAAAGAGGGGGGAGGGGTAAGACAGAAAACAGAAAAATTGATTAACAGAAACAGTGTTAGCTTGTAGGTTCACATGGCAACTCCAAAAAACAAAAGCATTTACAGTTTATAAGATTGAGATTTGCTCAGTGAGTTGAGATCACTGAATTAGATGACTAATCAAAATCAAAATTCAGTTACCAAGGGAGTGAGAGGTTAATCACACTCTCTTTCTGTATGCATAAGTCTGGTTTAAATCGTTTGATTGCGATCGCTTCGGCAAATCGTAGTAAATTTGCTGTCCTTTGTCTATTTAATATTTTGAAGGACTTAGAAATCTCTACGAGATGTCCGGTATCAACAATATGTCTGGTAATTGCACTCTGAGAATATTTGCTTCCTTTCAGGCATAGGTTTCTTGGAATATGTTCAGAAAACCGGATAGAAGCCCTTCTTTCTGTCCTTCCAATGTACTTGCTCCCGCAAGTGCACGTAAATTCATAAACGCAGTTGGAGGTGACATCAGCAGGGTATTTATCCAGTTTTGAGTGGATCATAGAAGGAGTGGTGTTGTATACTGTTATGAGTTTTGCTGCCGGGAAGCTTCTATTTATTGCTCCTTTCAGTCTTCTGTCAATCTTTTGTGAAACTGCATCTCCTTTGAATGGGAGACAAATAAACACTTTTTTCTTTTCTACAGTTGGATGCTTTTCTTTCTTATCTTTTTCTCTGCTATACTTCTGTATAAATCCTTTAGGGTATCCGTTTTCCCTCAGGCATTTCTCGACGAAATCTAGTTCTTCTTCGACCTTGTTTGGTGAACATAGCTTCCTGGCTCTGTCGTACAAAGTCCTCACTAATCCACGTTTATAGCTTATGGGACAAAAGCTGTTATAGTGAAGATATTGTCCAGTCCAGGTTTCTTTTCTATAGATGGACTTTTCAATCATGCCTTCGTTTGTTCTTTTTACATTTAGATCCAGGAAATTGAACTCATTTTTATGTTCATATTCCATGGTGAACTTGATATTTGGATGAATCTCATTTAGGCGATCATATAATGCCGATGCGTGATCCATGTCGTTGCAAACAACAAATGTGTCATCAACATATCGGCGATAGTAGGTTGTTCCATTGATAGCAGAACTTAGTTGTGTCTGTTCAAGGTAGCCCATGAAGATATCAGCCAGGATAGGTCCCAGAGGTGAACCCATAGCGACCCCATCAATTTGTCGGTAGAGTTGATTGTTGAATTTGAATTGTATATCTTTTGTGCAGAGCAGCAGTAGTCGCTTCATCTCTGTTTCCGGTAACGGTAGTAGATCCGTTTGTTTACAAATGATATCAATCGTTTCCATCAGTGGTACGTTTGTGAACAAGGAGGTCACGTCATACGATACCATGAGTTTGTCTGATATGTCAATGTTGTCAACTTCCTTGGAGAATTGGTAGCTATCCTTCAGGCTATGGGTTGCAAATTTAATTCGAATTGGCTCTATGGAATCAGCTAATCATCGAGCTAACTTGTGGCATGGTGAGTCAATCATTGACAAGATTGGTCTTAAAGGCACGTTTGCTTTATGGATTTTTGGTAGGCCGTACATAGACGGCAGGCGTCCACCTTTTGACTTCAGTTTATTGTATGTTTCGCTGTTGATTAGTTTCTTCATTAGAAGTTCTTTCAGACATTTATTTACTTTATTTTCAAACGACGTTGTGGCATCTTTTTTGTTGTCTACTTCGAATTTTTCTTTGTCGTTTAGAATTGTCATCATTTTATGAATATAATCAGCTTTGTTCATTATAACAACCCCAGAGCCATTATCAGGTCTAAATATGACGATTTCATCGTTCTCATATAGTTTCTTCAGAGCTATTCTATGCTCTTCGGTCAGCATCTTATGGTTCTCCATTGGCGATATGTGGTATTGGTTAGCAATATCAACAAGTTTAGACTTTAGCCATCCTCTTTTATCTTCGTCTAAGGGTTTCAGGTCGTGGAGTTGATGGTATAAGTGTTCGAATTGTGCTTCTGTATCTATACGACTGATCTGCTTCTTGGAGACGTGAAACTTGAAACCTAGAGATAAGGCTTCTAATTCGGTTTTGTTTAATTGTAATTTTGATAGATTACAGACGTAGCGTTCAGGTGATTCTGGGAATTCTTCGATTAGCTTCTCTTTCACCAACGCTTTTGTCAGCTGAGTTTCATATTCCTTGGATGTTTTCGATTGTAGCTCTTTGATAAAATTCATGAATTTTAGCCAGCGAATGATATTAAGCTCGCTTAGTAGGGTATCATAGGTAGCCAGACGAGATTTCAATTCAGAGAGGTACTGGTATGAAGATTCGATGTGAGATTTTGTTATTCGACGGAGATTCTTTTGGGAAGGTGGGAGTTTAGCCGATCGCACTTGTTTCAGGAACTGCCGTGGGAAACAACCTGATTGCAAACACTGTTCATAGAACCTGATCTTTGTTGATTCTCTAGATATTCTGCATCGAATGCTCACCACCTGATTCAGTGACTTAATAGTTTTGGCAGGGAGGCGTCCTTTCAAGAACTTCATACAACTGGTTCCCTTGATAAATTTCGATAAAGAAAGGAAGACGAAATTTGCAGTATAAAATGATATCATTCTATTTCACAGGTTCTCATCAGCTGCAGACTGCCTGAAATTACAATGGTTATATAAATGATAATAACATACTTTAATGTTTGATTAGTAGTAGAGAAGAGATAAAATTGACGCATCCAAAAAAGAATGAAAGCATTACAATTTTTAGTTTAAGTTATCATCATCAATTTATACACTTTCAGAGTTGAAAAGAGGGGGGAGGGGTAAGACAGAAAACAGAAAAATTGACTAACAGAAACAGTGTTAGCTTGTGGGTTCACATGGCAACTCCGAAAAACAAAAGCATTTACAGTTTATAAGATTGAGATTTGCTCAGTGAGTTGAGATCACTGAATTAGATGACTAATCAAAATCAAAATTCAGTTACCAAGGGAGTGAGAGGTTAATCACACTCTCTTTCTGTATGCATAAGTCTGGTTTAAATCGTTTGATTGCGATCGCTTCGGCAAATCGTAGTAAATTTGCTGTCCTTTGTCTATTTAATATTTTGAAGCACTTAGAAATCTCTACGAGATGTCCGGTATCAACAATATGTCTGGTAATTGCACTCTGAGAATATTTGCTTCCTTTCAGGCATAGGCTTTTGGAATATGTTCAGAAAACCGGATAGAAGCCCTTCTTTCTGTCCTTCCAATGTACTTGCTCCCGCAAGTGCACGTAAATTCATAAACGCAGTTGGAGGTGACATCAGAAGTGTATTCACATATCCACATAAGGCCGATGGAGAACCATATGATGCTGAGCGAAGAGCATAGAATAGCTCTGAAGAAACTATATGAGAACGATGAAATCGTCATATTTAGACCTGATAATGGCTCTGGGGTTGTTATAATGAACAAAGCTGATTATATTCATAAAATGATGACAATTCTAAACGACAATGAAAAATTCGAAGTAGACAACAAAAAAGATGCCACAACGTCGTTTGAAAATAAAGTAAATAAATGTCTGAAAGAACTTCTAATGAAGAAACTGATCAACAGCGAAACACACAATAAACTGAAGTCAAAAGGTGGACGCCTGCCGTCTATGTACGGCCTACCAAAAATCCATAAAGCAAACGTGCCTTTAAGACCAATCTTGTCAATGATTGACTCACCATGCCACAAGTTAGCTCGATGATTAGCTGATTCCATAGAGCCAATTCGAATTAAATTTGCAACCCATAGCCTGAAGGATAGCTACCAATTCTCCAAGGAAGTTGACAACATTGACATATCAGACAAACTCATGGTATCGTATGACGTGACCTCCTTGTTCACAAACGTACCACTGATGGAAACGATTGATATCATTTGTAAACAAACGGATCTACTACCGTTACCGGAAACAGAGATGAAGCGACTACTGCTGCTCTGCACAAAAGATATACAATTCAAATTCAACAATCAACTCTACCGACAAATTGATGGGGTCGCTATGGGTTCACCTCTGGGACCTATCCTGGCTGATATCTTCATGGGCTACCTTGAACAGACACAACTAAGTTCTGCTATCAATGGAACAACCTACTATCGCCGATATGTTGATGACACATTTGTTGTTTGCAACGACATGGATCACGCATCGGCATTATATGATTGCCTAAATGAGATTCACCCAAATATCAAGTTCACCATGGAATATGAACATAAAAATGAGTTCAATTTCCTGGATCTAAATGTAAAAAGAACAAACGAAGGCATGATTGAAAAGTCCATCTATAGAAAAGAAACCTGGACTGGACAATATCTTCACTATAACAGCTTTTGTCCCATAAGCTATAAACGTGGATTAGTGAGGACTTTGTACGACAGAGCCAGGAAGCTATGTTCACCAAACAAGGTCAAAGAAGAACTAGATTTCGTCGAGAAATGCCTGAGGGAAAACGGATACCCTAAAGGATTTATACAGAAGTATAGCAGAGAAAAAGATGAGAAAGAAAAGCATCCAACTGTAGAAAAGAAAAAAGTGTTTTTCAAGTGTTGGTTTGTAGGGATTTGATTGGTTACAGGATTTCATCATGAGCTGACATCAGTTAGATAACCATTCGAAAACCTGGGAGTACTGGACAGCTCGCCTTGTAACCAGAAGTTCCTGGGTTCGAATCCCGGTGGGTGCGTACTGCTGAAGAGTCCCAAACTAGGACGAAACAGCTGTCTAGTACTCCCAGGTTTTCCAATGGTTCTCTAACTGATGTCAGCTCATGATGAAAAAAGTGTTTATTTGTCTCCCATTCAAAGGAGATGCAGTCTCACAAAAGATTGACAGAAGACTGAAAGGAGCAATAAATAGAAGCTTCCCGGCAGCAAAACTCATAACAGTATACAACACCACTCCTTCTATGATCCACTCAAAACTGGATAAATACCCTGCTGATGTCACCTCCAACTGCGTTTATGAATTTACGTGCACTTGCGGGAGCAAGTACATTGGAAGGACAGAAAGAAGGGCTTCTATCCGGTTTTCTGAACATATTCCAAAAGCCTATGCCTGAAAGGAAGCAAATATTCTCAGAGTGCAATTACCAGACATATTGTTGATACCGGACATCTCGTAGAGATTTCTAAGTGCTTCAAAATATTAAATAGACAAAGGACAGCAAATTTACTACGATTTGCCGAAGCGATCGCAATCAAACGATTTAAACCAGACTTATGCATACAGAAAGAGAGTGTGATTAACCTCTCACTCCCTTGGTAACTGAATTTTGATTTTGATTAGTCATCTAATTCAGTGATCTCAACTCACTGAGCAAATCTCAATCTTATAAACTGTAAATGCTTTTGTTTTTCGGAGTTGCCATGTGAACCCACAAGCTAACACTGTTTCTGTTAGTCAATTTTTCTGTTTTCTGTCTTACCCCTCCCCCCTCTTTTCAACTCTGAAAGTGTATAAATTGATGATGATAACTTAAACTAAAAATTGTAATGCTTTCATTCTTTTTTGGATGCGTCAATTTTATCTCTTCTCTACTACTAATCAAACATTAAAGTATGTTATTATCATTTATATAACCATTGTAATTTCAGGCAGTCTGCAGCTGATGAGAACCTGTGAAATAGAATGATATCATTTTATACTGCAAATTTCGTCTTCCTTTCTTTATCGAAATTTATCGAGGGAACCGGTTTTATGGACTTTCTGCAAGTATTCGACTGGTTAATTGTCTGAAATAATAGAGATGATTTGTAGCTTATGCGGTGAATGGTTTTGATGTGGTTGCTTTATCTGAATCGGCTGATTTAATCACAAATCTTTCTTTGTCCTTCTAGACAATGTCTTTAGAGAAAGCTTGTGGAGAACACAACCATATCAAGCAGTATTATTCAAGTGTACGCAATCTCAGAATCCAAGTATAATTCTCTGGCGACAGAATAACTACTTGTCGGTTATGATAGTTGATGTAACGAAGAATCACCCTCAGTGGCTAGGTGATCTTTTGCTTACCATGAGACTTTTCTTGCATAGGGTGGCATGCTCACACTAGAGAGTTTTCAGTGATGAAGAAATAACCGAGACCTATTGGTTTTCACTGGTTCCCTATTCGATGTTAATTTGTATTGAAAAATGTTATGCGATATCAAGTCAACGAGAACATTTTCACAAAACAAGCAGCTTGTCTTTATCTGAATGCCACCTTTCTAACCTGATTTATAACAGTAAATACATTTACCGTTATTTTATACAAGAAAGGTAATATCATAGAAATGTTTTTTTCCGAGTGTTTGTTTTCAGGGCTTTAATTGATTTCAAGATACATTTCGTCACGTCTCTGATGTGTTCATGTGTGCGTACATACGAACAGTTGCAAACTGAAAGAAACAAGTGTCCATTGCTAATTATTTTTCATTGGTTCTCTCTAACTTGCATCGGTTCGTGAAAAAAATCTACCTTAAAAAATATTTTTTTAATTTTTGCAAAGTTGAAACAACAATGATGATACAAGTCGCAATCGAATAGGCTTTCGTAAACAATATTTTAACTTTTTTGGTTCATTTACAGAATGTTGATATTTTCATAGATTATCTGTAGATACTTTTAACTATCTCATATATCTTATCACAGTGATATATATATATATATATGTATATATATTAGGAAAAGTAGGTGACTTTATTGTAACAAGAGAAGTTGGTTATTAACTTCACCTTGTTCATTTCTGATCAGTGATGATGTTACAGTACTTATGATTTTCAATCATTTGATCATACATTTGGATACTGTTTCATCTACAATGATTTGCACACCAGAAGAATATAATACCTTATGACTTGATTTCTTCGCTATTTATTTATATGTAGTAAATAGATGGCTATTTACTAGTAAGATAGTTTCCTTCTTCCTTTGGAAATTACTCATAACAGTTTTACTTGTAGGAAATAACTCTACGATAATGAAATCAGTTAACTGAGAAAAGAACTTTCACCAAACGGAAATATCCTCATGCAAAAATCTTTCTTCACTATTCCCTGACAAGTTTTTTTCCTTGTTTCGCCCAATACAAGAACAGATAGTTAAGTTTTTACGAGTTGATCACGAACTGATATCAGTTAGAGAACCACTGAAAACCAGGGAGTACTGGACAGCTGCTGTTTCAGCCTAGTTTGGGAATCATCGGCAGTACGCACCCACTGGGATTCGAACCCAGGACCTCGCGGTTACAAGGCAAGCTCGTATACCATTCAGCCACTGGGACCCGATTCAATGGCTCATGAATTCTAACTTCTACCAAAAGATGAGAAAACCGTGTTGTTCCGTAATAAAAAAACTAAGTCTTTGAAACGAAACATTCAGGTTGAAAGATTAACTCCATTTAGTGTGTAAGGTATATTCAAATGTACACTCGCAACTTTACCAGAATAGTTATTGTGTTGGGAGTGATCAGTGCAACAAATGAAGGTCTAATACTACTTGTAGATAATTTGAAGGATATCGGCTAACATCATCTGGCATGTTACTAAACTATTTCAATGCCTATTCCTCTTATAAGCTTAACCATTTAGTAAGGCAATAACTTGTCACAGCCTCTCAGCAGAATGTTGTTTTCCCAATGTGCATTCATCATCAGTCTGAAATAAGTGGCAAAAAGCACTTGTTTTTTATAAAATTTATACACAGAAAATGTAGTTGATTTTGAAGCCGTGTTTAGTAAAGTTGGATAAAGTATAAATTTTGTAAAAACCAGCTTGATTTTCATGATAAATTGCCTGTTTTAATTCAGAAAAAAAAACTATTTTAAGGCCATTACCTGTAATAGCTGAATCATACTTAGTCAAAATGAACACTTAGCCTGCAATAGACTTCACTGTCACGTGATTAGGGAAGGAAAAGAATAACCTTCATGCAACGGAGTGGAAATGTATGAAAGTGGGATGCAGATATCTGTTTTCGTAGGCGTTCAGGCAATAGTTGTTTACCTGTCTGTTTAACGACCATTGAATGAATGTCAACTTATGCCTAGCATCTATTTGATTGGTTATTTTAGGCAGCGCCTTACCTTCGTCACTAATCTAGATCACGAAAAAGACATGCCGTAAATAAAATAATTGAGTCATTCCCCAATCGATATATGACCAGTCAACTTTTAAAATTTAAGCCTTTTTAGGTAAAATATTTTGGTAGTTTATTTGATGTAACTGTTTGCTACTACTAAACACTTTTAGTCTGAATGCTTACAAGAATTCGAGAGTTTTGTTTAAGCTAGCAAATAATTACGCGTTAATTAATTGTTCTGTAACTAGGTAACTAAGTTTCAGGAACTGAGTGGAATACTAAAAGTCGAGTGATGAGAGTTATGATAAAATAACTTTGGCAGTCAAATATTTTGTACAGTACCTTTTCAAAAGTATCATTTCATTCACATGTTCAGGTAGACAAATACTTATTCATCAGAGAAATCTCCCAATCGTTTCTATTGCAATAGTAGTTGTATGACGAGAAAATTCAACTAAGCAAACTGTAAAAATTTACCATAGAATTCTATTCGCCAAAAACAAGATACGTGTTACTTCCTCACAATATTTCTAGTTCTAGTGGTTATTCAGAAGCAGTTTAAAATATCTGAGTCGGGAAATATGCTTATGAATTCATTATTGGTGTTATTAAAATTGAATATAAGTGATTATTCCATATTAGTTTGTTTATTAGGTATATCACACAGTGAAACAGTATTATTTACTGGATGACGTTTCGAACAAAATTTATTGTTCATAATCATATCAATTGTGATTATGGCTGGCAAAAATATCCCAGGTTATTTTACTGTACGATATATTCAGCAAAATAGGAGAGTGACTGTGAGATATACATTGATAGAGTGTATCAGTAGTTCGACGATAGAGTGCACACCAACCACTCAGAAGCTCTTTCTGTAAAGCGATGATGAACTCTATCTGAGAAAAATAACCATTGGCTCATAGTGTCTCTCATTTAAGATGCTGGGGTGTATATTCAGTATCTGCTTATCTATAACTTTCAACAATAAATTGTGATAGACATTTTCATTAATATGCTTCTCAGACAATTGTGCGTTAGTCAAATACTGAGCATAATTATATACCCACATAGAATTAGTCATTTGTCTTGATGTTTTGTCAAATTAGCAAACTTAATACGATTGTATTAGATTCATTCAATCGCTAATTTAGTCAGTTTGTTTCAGTGTTATATAGATAAAATAAAGTTTTAAGTACGTAGTTATTATTGACCTGACAATATTTGCAAATGAATGAATTACCTTCATATTACACTAACAGTTCAGTATATTGGAAGGTTTATTTCCTATGAAGTGGATAGCTACTAACCTAATCGTTATCGGACCATTGATTGGTGTAATCCAAACATGTGTTCACATTTTAAACTGTTTGTGTGGTAAAATTAGGAATATTACTAAAACAGGACACCGGGGACAAACTTGCTGTGCATTTTCTGCGTGCTTCAATATTCTTGAATTAGTTGGCAGAAAATCCGATTATATTTTGCATTAAAGTTAATTTTTTAATCCAACAATAACTTTTCTACAACAAGATATAAAACTTTTAGGTATTTTCTGAAAGAGGTGAACTGTCTAAATTTTTAAAATAGAAAGGACAAAGTCTTCAGAGCATCCGTTTTCCAATTTCTTTTTTATAACTCATTTCTGCAAGTTATGTGTCAAAAGTGTCTTCAAACGGAAACCTCTAAAAACAACTCGGAACGAGAGATTAAGGAAGACTTTTACAGACAACTGTAAACAGTAATGGACAAAATCCAAAATGATAATAACATACTTTAATGTTTGATTAGTAGTAGAGAAGAGATAAAATTGACGCATCCAAAAAAGAATGAAAGCATTACAATTTTTAGTTTAAGTTATCATCATCAATTTATACACTTTCAGAGTTGAAAAGAGGGGGGAGAGGTAAGACAGAAAACAGAAAAATTGATTAACAGAAACAGTGTTAGCTTGTAGGTTCACATGGCAACTCCAAAAAACAAAAGCATTTACAATTGAACTGTCGTCAAGATTTGACAGAATAGTTCTAAAATATTTGGGCGCCGAGTGAGAAGTAGACATTTGTAAAAAATTTATATTTGTAAAGTCTCAGCGAGATTGAAATGAGTAATTCCAACGTTTCGTTCGGCAATCTGGTCCGAACTTCTTCAGGGAAATTAATCGAAATTAACATTACATAGGTTTATATATAAAAAGGAACATCATTTGTTTTTAAAAATTTGTCCAATCATGAGTCATTCAAAAAGTACCAACAAGTATAATAAACAAAATATTTATGAGCTATGATCAAAATTTGACCTTGGACTTACAAATATCGGTCTACCTTTGTTAAACACTTTAAACAGAGTGTGTGTGGGTAAACAGTTGCAAAACATTTCTTAACGTTTCCATTAGAAGATATGGACCAGATTGCCGAACGAAACGTTGGAATTACTCATTTCAATCTCGCTGAGACTTTACAAATATAAATTTTTTGCAAAAGCATTTACAGTTTATAAGACTGAGATTTGCTCAGTGAGTTGAGATCACTGAATTAGATTACTAATCAAAATCAAAATTCAGTTACCAAGGGAGTGAGTGATTAGTCATCTAATTCAGTGATCTCAACTCACTGAGCAAATCTCAATCTTATAAACTGTAAATGCTTTTGTTTTTCGGAGTTGCCATGTGAACCTACAAGCTAACACCCTTTCTGTTAATCAATTTTTCAGTTTTCTGTCTTACCTCTCCCCCCTCTTTTCAACTCTGAAAGTGTATAAATTGATGATGATAACTTAAACTAAAAATTGTAATGCTTTCATTCTTTTTTGGATGCGTCAATTTTATCTCTTCTCTACTACTAATCAAAACATTAAAGTATGTTATTATCATTTATATAACCATTGTAATTTCAGGTAGTCTGCAGCTGATGAGAACCTGTGAAATAGAATGATATCATTTTACACTGCAAATTTCGTCTTCCTTTCTTTATCGAAATTTTATCAAGGGAACCAGTTGTATGAAAATCCAAAATGGTGACATCAAAATCCTAGTTGGCAACATGAATGCTAAACTAGGAGCAGACAATATAAGAAGAGAAGGAAGGGTGCCTACTGATTGGAAGAAAGGCTACCTTGTCAAGCTACCAAAGAAGATGGATTTAGGCCTCTGCGAGAACTGACGCGGAATCATTCTCTTATCCACGTCAAGCAAAAAACTAAGTCTAGACAACCTGAAGAGAGTGAAAGACGCACTGGGTGCAGACCTCTGCCTTGAACAAGCTGGATTTGGAGAAAAGCAAACCAAGTACGGATCAAATAGCAACTCTACATATCATCGTACAAAGCACAGAACAGCAGCCGAGTCTCTACCTCAATTTCATCAACATAAGAAAAGCCTCCGATAGCGTTGATGGCGTGCAGTGCCCAAATCTTTTTCAACCTCATTCAACGGCTTTATGACAAAGGCATATGTCAGATGATACACAATGGAAAACTCAGTGAAGCCTTTGAAGTGGGTACGAAAGTAAGGCTATCTATTATCACTGATGATATTCCTGTTCTAGTGGATTAGATTATGTGGAGCACCGTACGTTGGGAGCGAAAAGACGAGAATACGCCGGACTGATAAGAAGACTCTAGAAGATTTACGTTTAACATCACACAGAATCTCAGGCGAAAACCAATAAACTGGATGAATAAACACTGGAGACAGGACTTCAAGTGAACTCGGAGAAGATGGAGATTATGAAGATAACCAACTAACAGCAACAAAAACGACCCCCAGTCACCATCGACTGGAGAAATTTGAAAGAGACTACTTCCTTCACTTATCTAGGAAACATTGGAACGAATGAAAATGTCAAAGCCAGAATTAGAAAGGCAAAAAACACCTTCACCACTCCGAAATAAGTTTGGATATTTTTTGCACTCAGCATGAAGAACGAGAATCGGATTTTCAACACCAATGTCTATTCAGTCCTTCAGTATGAGTCAGAAACTCGACAAGCTGATCAAAAAAATCATTTCCAAAAGGTTACAGACTTATATCAGCAGCTGCTTTCGCCAGAGAGAATGAGCATCGAGAAACTGTGAGACTGAACCAACCAAGAATCGACTGCTCAACAAAAATACAGAAGAAAATGGAGGTGGATTGGGCATATACTGAGGAGACCGTTAGGTGACATAGCGCTTCAGGCCCTCGAGTGCAATCCCAATGGGAAGTGGCGAGTTTGTCATGTGTCCAAGGGTGACATAGAGGAGATCGGGCGAGCAGAAGATGAGAGATTTCGGCCGATCGTGGGCCCAGCTAAGGAGGACAGCAGAAAATAGAACATAGTGGAGACGTGCTATTGAAGCTCTATGTTCCAATCGGAACCCAAGAGAACAACAATAATAATACCACTGTATTCGTTGATCGTAACACACTTCATTAAAGTAGGGGTTATAAATCTTATAGTATATAATAGATTCATTGCATTTATCTCCGCCTTCTTACTTCCCTATAAACCAAAATGATTTCCATTTTATATATACAAGAAGAGAATATCTATATACCTTTATTGATTATTTTAAACATAACTCATTGATGAATGTAATAACTAGTGAAGACTTATTGGTGGAAAGTAGAGATGAATAATTTTATGCAATAAATAGAACTGAATCAACAACTCTATTGTGTATATTGTCATGGTGAACATCTGAAAAGTAGTCAGTAGAGTAAAACAAATAAATAATAAATAAATATCTTAGATGGTTAGTGGCAGTCGGTTATACGGCTAAATGTTAACGTCTGTGAACTCAGGTATGGGTGATACTGGTTAGAAAAGCAGTAGGGACATCAGTTTCTTCAAGGTTGTAGAAATGCCTCGCTAACTAGTTCCAGTAAAGAAGGAAGTCTAGGTCCGTGTCTGCTAACCGTTTGCTTCGAATTATATAATATTAACTCAAACGTTCATCACAATGGTGAGTTTCTTAGACTTGTAAACACTGCGAACTGGCTTCCAATCAACCATCTGTCAGTTCAGAGTTTACAAGCGGTGCATGGATGACATATTTATCATCCCTGAAGAAAATACGGACCTAAACAAAATGTTGGAATTCTTTAACAACGCTCATAGATTGGTTGAAGTGGAATCAGGAGGTAAATTATCCTTCCTAGATGTCCAGCTTACAAAACTATATGATGGAAGTCTGCAAAGATAAATTTACCATAAACCAACTGACAGACTTCCACTTAACAGAAAATGAAATCTCATCTCCTTTCTTGATATGAGAATCTACCCATATACACGGAAGATATATTGTATAAGCAGTTGGAATCCTTCAGAAATACTCAAATCAAAAATGGATATCCAACCTCCTTCATCGACAAACATCTAGACCAGTGCTCCACATAAACTGTCGAAGAAATAATTAGTTGTAAATCTGAAATTCAAAGGATATACAATTATTGTTTTCCGAAGCCGTCGGTTAATAGCAACTCGAAGAAGGTTCTTTGCCACGTCTCTACGCCTCACCTTCTCTACACACGCCACTGGTCACCAAAAAATCAAACACAAGATCCTGCTGTTGGTAAATTCAGTGTGCATTTACCATTCTACTTACTCCTGTGGAGTTAAGTACCAGAAAAACCTTGTCTAGGTACTCCCATGAACACTTACCAGCATGGTTGTCAGAAGGAGAACGCAGGACAGTCAGCAGCTTAATTCTGGAGCACATTATTACTAATAGTGACGCAGCATCATTATAGACTTCATTCAGAATCGTTCGAAAGGATTTCGCTTACATCTTCATACAGCCTACGCTTTTAGCAATGCATAAGGGAAAACTTAAACTATATGTTCAGAAATGTTTTATCCAACCTCATTTAATACCATGGGTTTAATACAAATTTTATTTTCCTGAATTGTTGTACAGTGAATTCTATGCAGTCCTTTTATTATTTTAAAAAAAATGCTTTTGTAACCCATTTTCAGTCCTTTGTTCTCTTGTTTCCTATCGCAATCATTTGCAAATGATTATTCATCACTTAACTGGTTAGTTGTCAACCTTCCCAATTATATAAGGTTATTGACTGTCATTTCTCACACATTTTCATTCATTCTGTTACTAACTGATATTTGTTGTCAATTAACACTTGGAAGTGAAGTTACGAGTAGAGATCTCTTTGCTGGCGTCTGTGTTATTAATTAAATTAAATGGGTATTTTTCGTACCGTGAAGAATTGACTCAACACCACTAGGGATTAAATAAATGACACCGGTTACTTAGCAGTCATCAGTCAGTTAAACTCATTGTCAGTTAGTAGAGAAGATTTGTAGTTCCGGGGAATGGCTAAAATTGTAAAGATTTGATTGTTTTATTTTACACAACAACTTCAGTAAATCGTCAAGTGCATTTCATCTTTTTACGAATAAGATATATGCAGTCATATTAAGACAGAGTCTGATGCTGAAACAAAGAACATATCTATATCTTAAAAATCTAATACGGCCAATGTCACACTGGTAAGGCATTTCAGACAAAAAGCGTACTTTATTTCCGTCCTATAATAATTCAGTGTTCTGTAAACCCTAGAATTCCAACCACATCCACTCCTCATCCCCGCCAAAAATAAACAGCTCAATGTAATCATTATCTAAATGAAAAAAATCGATTTTAGTAGTAGTACAATTGTGCTTTTGAAAAACTGGATTCTGATTAACACACAAAACAACTGAACAAATTCTAGTCACTACATTAGTATTAAACACAGGAGAGTAGGCAATATATACTTGTTATTCTGATAATGCATTCATTAAAATGTTTGTTTTTTTTTGATGTTATCATTGTCGTTGTTTACATGTACCACACCCATGTGTAAACATGTTTTTCCTTTTCATATACCTACACCCCACAGATTGGTATACTATGAAATAAGTGAGTGTATTACACCCACCCAATCAACGAACAAAAAGTAGACTTCTTTATTTATCTTAAAAGTGAGTTACAACAATTACCGGATCGCATTTGTATGACTAATTAGGCTCAAGCCTAACAAACAATTTATTGAACAGCCAATTTGATGATCAATAAAAGACAACAACAATACCAGCGACACAAGTTGTTTCATGTACAATTTAAAGCAATAATAATATTAATCTACTTTATTCCAAAAAACAGGACTTATAATACAGAATGGAATTCGCAGCATTTGTCACAATATTGTATCTGATTTACTCAAAATATAAATGCATTTAACCATGGAAATTTGTCCACATTTACGGTATAAAGTCAACAATAGTGGAAGTACAAAATGAGAATAATACATACAGTAATAAAACAGCCTAATTTTGATTATTAGCAATAATAATGAGGTACAACCATTAGAAGTTGTGACTTGCATGAAGAGAAATGGAAAAATGATGACAGTGAAGTTAATCAAATCAATTTTCAAGAATTGGTGTTATAGGGATTTTGTTTGATTGGTTGGAAGATTTCATCATGAGCTGAAATCAGTCAAAGAACCATTGGAAAACCTGGGAGTACTGGACAGCTGTTTCGTCCTAATTTGGGACTCTTCACCAGTACGCATCCACCCTGGATTCTAACCCAGGACCTCTTGGGTGCTAGTGGCTTAATGGTCTGTAATCTCGCCAGACTTGTAACCAGAAGGTCCTGGGTTCGAACCCAGGGTGGATGCGTACTGGTGAAGAGTCCCAAATTAGGACGAAACAGCTGTCCACTACACCCAGGTTTTCCAATGGTTCTCTGACTGATTTCGGCTCATGATGAAATCCTCCAACCAATTAAATCAATGTCAAATGTCTCCTATTAGAAACCTACTTAAAACTTTTATCCTCTAGCCTAACATCAGTTCTACGAAATCACTAGTAGTGATTAAATAGGCGGATATAATGATATTCGCCTAAGAATTCATCAATTCAAAAGAAATACTGTCTGTGATAACAGTAGTGACTAAAATAAAAACTGTAGTGTAATTTAACGTTAATAAATCAGACTTTTATACCACATAAAAATGTCTATATCAAAAATATCACAAAGATCAATATGTTTTATAAAATGAGGTCAGGGTCGTGTCAAAACATGATGGCGAGATGAACAGTCGTATACATTCCTGTTTTGCATTTATTTCGATCCATATATATATAATTTAAATGTCAAAAACTCACTTTCAACCTGTGAATTCGTTACTCCATTATTGAGACAAGAAAAAATTCGAATTTGATGTAAAGAAGGCAATTTTTATTTGGTGGTTTCGTCAAGTAACTTAACCAGCAGAGATTAGGACAGCAGACGGAAACGGAACTTTGTCACCTGAACTATGCTGTTACAATATTCTGGATTCCCACGATTGATCTAAAGATAAGGAAAAGCTACACACTAAAGAATTTATCAGCCACTAGAACGAGAAACATATAATTTTAAAAATGCTTTATGATACTCATACAAGTAGCCATTACGATGGCTTCGAAGAATTCATTGATTACTCGCAGGATTTATCGAATATAATAACTGTTTTAACTATTTCAGAACAGGTTTTCTACGGAATTATTTCATTTTCTACAACTATGCACTAGAACTTTGAATAGTAAGTATGCCGCTTTGTCTACATTCAAGTAAGTTCTTCCAGTAAACAACCAGGAATCTCGATAAAGAAAGGAAGACGAAATTTGCAAATTTCGTGTACCTTTCTTTATCGAAATTTATCAAGGGAACCAAATGTATGAAACCAGGAATCTGTCTTCTTGTTAAACAGAACTAAAGTGTTAGCTTTCTACAGAATCGTCCAGTGTCCAAAAAGATAGGTACTTTAGATCACGTTAGAAACTTGTATATGGAGCAGTTACTTGACAACTTAAGAGAAGGCATATATTTCAGGGTTACCCAAATATTAGATTTGTGTGATAACTGACTTTAATTTCTGTGCGGGACGTTGAGGAGGACTTTTTTCTGCAGCCTACATGCATATCAACCAATGTCACAACCAATAGTGTTATGGCTGAGAAGATTTGTCAAGATCCCAGAAGTATAATACAGACTTCGACGACCGTAGCGTTGGTTGTTGTAACACCTACTAAGTTCTAAAATTAATCCAGTCCCACTAGCAGGATTCTGAAGTAACAGAGAAGATTTGTAGCTCAGGTGATATGTTTGCCTCCTCAGAGCCAGCTGATATAATTCCTAAGCTTTTTCTGAAGATATCGTCTAGATGGACAATCAAAGCTTTGCGATTGAATTACTCACCTCAAAGAACGAAACGACACCAAAATGCATCCAGTCCCTTTAAATGTGTCTCAATACAAACAGGAAGGAAACATATATTCAGGATTCCTGTTGATTTCTCACATCCATCCAGTACATTGCTATTTTAAGACCAATTTACCTGCTCGTATGGAGCCAGGTATGTTGGCCGTATCCAGCGTTCGCTTTTCAAATGTATCACTGAACACTAACCAGCATGGTTTTACAAAGGAGAAAAATGATGCCCCCGTAGCTCTATCTTAGAACATCTGATAGATTCCGGACACCAAGCTACACCCCAAACAAACTTCAAAGCCGTCTACAGAATACGAAGCATTCTTCCTAAAAGTGTACGAACCAGACTTCTTCAAACTGCAGAAGCAATAACAATTGACTTGCTAAGTCCTAAACTCTGCAAACAGAAGAAGTTCGTTCAATCGCTATTCTTGCAATGGACGTAATCTATCTTAATACCCGACAGGTAAATTCTATTTCTTTCTGTCTCTTCATTAGTATTATTTTGTCTTTACAATTGTAATATTTTGCATTTTCAACTTTCCTGTTCTTTACTCCCATCCGATTTAATTTCTACACCATCTTTACCACTGTTACTGACTTGACCAACGCTCAATTTCTAGTCATTTATGTTACATCATCCGATTTATTTGCTCAATTTTAGTCCTGATTTAATTGGCATTATTCTCTACCCCACCCCTACTTGATCTCGACCTGTAATTACCTCTGTTGCTATCCTGACCTAAGTTGAAACATTTTAGTGAATTATATTACGTCATCAAACTTACCAACTCAATCTTACTTTCGTTGCTGTCTAATTAACCTTGTTTCTATATTAGATCATTCTTGTATTACCTGATTAATTATCTAAACCTGACAAATCTCATGTATACACACACATACAAAAATAATTGTATATAAATGCTATTGTACAGCTAAGTGAATGAATTCGCCGAAAAGAGTCTCTTCACTGAACATTTTCTCTTTTTCATATTTTAAAACCGTCCAATACTTCCATTTTGAAAATTTGATGGACAGAATAGCATCACTTAGGATCATGAGATATAGACATTATTGACTATTGTAAGGTAACAAATGAGTTTTGGTATTACGGATAGGGGAAGAGTCTGCTGACGCCTAAATAAATCTTTTTAAAGCAAATGTTCAGTGATATATTGATCGAACAAATTGGATTAGCTTATGTACTTGTGCTGAATCCTCAGTATCGATTGAATTCCATCAGTCAGTTTTGCAGTTTAAGTCACAGCTAAAAGACTCGACATCACGGTGCACCTTGGATTGAAATTGAATATCAACGGGAGGAGCTTTGAATCTGTTTCATTCCTACTGGCACATGTCAGAAATGCGCAACGGTAACCTAGAAAGAACTGATGTCTCAACAAAAAGTCAGACTGGTAACAGACAGTGATACAAACAAAGGTGTTGAGGCTAACTTGGTTATCCAGTTATGCACAAAGAGAAAATCATTCAGCTACCTCTACTATTACGGCAACAACCGCGTTGACTTCTACAGGCTTGACGTGTTGTATGCCTGCTTTCAACCACAAACTGTTCTTTAAACAATCTGAAACCAAAAGATGAGTTTTTATAAATGTAATCAAAACAAGATTTTGAGCGAACAATTGTTTTCGATAACTGCTTCTTCAGGCTCTACAGTTATAAATCCATGAATAATAGAGTACATATAGTCAATAAAGGCAAATGAAAATAATATCAGAAACTGTATTGGGGTGCATGTGTAAGTTGAGATGATAGTCCATTAGTTAACATAATCAATCAAATGTGTATAGGGTGTATAGTCAGAAAAATGTGATGAAGTGTAAATGAACAATTGGGTGATATAGTGCTATTTTATAGTCAACACAATACAAGTGTCATTAGGGTGAGAGAAATGCGACAACCACAAAATACATACAAATACACATTAACAAAGGGGACACTGAATGTGAGGGCTGACCGATAATGTCTAATGATAAAATAAAGAGGCTAAATTGTAAAAAGATGTTACAGAATTGACAGGCCTAGTATAAAATTACAAAGGTTGACAAAATTAAGGGTAACAATGAGGTGAAATAAACTGGGTGGAGAAATGGATAATAAAGACATGATATCACAGAATGATAATAATGGTAATAATAATACGGAAAATTATGATCCTGGTGACCTTATAGTGGGCCAGGGTAGACAGAGAGAGTGAATAAGTTTTTTCTGTACACATAAGTCTGGTTTTTCTCTATTAATCTCTAAAGCCTCAGCTATGGCTAGGAGGCGTAATCGTGTGCCTTTGGGGAGATTGTTCGGTACTCGATACACAACTGTAAATGACTCATCTACTTTGATACTGTGTTCGCTATCCACTAGATGAGACAGAATTGCACTATTTAATGATTTGTTTGCTCTTTTCCCAAGCCAGACAGGAATATGTTCACGAGTGCGTAAAGATAAATTCCTTTGGGTACGACCTATATAGTAATAAATGTCTATGAAGCGGCCAACTGTACACCCTACTTTTTTAACCAATATTTCGGAGCAACAGTTTATATTATTTGACTAATAGAAGTGAAGTATGATCAGTAGAATAATTTCTTATCATCCAGCGTTTTGTTGATAACAGTGCAATATGAGGACGTGCTTAGTAAACACGATATTTATATATGCTGACTATCTGATTTCATTGCTTTACCATTATTTATTTTGAAGTCACTGCTGAGGTTGTTACCTAGCGGGGAAATGAAAGCGTCGGTAGCACAGTGGTTAGGACTCTCGCCGGCCATGCACATGGTCAGAGGTTCGGTCCCCTGCCGACGCACACCCGATATCTATGGTTGGCCTGCAAAATTTGGGCTACCGATATCCAAGCTGAAAATTCCATACTTGTACTGAAAATACGGTGTGGCATCAAGCTGTAACCAAAATAAATAAATAAATAAATAAACCGTCGAGCTCACAGAGTGCAGTAACACCAGAAAAAATTTCCGCTAAAATTTTCAGAAAATCGTAACCAGTCTAATAGTAAAACACTAGCGATGATATGAAATCACTGTCAGAGAGTAAAATAAGCATTCTCTAAAAGTTTACTTTCTGGATAATAAAACCTTAATACTAATTAGTTTTCCTTTCAATTCAAGAAAACATTTTGACTAAGACATGCCCTTTACTAGAAGAAAAGTTCTGCCTAATTGGTGTATTTTTTTAGGCGACATATGGCATAATGCTTTCGAAAAATGTATTTATCTTTAATCAATGTTTTCTTCTTTCAGAAGACCGTACTGCGTAGTATTTAGTAACTATTTTATAAGGTCAAGATGAAACAAACAAAAAAAAAAAAAAATAAAAACTTGGATTGGCCTACAATAAACATTTCGAATATTTTCTATAGCGACAGAATAATAAGGTTCTCTAGCCCTGGAAGATATAATTTAGTCAATTGGCGTATTCGCATGTTAAGATTTTAAACCAATGACGCATTTTATGCTATGCCTACACAAATATATTTTCCAGCTATTTTCAAAGCCTATGTTTATTGCTGTATAAGTTTATATTCAGAAGTAACAATCTGTTAATTTAAGCACATCACTATATCTCCCAAAGTTAAAACGACTTATTTTCTTCAACTTGCTGTTTTACGTCAGCTTTGATTTAACATATGTGTATGCACAAGTTAGCTTTCTATTGATATGTGAATCTGTTAATTAATCTACCTTTTGTTGTATGGAGATTGTGTCGGTGCTGTAGACTTAGTCTATTCAACGGATTTACAATGTTCGGCATGTGACTAAGCAGTGTGAAATAGATTAGGACAGTTGTCTCTCTACCTGTAATATGGCATTTGAATTGCTGAGTGAAAAGTATCCGTTTAATCTCCTACGTTGGATTTCGTAAATATATCAAAAGCTTCATCCGTCGCATAATGAGAAGATTATCCTTTCTGTCATTCGTAAGTTGAAGTTAGGCATGTGATACTAAGTTAAATCAAGTGAACTAGTCTATTGAGACAAATATTCTATTCGGACGTTTTTTGCAACCGACGTACGCCATGCGTAAACTATTATCATTACTACTATTTATTCCTTGCGTTCCTATAGGATCACAGTTGCATATCACCATAGCCTTCGGTTTGCTGCAATCATTTTTAACCAGTCTCACGAGTGGTCACAAGTTTTTATTTCCTCCTAACATGGTCTCTATGTCATCTCCTCGGACACCTAACTTGTCACTTCTTATTCAGGTTCCACTAGAGGGCCTAGTGTGTGATGCCACTTGAATGCCTCCTAACCCATCTACATTTCCTTCTGAATATTCTTCAGGTAATAGGTTGTTGTCTGGTTTGCTGACAGAGTCCCATATTGCTCAGGCGCAAATATGTGAACGCCAATGTGGTCTAGACATTAATGCCATAGAACAGCATGTAAGTAAGACTTTCTTAACAGAAGAGCAAGTAGGCGCGTTGTGATCGCAAATGGGACTAACCACAATAAAGGAAACAATCTATATTTATTCTATCTAAGTAGTATATTGAAAAAGATGTTAACAGAGGAGGTAAACTTCAGAACTATATCTGATGGCGTTAGTATTTTATGGGAAACAATATTTTCCAGAAAGACTATAGTTCGTTATATCAATAATGCCAGTAATAAAATTTCTTCAAATAATTTTTTTAAATGGAGGCCGAGAATGAAAATGTCTAGCTTCTGCAGCGACTTAGTTGCCGACAATGCAGAATATTTGATACGTTTTATGTATGCTCATAATCTGCTGTGAACTTTGTTATCACACCGAAATATTATAGCAAAAAATTGTTTCTAAAGTTTTTGCGAGTTGATCATGGATTGATCAGTTAGAGAACCATTGAAAACCAGGGAGTACTGGACAGCTGCTGATTTATCCTAGTTTGGGAATCATCGGCAGTATGCACCCACTGGGATTCGTACCCAGGACATTCTGGTTACAAGGCAAGCTCGTATACCATTCAGCCACTGGGATCCGATTCAATGACTCATGAATTCTAACTTCTAAAGTGCCAAATAGATACCTTTCTTTACTGCCACAGTCTCCAGTGTTCCTTGAAATTGTAATCAATTATGAGAGTTCTCTGTTTCTCAAGAAAAACGTCACGACTGATAGCCTACTTGATTGTATATTAAGGATAAGATGCCATCTTATCTGATGATCGAAACACAGTTTACAATTTGTGAGCTTCGCCAAATTATTTCCTTGTCAATAAGAGGTTAATTTTTATGAATTAGTTTGTAAGAATTCGATTTGTTTCAAGTTTGATCACAGATCAGTGTCAGTTAGGAAACCGTTCGAAACTAAGGAGTACTGGACGGTTGTCTCGTCCTAGTTTGGGACTCTTCATCAGCAAGCACCCTCCGGGGTTTGAACCCAGGGCCTTCTGGTTACAAGGCAAGCTTGTAGACCGTTAAGCCACTGGGACCCGATCCAATGGCACATGAATTCGAACTTATGCCAATTCACGACACAGTGCGACCACTTGGCATTGTCTTTGATGGGTAACTGTCCTCACTTTCGAGCTGCTGTACCCTACTGGTAACGGCTATGATTCCTGTTATGAAAACTTCAGAAATGGTTGTACGAAAGCTGGAGAGAGTATGTATGCTTTTTTAAATCCAGTTATATTGAAGGATACATTTGAATCCATCTTTTATTTTTAAACAATGAAAGTGTCTAACCATATAGTTTTAAAGTCCAAATCACCTAATTCTCAAGACATATTGTGAGATTTACCTGGTTGATGGTTTGAGATATGTGTTCGGCTATTCAAAAGCACCACAATAAATATGTTCAAATTCTAGTTCACTCATAATTCTTCGAGTTTCAATGACTTTATGATGTGTCAAACCTTCAACCCATGTATACATGATTCAGATTTTGAGTATCAATCCTATAAATAATGACAAGCCTTTTTGTCTTGAGTATTACATGAGTTAGTTGGGTAGGTAGAGTAGTACCTCATATTCAGCCGAAGTTGAGTTGAGTTGATTTTAAGGATGTTGAAAAGCGATATGATGGGGGTCATACATTATAAACTAACCAGAATTTGGACACATTTTAATATCCAGTCGGATCACAGCTTTAAACTAGACATGCACAGTTCTGAAGGTATAAGAAATGTTCTTATTAGACTACTCAAATACATTACCGTAAATGTGTCTACAAGCTAGTTCACTATGTGTTTTGAGTAACTCAGCTAAACATATCATACTATTGGAGGTAGTAGTCAATAGGCTACCTAAGACTACAATTTAGAGTTACTAGGATGTAGTTTTACAATAAATTAAGTAAAGTTCATATTTGGCAGACAATAGCATATATTAGTCCCCTTAAACAGACTTTTTTTGCGATCACTGTAAATAAGAAATATTCAGTCCAATTACTTTGTTTGTCAGTCACTTTCAAAGCAAATCAAAGTTAACTTTCACTTAATTTGGCTAGCGAGCACTTATGATTGGTGGAATTGTCTTCTAACTAATCACCCAGCATCTTTGAATTTGTCGAAGTACATAAATAGCTAATGTGAAGTTGTGAACGAATAATAATTCTAAAATTCAAATTGGTTAGTCTGTTCACAACCACAAACCAGCCAACAAAAACTCCGGGTGCACTTCGACAATTTTTTGCAACCATTATCTACTTTTGATGACGTCAACGTTTTTTTTTATTTCTTCTTGTGTGAAAAGAAATTGGTTGAAGACAGCATAAAAATAATTTCATACTATAAATACTTCAGATAAATCATGCTGTGGCGTGTACTGCTGAAAAGATTTATCAGTGGTATGTAAAGAGATGTTCATCTGCATGAAAACATCAAATAGCAGGGAGAGACATTCGATGTCAGAGAAAGCAAATGATACAGCGTTCGAAGATACAAGGGATGGGTCCTCAATTGGTAAGAAATGAAATGCCGTCCATCTGACGGATTACTTATCTAGTAAAACTAATTACGAATCTATACAGATCTATTTTAGTAGCAGCAGAATTACTAATTCCTAACCGAAAGAGAAATGTTACGTGAATAACTCGGCACGCCACTTTTTCGACATCTTACTGATTCCAAAGCTGTTCCTTTTATTGGATATATTTTGACAGAAATGTGGATTGTGTGAAAACTGCAAGGGATTTTCCAAGTATAAATATTGATCCATTAAGCCATATGTTTTCTAATGGTAAAAGACATATGTTGTAATGCATCCTACCAAAAAAATAAACAGTGAAACAAAAAACTTATCCACAATAAAAATAACAATTGCCTAGTGCAGTGTAGGTATAATGAATTTTCATATATAGAACCAAACCTTACCATTCTTTCCAGATTAGGAGTATTGCACACCCATGTTAATTTGACAGACAATTTGATTTCATTCTCGTATGTTGAATTCTAATCAAAACTTACTTCAACAGTAGATATATGCATTTTCGAAGGGTTTTTCTATGAGGAATTAATTCATAACTTTTTAGATCCTGTAACTCTTGTAAGTAAAAAACTAAGCATATCGCAACCCATTCTCATTCATTGGGAAGAATAAATATGTCATTGTTTATGTGTGAAATGATACATCGAATCCATCTTGGCTAGTGTTTTAAACTTTGAAAAGTCAGCTGCTACATTGTTGTAAACTAGTAATACTTCTTGAAATTTGTGTCCACAACTGATCAGAGTTACTATTTGCAACGACACTCATACAGAAACTGGAATTAGTTTATTGGCCTAAAGAACAAAATGAAATGCCCTAGTTGTTGTAGAGGTAATCACATGCATTACTCAATTGAATAATATTTGTTTACACTTAGAGAAGGCTGGGACAAACTAAACTCTTTTTGTCACCAAGGCAATCTGTGTAATGACTTCATGATATTTCATAAATTGCTAATTATAGATGTTATCTTACGGATGTCCAATCTGTGCAGTATACTGTGGGAAAAGGTTCATCTATATATTCAAGTTGCTCAGTAAACGTTTGAATTACCCTTAAATTCCAGAATATTCTTTTATGTACAACATATAATGTCTCTATTTCGATTATCATTCTCTACTCTAACTTCTCATATACTACGTACCACCTTATTCTAATCTTATAAAAAGAAATAAATATTCAATTAAAGTGTGTTTGAATTGTCACATTAATTGCTGATATAGTTGATTATTTAGGTTGTATGCAGCTGACGAAAATCCTATGAAATAAAATGAATTCATTTTATCCTGCAAAAGTTGCTCTTACGACATAATTCAAATTCCCTTTCGTTCAGGTACATGAAGCGTCGTGGAAACCACGTACTAGAGATAACCATCGTGAGCACAATTGGTAGTTTTATTTATATTCATAATTCACTAACTCTGTTGTTTCTTATTCAGCTTAACACATAATTCCTAAGCATCATAGTACGACCGTCAACATTTATTACAGTCATTGTTTGTTTCAGTACTACAGTTAATCCACCCTTTAACATATATGTAAGAAAATGACTAATATATGCATTAATTTAGAACGGTAACTTAGCAACAGTCTATTATCTTCATGTTACACCTTAGAAACGTCAGTGACCTGAGGTTGTTAAGTAATTCAATGAGTTGTATTTTGCTTAAATCTTTGCCTGAAAAATACTCAATATGGTATCTTTGAGAAGTATTTCTGTTAAGTAGGTTTATGTGAATTATATTGAAAACTTTCACAGGTGAATAACATATGAAGTAATCAATTCAAACAGATCAAGCTTACAGGAATTTTTTTTATGTAATTCAATATGTGCAGATTTTCAATAGCAAATTAGTTATTGTATCAAAAAAAAAGGATATTGATCTGTTTCCTCCAACGGGACCACAATAAAAGTGAATCATGAGATAATCTTCTTAAACCCTTTTGTCAGCTGGATGGATTCTGACTACACCGGTCGTGAGTTTGATGACCACTGTTGGACATACCATTGGTTCACTAAATTTCTCTCAAGTGCAGTACTAAGTCTATTAGTGGCTAAGTAGATATCAAGGCTAGACAGAATACACAGTGAGTCATAACACTGGGATTTCTATTAGCTGAAAATAATAATAATAATGACATGCAGTCTACAAGTTCATTTCTCAGTGAAAACGATCAAATTAAGTTATTACTTTATGTATTCTAATTAAGCACTAAACCTCACTTGGTTGTGAGATAGTGATTTCGGTCTAAAAGCAAATGAGCATTTTATTGCGCATAATTAGTAAATGTCAGAAACTTCTGAGTTCATCAAATGGATATCTCACTCCTAAATTTAAATCAGTGTTACATGAGAACCAAACGTAATGACTAACTAATATTTTGCTGATTGGAATTTAGGACTTTTAGAATATACCGAGAATAATGATCTAACAGCTCTCACTAGAATAACCGTACAATTATTGCTGCTCTACATATTTTAAGATCCCCAGTAAGCAAATAAAATATACCGGAAATTTATTCGAACTGTTCGACGGCTAAACTTAAGCACATTATACATTTAGATTCTAAAACTTGTTATCGCAGTATTATGGGGGTACTTGGCTTTGACAGACAGTCAGTGGCACAGTGATTAGGACTCTCGACGACCATGCACATGGCCCGGGGTTCGATCCCCTGCCAACGCACACCCGATATCTATGGTCGGCCTGCAAAATTTGGGCTACCGATATCCATGCTGAAAATTCCATACGTGTACCAAAAATATGGTGTAGAATCAAGCTGTAATCAAGAAATAAAATAAATGAAGTTGGCTAGATTGTTTGAGATACTACAAAAGACTGGAAAGGTCACATTATTCTGAGACGGAGTGCTCACCGTGCTTGCCTTTAAAAACGACCCACGTGATGTACATGGTTATCATCAAGTTATTACTCCTTCACTAGCAGGATCAAAAGTAGTTGCTGCAATCATAATTTACAACAGAAGTAAAATGGTGACTCTCGAAGAATATACTGGGTTCCTTTCAGTACAATACTGTGTTGGTCAGGTAAACACTGTAACTGACCGCCTTCAGGTGCATCTAGCAGTTCACCTGCTCTTGTGGAGTAAGGTACATTGACCGTGGCCAGAGAACGCTTTCCACGCGAATAAAAGAACATATTCCAGCATGGTTTCACAAAGGAGAAAGGAAGGGTATGAGAAGCTCTATTCGAAAACACTTGATCGACTCCTGTCACTCTACCAACCTGACCATGATTTTAAGATCATCTGTCGAATTCATGCTAACTTGCCGCGTTTTCTTCGTTACAGACTTCTAAAGACAGCGGAGGCTTTGGCCATTCATGACTTTAAGCCAAACCTTTGTGTACAAAAGTAGTATGTACAATCCTTGCTTCTGCCTTGGCTGTAGATGGATAGACATTTATCTATTTATATTATTTGTTATGTTTATTTAGTTAGTCTATGTACTTTCCCCTCATTACTGTTATTACCATTATTATTATTCTCACTTAAAACTGTTTCCACTTGTCATTGTAAATCCAAAACTTTTTTACAATGTTGAATTCTATCCTATCAAATTTTACACCTTGTTGTATAACTTTTCATATTAGCCTACTAACCCTACAATAATACACCCCCTTCCAACATCTATACATCCTATGAATTATGCTACATATGACACTAATTATTTTGCCACTTGATATTTAACTATGATTATAATCACAAATATTTTATCTGCATCTCATACTGTTATATATATATATATATATATATATATATATATATATAATTGTACAGCTTGATAATAAATTCGTTGAAAAGTTTCTTTGATTAATATTGTGTTCTTAATTCTACAGTGGGAATTATTAAATTATTCATTATACATCAACGGCTTGAACACCACGAGTCTAACAGTAGTTGTATCTGTTAACATCACGGTTGCTTCCTATTTGTGGGACAAGATTACCTATTTGAATTGGCTATGAGAGAGGATTTTAACGACAATTTAAATTAGATCTCCAAAATGATACAATACACCGAAGTCCTGAAAATCGGTTTAAGACTATTTCAGATGTTGTCAAAATGTACGCCTAGTCTCAACAGCTCATATACGTGAATACATGGTGTTCATTTTTGAAACCTAACCTGAACGCTTTCGATCGTCACTGTCCTCGCAGGTTCATTTGTGATTAGTGAGCACATGGTTCCCAGGTTAAATGACGGTTATTTGGAGATTGAAGATTTCCAAAATAAACTATATTTACATGAAATTCTCGTCCTTACCCTTTCCTGTCTAAAACTGGCTGGAATAAGCTAAAATGTAGTCAGTTCATGAAGTGGTGCCTTGACACGTAGAATATGTTATCTAACGTTACAGTTCGTGAGTAAATCATGTCTCTCAAGATGATTTCAGATAGATTATGGAACTCGGTGCTTCCAGATAATATTAGATATGGGTTATAACCGGAATTCTTTTGTGGCTTCTATGTTTAACTAGCTGTCGATAGTTATGTGACTTGATGAACTTTAAGCAACTTGAAAATCTCTATTGAGTCATATAAAAGAAAAGGCGTTCAGTGAAGAGTTACTCTTTTCGACGAAACCATTCTCAAGCTGTACAATCGCATATATATAGTAAGTCATCTTAGCAACAAAAAGGATATTTCCGAAGGTGTGTTATTAGAATTGTAATTTTTAGATAAATTACGTAATGTGGGAAGCATTAGTCGAACACCTACCCTGATGGTCTTATAAAAGAGAAAAAAGATTCTCCCGCAGCTCTATCCTGTAACACCTGATCGAATCTAGACACCAAGCTAACTCACAAAGGAACTTCAAAGCTATCTACAGGATATGTAGGAATCTTGCTAAAAGAGTACGAATCAAACTTCTTCAAAACGCAGAAGCAATGGCAATTCACATGTTAAGTCCTGAACTATGCATACAAAAGAAATTTGTTCAGTCATTAAATCTACAATGGACCTGATCTATCTTAACACCAAATAGGTAATTTTTGTTCCTTAATTGTGTTATTTTCTTCCCCCACCTGCTATTAAATCTCTACCCCCCCCCGGATCACCGCTGTTATCAACTTAACTGTAGTTCAATTTTAGTTGAACTCGAATCAACCCCGTCAATTATATTACATCACTCAACTCAGTTATTTAATTTTATTTTAGTTTCTACCCGATTAACACTTTCTTAATTACGCAATTTGATAAACTTTGTCTTAGACATTCCGAATTATGCCCTTTACCACATATTGTGAGTGTATTAATTTCTGTAGCGCATTACTTTTCATTTATGCTGTACCACGCTTTTATGTAGTCAGTAGCATTCTACATTCCTCCAATTTGGTGCAGAGGACAACCTAATAGGAATCAAATGATGAGAAAGTGTAGCATGAAACATGAACTACGTGACGACTTTTCTTAGTCTAAGTAATCCGTTAGCACTTACTTCAGTGTCCATTGTGGTTGCTTTTCATTAGCGACGATGAGATATGTAAAGCTAAAAGTGATATAAGGTGGCCAAACTTGAATCGCTGAAGAAAAGGCGACAACTGCGATAACTTCACTGTTGAATAATAACCTGCACGAATAAAGAAGAATTTTGATTCCTGCCTTGTTGGTCCCAAGAGTACAACACCATAGCATCGATGTTTGAAAACTATACAAATTGACTACTAAAAGAAGATATCCTTATCATAGACACCAAAATAATATCCTGTAATCTACTGGTATCTCGTGTGGCGGTGGCACGGCGGTAGAATGCTCGCCAACCACGCATGTGGCCCGGGGTTCTATCCCCGGCCGATGCACCCCTTTACCTCACTAAGCCAATAATAAGGCTGGTAAAGAGGGAAGGTTGGGTATGAGGCTAGCAACCCCGTCGCGTAAAAATAAACACCACTTCTACTGAAACTTGAAGCGTCTAGCCTGAAGCCCTATGTCCCACTGAAAAAAATACTGGTATCTCTCATTAGGCTATATCAGTTGGTTGATTATTGTTTACAGTTTACCCGTAAAACGTTTAATAAATGAGGATAGGGCTAATTACGAGCAAAAAGAAATCAACATTTGTAATTAGAAATTATCAGTAAACTGACATTATTTCTAAACTGTTGTTTGATATTTTGTTACTTCAATGAAGTAAATTTCTTGATAGTTCACAAGATATCAATGAAATAAAGTGGATTCTGTTTATTCTACTCCATTTATTGTTACTGCGCTATTTAAGTTCACAAAAAGGAATTTCCGTGTGAAAGGACATTTTTCGTTTCTCATTTCTATTATATGCAAAATATGTGGGGAGTTTACATATGCAGAAGCAGTACATTAGTAGTTATCTTACTATATTTACTCAAATGAAATAGTACATCAGAAGCAGTATTTACATGCAAGCTTTGTAACGCCATATTATTCATTTAAAATCAAGATTTTATGTCATATTAATGGAATACGACTATTCTGTTTTGTTATATTCATTAACAGTGAGAGATACTGGTAGTAGGATGAACTGATACTTCAACCGGTCTGATACACTGAGATAAATATTTGAGAACATGCAAATTGTAGGTCAGTTTAGTAGCCTAATTTAGAGGTTCCTGAGATAAAACTAATCGACACCAAGTTCAGATATCAGACCACCAACCGACATACACATATGTACTAACTAGATACGGTTGCTGAGTAAAATCAGCAACAACAAATGCACAGAAACTAAGAAAGGCTTTGAAAATCAATTTGCCAAATTTCATGTCATACAAACTCCTGCTTTCAATGAATAAACTAAGGAAATGTAATTGGAACCATTGCATATATTTTAGTTAAATTGACGGTAACTTTCGTTAGAATAGCTGATATTGAGTGTCACCTTGAGACAATGGAGTCATAACTTGCATAAACGTGATAAATAAGTACAGAATAATTTCTTGTTTAGCTACAATATGACTTTATTTTTTTTTTAAACTAAAAACCACTGAAAATCCTGTCAACTTCCAACCACTTAGAAATGACGAGACAATTTCGCTTCTTGTTGCTACTTATTATACACACAGGATAGTGCTGAAGCAACTCCCATTTATATTAAGAAAATATCTCCAAATAATTATTTGCTGTTACATAAGTAGTCGAAGTCAGGTAAGGCTCAAGCTATCTAAAATGGCTACCACCTTTTATTGGTAATTTAGAACTCAAACATCCCACGGATACTCTAGCATTAAGAATTCCTTGTGTGTTACCAAATATCACCTTCGGGAAGATGGTTTGCAGTTAGACAGTGACTTCAAACAATGAATATAGTCTGTCGTAGTGTATCAGCAAAGTCCACTGTTTATTGATATAAGTATAAAACTTGGGCACTGTGGTAGAGTGAAACTCCATTATGGATAAGATTTTATTCTGATAAATCACACAGTGTTACACAGTAATATTAACTTATGACGTTTCGAGCACAAATTATTGCTCATAATCATATCAAATTGATATGATATGATTATGAGCAATAATTTGTGCTCGAAACGTCATAAGTTAATATTACTGTGTAACACTGTGTGATTTATCAAAATAAAATCTTATCCATAATGGAGTTCCACTGTTTATTATCTCAAAGGGGCTTTGTTGATCTCCACTAGTGCTTAAGACAATGTCACTTCCTCATGCAAACTGTTAATAGATGGTAGCTAACGGATATTTAAATCAATCTTTAAACTATTTCGGTCATCGCTGCAGTAAATGTAAGCGGATTGAAAATCCACCATTGAAAAAGATACGTTTTTTCTGACTCTTCTTTTCCACAGCCTCTTCATAAAAACACAATTACGTAAATCCGATATCCTCCTTTATTTGAGCTGCAATCATCATTTTCAGAGTCTAACTGCATGCTTCCCCTGGCATAAATTATTTCAAATGGTCTATGAATTCCTTCTATCACTTGCAGTCATTCCATGAGACAGGCGGAGGTAGAAAGCACTTATGACACATTCCTAACTCCAGGTTAGTTTCACTAAGTGTTTTGAATGGCCTTTCTGTGTACATAAAAACACATAGGCATTTTCGATTAAACAATGCCAAAAAGCAATATCATTCATTCACATGGCTTCCTGAGAAGTTAGTCACACACTGGCATGGTAAAAGTTCATGTTAGAAACTTGTAAAGAGACAGCTTAACTAAAAACGTGACTATTTTGTCACACTCTAACCAGACCTGATAACAGCAACGTGATATTTGGTGAAATGGTCATTAATCGAATTCACCTGCAGGTTAAGCTAATATATTGTTTGTCAGATCGACTTTTAATTTACGTTACGAAGGCAATTAAGAAAGACATCTATGGAAGATAATGTTAAATTTCGTCATATTCACTTTAGTTTGATACCCGTCGCTAACGCCTCAAACGACTGTGGCTCGGATAAAGTAAAGGATGAGTTCTATCAAAAAATGTTTAGTTTGCTGTTAAAAGAAAAAATCCCGGATTTACTTATTTTACCTTGTGACTGCAATACTCAAGTAGGGAAGCTGTGAGAATCAAAAAAGTATATTGGTGACAACTTTGGAGTCCAATGATGACAAACAGACAGTAGTGACCTTCTTTACAGTTCTGTCCCGATAATAATAATTAGCACTAATTCCAAACATAGGGACAAACATTGCCTCACCTAGCAACCTCCAGCATTAAACTAACGATGGACACAAATAGATCGATATGGACGTCCTGTAGAAGGTTGCCGCTCCTTGCAAAGGTGACGCATATTTGTAAATGCCAAGAGAAGCTTTTGTATTCGATCCACTTAAGCTATGAGTCAGTGCAGACTACCCTAGTAGCATCACTTAGTATATGAATGGGGTGAATCGAATATTAAACACGCTCAGATGTCTGCTCGCTGTTCAGAAGACTGGGTATTTTGTCAAAGTATTTACTATATTAGCTTCATATTCTAAGTTGAGATCCCCCAGCACCAAATCAATCGCTAAAGCACAAAAGTCAACAAGGACCACACCCACTAGTACATCCTAAATAACATAAAATGACAGCAGCGACAATGATCACCACCGAAAGATATCACTGTACTGTTTGTTGTCCGTTCACATTACAACTGTGCTCATTAAGGACTACATAATTTGAACAACAGTGCCCTGTATACTGCAACGTACACTCGGGAATTCCTTCGTAACCACACTTCGCCATAATATCTACTGATTGTCTATGCCAAATTATTTTAGTTACCTGGAAGAGACTCTTCGTGAACAGGGTTATTAGCTGATAGTGCTAGACAGTTTCCTCAGCTACGATTCATATGCAGGACCTATTCTCCCAGTGTCTAAGCCGCATCTTCACTCTATGTCAGATGCTGCCTTTTGGTGAAGAAACGTAGAAAATGTAGGATGTGACCAACGAATTCCCGTCTGGACCTTCAGCTTGCCTGATTTCCTTGAATTTGCTTTCTCTGATCCCTATTAATTATCCATAATTCTAAGAAGACTACTGATCCCTTCCCTGTGATTATCAAAAGAGTCACAACTAGGTCTTGCAATGTTACTTCATCTCAATTACTGACAAATGTTATAACTTCGGCTACAGATGGTGATATAATATCGCATCATTCATGATGGTGTAACTACAGGCTAGCTCACACTAGTCATCCCGTTCGTAGCCTACCAGAATTTTTGTGGTGTATTTCAGTCCGGTTGAAAATACTGTAATTTACTGGTATTAAGATTTAGCTGCAAATTACCAATAACCGGCAGTACTGTTTCCCCGAAAGCTCGTATATTATGCCAGACTTCGTCAGGATGAGTGTTTCTATAACACAGACATCTCTTTTCAGTCATGCACTGCCTGAATAAAAACCTCACGTTCACATAGAAAGACTAGACAATTAAGTGCTTCGTAATTACTTGCCTGCCAGGTGGATAAACATAACAAGTGAAGGTAATCAACATGCATCGCTAAGCTGAAATTCGGTGAACTTATTTGGTATTATAAAGGTCTTTGTATTACTCAGCCAATGGAAAACGATATTGCTTCCACTGACTTTTTGCTATTCAATGCTTATAGCTCTATGAAAGTATTATTAAACAAGAATTTACAAAATCGCAGCTAATATACAGCAACTTAATCATGGTGTTCATTTCTTCTGATTTGATTTCACCCGAGGTTTGTCTGATGTATATCGCACCACATTTCAAGCATTTTATTTTATAGACACAATTAGATTGTGAATCCTTTGGAATTCGGTCTTTTACATAGACAAGGTTACTTTGCAATCACATAATCTGCACATGGTCATACTATGTTTACCAACTGACCAACTTGACGATGTAAAAATTAACTAATACTGGAGAAAAGTGATTAAATTGCTGTATATTAACTGAGATTTTGTAAATTCTTGTTTAATAATACTTTCATAGAGCTATAAGCATTAAATAGCGAAAAGTCAGTGAGAACAATAGTATTTCCTAGCAAATGAAAAACAACGATAAAAATTTTACACTAATATGCAGTGTACAAATTTTTTCAAACTACTGAAAGTGAACTTGGTAGTAGAACTAAAATCTGACCTGTCAACTTTTAACCCACTTGACGACTCAGACTGAGTTAACCTTTGATCAAAGACTTTCGGTTCTATCAGACTGAAGCTACGCTAATAGACGGAAATACAATGAAATACAGCAAATTGAAAATATTCTTTCTTACCCCCAAAGATTGTAACGCTGGTGTTCTTCCATAGAATAAAAACGTTACACAGAATGCTAGCATGATCAACTCGTGAATTCCTATCATAACTAGTAACATGAAAAACGACGTTACAGCAAACTGGGCTTAGTTTAATTACTTTTCAGAAATGTAATATATGTTACTGAATATAGGATGCGTGACATATTAAAAACATCTGGTTTGAGGCCGAAAGGACATATCAGATTGCTAAGTAGTACACATTCGTAGCTATAAAGCAATAGAAGCAACTACTATAGTGTTTTCAAGCAAATGAATTGAACGCATTAGGATCATGTGCACCTGTTTTTTATCAAGGTGTCTTCATTCCCAGCTATTTCTCCAAACTAGGTTAGGTATGCAAAACAGTGCTGGACAAAATAGGCTAATTGAAAACTGCACTCACATTAAGATTCCTATGCACAGTGGTTGTTCTTAAGTGAGCTGGTTAGTACTCCAATACCACAACCAACATTCCAGCGAAAATTAGATGTCAAGGGATGCGAGCAAGCTAACTAGACAAATATTATCACTTAACATACATAATAGATTGAAAACACCATATCCGCATACCTTTATTATGACGAAGACCAACCAACTAATACCTCGTCCATGTTCGAGGTTAATCGTCAAATTGTTACCGAGCTACAAAACTATATTACGCCTAAAATTCCAACTGAGTGAGCATATAAGCGTAGAAATATAACTTATTTGGTTTCCATTCCGATCCTTTTGATGGAATAAACTACCACTATCCAGTACTTTATGTTAAAGGGCTGTATTTTTGTCTACGCTTACCACACTTCCCAATAAGAGTAAGTTTCGCACAAGTTTGAGCAACAGTTGTGAACAAAACCCAATCTATGACCTAAAAATATATCATTTACATTGAGGCAACTCAATAATTACGTGCCCCTTGGCATAAATGAATAAATCGTAACTGTCTGAAAACTAGTGGCACTAACATGCTACTCGGTGGCTTTTGCAGCCATGAAGCACACTGAAAGTGAAGAATGTCAGTGCACTAAACCAGAAAATGAGCTCACTTAAAAACGAATCATCAAAACAGAAGACTGCTCAGTACGCCATAGTTTGGTGACTTTTTTTGGATCTTACTATAAATTAAAACCGATAAAGCAACATTTGAAATTGTAACTGCTTTTAAAAAATCACAGAAACATGATAAACAGATGGAATAAGTCCCACAGGACGTGCTCATCAAAGTACAAGTTGTATTTCAATCCTGTTTCATTAGTGATGCAGTGGTTTCTATCATATTCGATCTACAAAGACTCATCGGAATTACTCTGCACACATTACTTAGTTTCACTTACAAAACTCGATGAACCAACGTTAAGACAAAGTAAAAGTCATTTTACTGAAGTTAAGAATTTAATATTTCGTAAAAGTGCATAGGATAATCTTTCGAGAAATGAATATTAAATATAATAATCTGACATATAATCGGGTAATTTCTAGATGGAAATGGTGATGAGGTAGGTGGTACTGTACAATGGAGCTAAAAGGTGAATGTTACTAAACGGGTGAATACACAGGACGAAACCACATGATTATAGTGTAGTATCGTTTAGTTCTTCTAAATGGCAAAAAGCGAAACAAACTGATTGTAAATTGTACGGAAAATATTTTAGAACTAAATATCCATATATTATGTGGCGCTTCACATGAAAGATTAAAGGACAAAATTATTAGAGAATCAAATTTAAACCTAAATAATAATAATAATTGAAGCTTGCTTAAGCTACTTTACCAGACAAAGCAGGACAATCTTTATCAAGGTGGTTGACGACGAACATTTTCAAACGCTCCACTTCTATTCTACTGCGAGATAATCGGTTACGCAGTGCTTTGTTTTCTTCAGAAAGATGAATAACATCTTTCTCTAGACTTTTAATTAACCGAATCTTCCTTTCTCTACATTTGCGCGCAGCGTCACGGTTTCTCGCCCGCTTTCGCTCTAAACGCATGCGAGACTGTTCCGAAGGATCTAAACGAGTGTCCTTCAGATTAGATCCGGCGACGTTCCTCGAACTATTTCCTTGGGAAGAAGATGACACGGAAGAAACTGAAGATGACCTGATGTTAGGAATATTGTCATTCTGATCTAAACCAATATCGACTGAAGAGGGACGGGTATCATCTGGGTCTTGCGGTGAAGTTACTGAGACAGTTCGCTGATTTTCTGTCGTATCAACTGGAGGCAAGTTTGTTTGGATATTTAAAGGCCAAACAGCATGTTCAATTGGTTGGTTGGTTACCTGAGAACGATGAACAATTTCCGCTTGAGGTTCAATACCCAGCATTTGGAGGACTGATGCTTGTGAAGCCCCGTTAGTTGATATTCCAAGACGTAGGCCGTTTGCTAGTTGAACGGTAGCAACCTCGCTATCTGAAGACTGCTGCAAAGTATTAGGAAGAGAAATAGAAAGCGAATTTTGTAGGTTTGTAAATGTGATACTAGGCTCACTAGTTGTATTTAGTGATTCAGTTTGGGGTGATTGGAAAGCAACAAGATTGCCAGGAGTAACAGTTTGAACACCAGACAATGACTGAGCATCGAAACAAGTTGGTGAGTAGAAAAGTATTGGTGCCGGAGTTGTGTTCATCCCTGCCTGACTTGCCTGGCGGCATAATTCAGCGAAATTCGGGAGATTTTGGGGGGTTATATCGGCCAGATTAACATTGTAGAGACTATTACTGTTGACAGCTGATGTAACAGGACTAAGTGCTGCTGTTAGGGATGCCAAACCAGAAGCATCTCTAAGCTCATTTAGTTTTTGGGTAAACACACTAAAAAATGTTACATATAGTGACTGTTACTTACTTCGCGAATCTTTCTTGTTCTTCTGTGACATGTTTGGGATTAAGGAAACTTCCTGGGGTCTGCGGTGAGGCTTTAAGATGCTGGAGAATTTTTTCCACTTCTGAGCGCAGTATTGGCTGGAGTTCCTCTAGAGAAGGAGTGAGAAAGGAAGACAACGCAGGACTCTTAATTGTATTATCCAACAGAATATTTAGAGTTGTAGGGCGAGGTGCAGGTGATACTTTAGGTGGAACGGATTCTGTGGTTAAAGGGTCACCTGATGTTTGACTTTGATTCATTTCTCCTATGTGATCACCACGAACGATTAGCCAGTCAGGCTGATGACTCACCCGACCAATACAGATGACTCAAGGTCTTAGACAGTGATTTATGAGAAGTACTCATTTGGAACGATAAAACAAACGAGTTCACTATTTTCAAAACATCCTGTTATCCGAATAATTTTAAGGACATTTGATAAATTTCACTTATATATTTCAACTTTTTAAGTCATCCAGTTGTTCTGTGGATTAATTACCAAGTGGAGATATAAAAGACATGATCATAAATAATTAAGTTATTAGTGAACTTGTACCCACAATCTCATTCTGAAATCACTTTCGCGTGAGTTTTTTGTCTTTAGGCAAGTGTTTGAATTGGATAAAACCATAACGGATTTCAGTCTTGTTCTTCTCTTGTAGATATTGTTATGTCGTTACTGTCTTAAAGTACGTTCGTTAAGACTATTATGCGTAAAGCTGGCATATGTTAAGTGAACTACTGCCAATCAAAAGAAGGACTTCGTTTTTCTGAATTGAGGGCTTCAGCTTTAAAAACTAGTCAGGCTAATGGAAAAAGCAGTAGGATTTCTTTCCGTCTTGAGGGTTGGCGATTTTACTCGAACTATGATCACTCACCCAACAAGAAAGAGTTGACTTTCTGCTTTTAGCTCTGATGAGATTGTTAGTTTTGAGAACCACATCCCCTAAATGTCTTAAAGAAAGTTCTTGTTCATGCAAAAACAATATTCATACTTCCGCTTTCATTTACTTGAGGTACTTCAAAAATAATATCATCAGGTGACTACCTACTTTTTCTTAATGCAGAGCATTTCTTAGTGATTCCCTCCGCCATAAAGAACTCGAACGGTTGGAGTCACGGCACAGAAATCAAAAGATCATTTAAAGTTACTGTAATCAGGAGTTTTACCAGGTCGTTGTCTAGAGGGGTTTATGGGTTCATTTCTGACTAAGTAGTGGAATTTTTTGTGATTGACTTAATTTAGTAGCCTTTTTGATCATATTGATCTGGGTGTAATATACTGTTGTATGAGATTTACTTGAAAACAAGAGTAAAATTGAGGTTAGCACACGTCTATGGTGAGTGGTCGCTACATTTCAGGTCGCCATAATGCAAGGTATCCCTGCACCATCTGATAATCTGAATCGTCAAAACACACAGGGCTGAATGAAGGCATCTAGATATAGCTTTACCTCAGTTTTGAGAAATAAATTGAAGTTTCAGTTACCATGATAACTTAGAGTCTGTAAGCGTTAGGATAGGCATTTTTCTTGTCTTAGTGTAAATGCAAGACCCTAGCATTATCGCTATCACTGAAGCATAACTTGTCTTCAGTTCTGATAACACCCAGGCTGTTGAAGCTCAGCCACCTGTAGAGCGGCAATAGGCGGAACAATTTCTTCATCAGTTCTGCCTTCGAAATGCGACTTTGAAGTTCCTTCTGCTGCGTTGGTCTGACTAGTACTGTCATCAGAGTGCCAGTGGAAATTACACATGATTTTATTCATTATGTGGAGATTGATGCAGTTTTAATCAAGGGACACGACAAGTATAGACCGCGTCACTATCGATTGACAACGTTCTTTTAGCACGTAAAATTAGAGCAAATACAAGTGATGCTGACAGACAAGTGAGTTCAGAGAGCCTGTGACAATCAACAGCTATCGATGACTTTCCACCAGTTTATTTGCTCTCTGTTTTACTATAAACCA
This sequence comes from Trichobilharzia szidati, assembly GCA_944472155.2. NCBI lineage: Eukaryota > Metazoa > Platyhelminthes > Trematoda > Strigeidida > Schistosomatidae > Trichobilharzia > Trichobilharzia szidati. Next base: position 64,354,996 of record OX235279.1, on the reverse strand, counting down.
ACACCCGCAAACTTTCTGTGAATTATAGATACTATGCTCGCTAGTCAACCTGTTTTGTCTAAGAAACCGGTTGGCTACGCTACCTGGACGACTTCGAGCCCATTTCCTGTTGGTCTCGACCAGAGAGAACTCTCGTGATTTCTGTGTGGCTATCTGTCCTGTTAGACCTGAGTTTCAGCCTCACCACCGGCTGACTTTTTTGCCTAGACCACCTAAACTGGTGGCCAAGCTCTTCTCAACATCACCCAAACTGGTGAAAGGATAATATAACTCTCACAGCTGTCCAATGGTGCATTTATTAGCTACAATATGAATTAATGAAGGGGATACTCAGTTACGTCACAACTAAGCTGCCAAGCTATTGTCCTTTGAAAATTCAGCCATCCATCCCATGCTTAAATGTACACAGATAAACAAATTGATCGTTGCAGGTTCGACTGATTTGACGAACTTCTTTGATTCCCCAACAGTTGTCTGTCTAGACGATGTGATAACTGCGGAGAGTAGTTAGTCCGAATCACTTGATCGATCTGATGTGTCGTCTAAATTATCAGAATTCGCCTTCCCCATTAAAGAAGATAAATATACATTTTTGTGGATTCTGTAAAGTATCTTTCGATGAACATAGACCAAATCGAAAAAATTTACGTGCTGTGCAGAACTCATCCACTCTCCCTAATATTGCAGCACTATGATCTTTTCTTGGCCATAATAGTTATTACATTGCATAGTGGAATCTGTCTTCTAAGTGTCAGCATGCATTTGAAAACGTTTAGCGTCTAATTATTTTAGATGTGATGCTTACTTATTATCACCCTTATCTGGATATTATTGTTGCTGCAGATGCGTCAGATTACGGTGTAGGTACTGTAATATATTGATTGGACGGGGAAAGCTGTTGAACATTCAACTAAAACGTCAAACACAATCTAACACAAATACAGTCGGACCACAGCTTATCTTCTGAGCGGAAAATTTCCTCAAAATGTCTCATGACAAAAAAATCTACTCTAATTATCTGCCGCAAACCCCACTTGTCGAAATTTAGTTCGGAAAGTGGTTTTCTCCCTAAGACTGCAAATTCTCTCTGAAGGTGGGCTGTAATGTTGCCGTGACATAATTTTGGTATCAAATACATATCTAACCCTAAATTCGCTAAAGCGAAAGCAACAAATTTACCCAGGGATCATAATGTCCACACAATACAGAGCTATGTTCCTGGCCAGTACCAGAAAAACTAAGCTTTAATGTTCATGTTGATCTAATGGAACCGTACAAAGCGCTTTCCAAATGGCCAGAGATCTTTCTCTTGCATCGCGTAACATCAAATGCAACAGTGTCCCGGCTACATCATGTGTACAGTCACTTTGGTTCACAGTTCACATCACCGATTTGACATCCAACACACCAACACCTCTCAAGCTCTAATGAACAGGCCGACCGATCCGTCAACAACTTCAATCGCGCTGTCACAAAAGCGAAGGGGGAGGGGACATCCACTGATAAGTTGGACAGAATTGTACGATACCAAACCATTCCACTCAGGTATCTCCAGTGAATATTATGTTTTAGTTAGACCTGAGCGAGCGGAGCAAGGCTGCAAAAACACTAAAAAAGAACATCGGTTCATGTAAACTTTAGTTTTTGAATTTCATCAGCACGGTAGCGTGTGATCTTCCTATTCACCCCCGACATGGGTGCGTGGAAAAGTAGACAGGACGGAAACGTCTAATACAGAGTGAATTTAGAAGGACAGATATGGATCAGCCACACAAAAATATAGATCTCCAAGAGAGCCCGTGCGTTGGTGGCACGGCGGTTAGGACGCTAGCCGACCGTGCACATGGTCCGGAGTTCGATCCCCGGCCGACGCACTCCTTTACCTCGTCAAACAAGTAATAAAATGCCAGTAAAGAGGAAAGGTTGGGCATGAGGCTAGCAACCTCGTCCTCTAAAAGTAAACACTGCTACAGAAACTTCAAGCCTCTAGCAATACTAAGGTTAAACACTATCCACTATCACCCGAAAGTCAGTTCAGCAATGGAGAGGACTGAAACTTTTCCTGATCGAAAGAAGAATAATGTCTTACAATTTTGACCGAGGAGTGGTATTAATAAACGGTTAAAAGTGCAGCCAATATTTTAACTCAATAGTCGCAGAGGTTGATAACTTCAGTTTTCAAACCTGGGTTTAGTTTATAATCAGGACATAATAGCTTCATTGTATAACCTTTGAAACTGTCTGAAAGTAATGTTGGGAGAAAGGTCTATAATCGTCTTATGAAGAAATAAGAGGTGAGACAAAGTATGACTCTATATGGACACCTAGAAGCTCATATAGGAAAGAGCGAGAGATGGCGAACAGGAGATAAGTTAATGCAAAGAAGTAAAACGAAAGTGGGGGCTGCGTTCAGCGTACAACGTATTGAATAAGGAAGTTTAAAGGGGTCCTGGGAAAGACAAGACATTATTTCGTGACACACTGTCCACTGAGGCACAGTATGCCGAAAGTCAAAGTGATCTCACATACCTAGGTAGCAATCCGGGGAGAGAAAAATACAAATAAAACCAATGGAATACAGTCAACGAGGCCCAGTTACCAAGGAGGATAAGCAGGAACGACAAGGTGCCGACCATCTCGAAGAACCCTTAAGCCGAACGCCGCATACAGTTCGTCCAGAAAACCCATCAGTGGCCCCAGAGCTGTTAGTGAAAGGCAATCTCATGGCAAAGTGGAAGTTTGGGATGTCGTAAAGAAACTTGAAGTTAGCAAGCAAGTAAGTAACGACGGACACAATTCCTCAAGAAGCACCAAAATTGAACCCAGAGACCTTATTTGATATCCCCATGCCACTTTTGCCCTGAGTTTGAAGACAGGTACCTACTGACTGAAGAAAAGGTAACTTTGTCAAAGTGCTTAAGAAGAATGACTTAGAACTTTACACAAACTGGCATAGAATGATACTTCTGCCCACTCGAAGCAAAATATTAAGTAGCATCAACTTGAAGAAACTAAAGAACGCCGTATACGCAAAACTATGCCCAGGAACAAGCTGGGTTCAGGAAAAATAAATCACATGAGGACCCAAATGTATAACTACACATCATCACCTGACAACGCATAGAATAGCAATCAACTCTTCAACTTGACTTCACTGACGTTAGAAAGTTCATCAGCAGCGTCTACCGCCTTCGATAATTTTGACCGCAATGCCATTTGGAGACTGTCTCAATACTAAGAAGCGTAGTGCCTCAGACGTTTACCAACCTCACTCAACGGTTATGAAGCCACAAGCCAAGTTACACATGACGGTTGGTTCTGTTAAGCATGGCAGGCAGGCTTTGTGACAATCAACCAATCTTTATGACCTGATTTGGCCCCCCGTGACTACCATTTGATTACTGCTGATTCTGATACAAATCCCCACCACCGGTGATTGATCTTGGATGAGTATTTTATTCTAGTTTTTTATATACGCTAATGTTATTCACTAGCCATTTTGTTCCCCACATCAATACTGTTAATTTATGGAAATCAAAATGCACAACGGAAGAATCACTTTAGGCTTAAGATTCAGTTTTTTAGAGGGATAAACTCTTCTCACGGAACAAGATTTATATAATGCAGGACTCGTTGTATGGGTGAACATTTGTTATTTTATCATCGACATGCTTCTTTGATGGCATTAATTAGGACAATACCTAATTTCAGGCACTGAAACAAGTAATGCCACTTTCCATTAGAATGGTAACACTTAGACCGAAGATGCTGCTATTGCTTCCACTGAAATCCGTGCATCCAGAGAGGTTCTGCATTTTGTGCACCATATGGTGATAGGGTTCCCACAGATGTAAACATTAATATTACCGTTACTATGCTAAATAGCGAGTTATCGCAGTGAGTACTGCTAGAAGTTTGTTATATTATTGTGCAATTGCATTGGTCAATATATATGATACAGTTGTATATGAGAACTGTTTCGAAGCCTTACATCCGGAACTATCAAAAAGTCTGGACACTACGTCTATATAACCCCAAGATAATTCAGCGAACTACCGTTGCGCAAGCCCAAGTAAAAGAATTTCAGGACAAGGGCAAAACGCGGGGAGTTTGTGAATCATGAATAATGATAAAACAAAAAAATAACTTACACGTCAGATGTGTTCGCGAAACCTGATCACGACGGTGCATAAGCAATTCAAATGCAGAGAAGCACTAAAATATGTGTCAGCATGCCTTTAAGTCGCTTAAGGTTCTTGAGGGAAAATAATGATTACTGCAAGTGTTTGTAAAACATAGCTTAATTTTTTCCCAAATATGCACAATAGTTTTTGCTTGCTACCATGCATTCAGTTGACTTTTAGTAACCAAAGAAAAAAAGTACAGAAGCCCGAATTTGTAACCAACCATATTTCTAGGTTCCTGCAACACAAATAGGTGATGCTCAACAGCTTATTGAAGAATTTGCGACCAACTACAACTTGCCACCAGGCTGCAAAGAAATTATTCGAAGGTGAATCAGTGAAATGTATCTAAATTATATTTTGTGAATCAAATAATTGATGTATGAAGCAAATATTTAAGCGTCTTCCTACACAAATGATGCATCCATCCTTAGGAACAATACCAAACAACAATTCCATACGAATTCATTCAACAAAAGCCGAATAAACACCAAAATTACGTTAACTGTATCTGCTTGGAGCAAACGAAGCGGATTAGTCCTAACTTGAATCAACTAAAACACTTAAAAACCTGTAAGGCAAAGTAGTTGGCGCCACTTCAAACGAGGTATATGACACATAATCTCACACGACGTCAGAAGTTAATTCTTTTACAAAATAAATGTCCTCATGACATGTAAATGCCAGTATGTTTTCACTGATTAAGTGTGTCTGAATACATACGTCCCAAATCATGTTGCAACCTTTACAGCGCTACTCGGATTGCTTTTTGTCGCAATATTTGTATTAACCCATTCGTCTCTAATCGTAGTCAAAAATTCAGATCTTCATGTTATTAATATGTAAAACGACGAAATCATTATTATACTCATATTCCCGACCGGCTCAACTGTTGGTCTACTAACTTACAAACTGTTAGAATTGAAATTATTGAAGTAAGTATAAAACTTGTGCACAGTGGTAGAGTATAACTGCATTATAGATAAGGTTTTATTTCGATAAATCACACAGTGTTATACAGTAATGTTAAATGATGACGTTTCGAGCACAAACTATTGCTCATTATCATATCGTGTTGGAATAGAAATTGTCTTTCTAGCTTATTGAGTAAATCTTCATTACACTGCTAAACTCCGGAGCTTATGCATCTTAGTCTATGAAAACGAGTGAAATATTTGTTGTCTCCAATGTGATAATGATACAAGCTATCTGAGATATCTGTGGAACTACATAAACATCGGGAGACTTAACTTACTAGATCAATATTTCTTTCTTTTTCAAACAGAGATTCGTTGTTCTTTGCTGTTTTAGAGAGAAGCTGGAAGTTAAACGCACTGTTCCATAGTTGTTTATTTTTATGATTCCTCATAAACCTATCCACCTATGTACACCATCAAACTGGAGTAGGTATTCTCCCACCACATATTCGGCCTCGTTTTTCGTTGACAAGACTCAGGATTTATTGTAACTGTCGACTGACCTAGTGAAAAAGCGTAGGTGTGTTGCTAAAGGCATGTTTAATAAATCAAAGGAACGATTTTGGTCCACCGACGAAATTCAGTAGGTGTCCAACGCTCCAGCTGAATAACCAGTGGAAGGCAGAGAAATGAATATATTATTTTCTCTTACAGGCCCTGCTGGACTCCATAATGGGACTGCCTGTGCTTTTTTCCATACTTCGCAGTTGAAAGGATATTATTCCTCTGTTCTGCTTCACAAGGAAACATTTGTAATACTATGCTAACCAGATCGTTTGTATTTATGATTCCAACAACGTCATACATGACGTAGACTGCCTTATGTAGTTTGTCGTTAAAAACGCGAAGTTTTCCACAACCTCGTTCCTCTGCATGAATCTCATCCATAATAATAACAATTTATTTCTGGAACAGAAATAAGCCATTTTTACAGGCATGAACATATGTAGACTAATTGGAATTTAAAGAACATATAATATGATTTGTAAATTTAAAATTAGATTGAACACTGGTTTATGTGAGAGAAACATAGAAAAAATTCAAATGAATGAATAGATAATTTTTAAAATCTGCTTTCAGTCGAATAAGCCATAAGACATAGAGTTAAATCTAAATTTTAAGTGACAATACACCTACTGCATGTCGATTTCACGCGGGAATAAGGAATGATTGCGTTTGAAGTGGGAGGTAAGTAGCATTTTGGTACAGGTGCTGAAGTGAAATGTAAGAGGTGTAGAGTGAACAATAATTATCAGTGACTGATTCATAAAGTGTTCGAACGTCTATAAAATTTCAAAGTCACTGGTAAGTACACCATAATTGCGATGTTTGCAGTTATATATGAGACCAACTTTGAACTTGTCAACAGATTTCATGACGAAAGTGGTTCCGTTATTCACCGGGTGTGCTAGCAATATTCTGAATGACTGCAAAGTGTGGGTTCTAGTAATCCCAACGCTCCATATGAGTAACACTAGCATAGAGGATAGCATCACTGTGTCAGTGCCTTTGTTGAAGGCAGTACCTTTGCATAAGTGCTGCTTGTATGAGGAACGCTGAAGCTACGCTGCGGCAACTATGGGAATTGGGTGCAGTGGTGCAGCTGGTAACTCATAAAAGCCATTAAATATTTCGTAAATAATTTCGGGATCGAAGAAAAGCTAAATTTCGTCTTAAGTGTGTCTCATTTATCAACGGCAGAGTGAAGGTGATCTGATAATTCAATCAGTCATTGGTTTTTGGTGGTCACCTTCACAAGTTAATTCGTATGTTTTTCGTTTCCCCATTTTATTCGTTGTAACTTTCCCCTGAAGCAACCTACTCTTACAGAACACCATGCAGCAGTTCACTTCTGATCTCACCTGCCATGAAAATGCCGACGAAACCATACAAATATATTACTTAATTTATATTGGAGCCCAGTTTGGCTATAAATCAAGAATAGGATTCGACACCGTACACGGCAAAGTTTGATGGGAAAATTGACTCCAAGCTTTGTTTTTTTCCCAGTGTGTGACATCCGTCTGACACATACTTGGGTTTTTTGTCAGTGCGAAGACAATATATCCATATTACTTAATGTGCTCCATTGAATGGTTAATGAACAGACTGTTCGAACAAACCATAGTGAAAAAGGATAGAATCTGTAGTGCACCTTGAATGTTTGAACTTTTTTTGACGCAAACATGTAATAATAATAATGGCCAAGTTAAACTTCAGACACCAATAACTACCAATCAGCGAACGACGTCGAATTATCCAATGAGATTCACGAACCTAGTTCAATATTGAATAGCGCTTGATTCATTTCAATGCCTGCCCTTAAAAGGTTGCGTTTGCAATTCGAGGAGGATAGTGTCTTTCAGTATTGCCTGGACTAAGGCTTGCTTCTAAAGGAGAGAAGTTGTTCATGTGGTGATGTAATGACTCTAAAAAGCTATACTAGGTCAACTGATGGTTTTGCACATCGTTGTGGAATATGCTGGAAGCGAGTTAGTATCAGAGGGTAATATTTCGTAGGAAACTTTTTTGCTAGGTCGCATCTTTCCCTAACCCAGATTTTGTACATTTGCAATTACTGGGTACTGAAACAGCCCGTGAGAGCCGCTGCTGCCGAGGCGGGGAACACCCTTGTCTCAACAGTTCACTGGTATACCAGCACTGCAGGGATATCGCCTCATGGAAAATGGACAGAATTACTTCGTTGTTAGTCGGTGACGACGTAGTAGTCAGTGTGGATGAGACAGTGTTGGTGAAGAAGAAATATAACCGCTGTTGTCAGAGAGCGAACAACATTTGATTCATAGGTTTATACGACACGTCCCTCCGTAAAGGATTTGTTGAAGGAATAGAAGACAGAAAGGTGACTACTCTGGTACCATTATAAAGCGAATTGTGAAACCGGGATCAATTGTACATACCGACGAGCGGAAAGGCTATGATTCATTGTCATCCCTGGGATACATTCATCACAGAGTGAACCACTCCAGTGATTTCGTGGACCCAGTTACAGGGACTTATACAAATTCCATTGAAGGATTTTGGGGTCGATTGATAAATAGAGTAAGGGCTATAAATGGATCTCATTTATAGTCATTTACATGAACACACGTATAGAATGTGGTGTGACTTCTCTATTGACAGTGCCATGCTGAATTGGGAAATGTTTCTCTCCCATGTTCGGGAAACATACCCATTGTGACCGTTTTTTCATTTTTTTATGCATTTTTCTATAAGTATACGTTTCCGCTTATCACAAACGTCTCTTACGTGTGATTAGTCCGTTCAAGGTCGTTTGCTGATTGATTGTTACTGTTGTCGAAAGTTTAACTTTTCCATGATAATAATAATCTACTTTATTCCAAAAACAGTACTTATAATACAGAATGGAATTCTCAGCATTTGTCACAATGTACGAACGCCATTTTTGTTGCTCTCTCTGCTTATATAATAGACAGTTTCTTTCTCTGAGTCGGGTGTTCAGCCTTCCAAACTAGGTAAGTTATTATACCGTTTTCCAAAATTATCTTCAATACTTTTTGTATCCAATTATACTGTTCGAGAGAGTACATAACTATTTATCAGTCTTTTTAATTTGTGCCTTGCCATCTGTCCTTACATTATAAGAAGAGTACTGATTTATCGAAGACCGGGCAAGCTTCATTTAGTAGAGTCGGCAATCTACAGCATTACCAGCACTCTACAAAGCTATGTAATTTCATCATTAACCAAATTTATGTATTTTAAATAATACTTATGCATGCCTGTAGAAGTGGTGTTTTCCTACATAGATAGGAATAAATGTAGTATTATATTATTATATCCTGTAAAGTCATTGCGCCACAACGACTGCACATACTTCCAGTTGACAGGGTGAAAAAAGATTCAATGGGTGAACCCCTCTAACCCCTTTCTATTAATTTTTAATGCCTTCGCCTTGCCCTATCTTATAGTGTGACTACATTGCATGCATTACACTGGAAACGTTTTCAGTAGGTTATTTATCCTAGAAGAGTCAATCACTCTAGCTGTACCTAAGTTCACATGTTTCAATAGTTTGATTGACCCTGATCTGACAGTTTGACATAAGTAACTGTCATCAAAGTAATTGCTTGGTATTTGTCTAATTACGTTATCCTTGTTGTTTACATCTATCGGGTTTTTAAGCCGACAGAATTTGTCCCTGAGTTTGTTAGTTTGAATGCCATTCCAATTCCAGCTTCATTAAGAACACTGTGTATGGCTGCTGATGTTCTCTGCAATATGTGGAGTGTTAGAACCATATGTAAAGATAGAAGAAGGTACACCACCACTTGGTAACGTGAAATGTGACCAGCACGTCTTTCTTTAACTACTGTTAACAACATCCGAATTCTCAACCAGAAGAGATTCCCAGTATATTTGCAGATCATTGGAGACAGGGAACATGAAGCCGGTAAAAGCAAGAGGTCCAAAAATGTATCCGACTGCCAACTTCATGGATAGGCTTTTATCAAGAACGGCCAGGGAAAACGCTCATCCTATTTAAACATTGACTTAGCATTTCTATGAAACATTTTATACTGATGACGTCTCCATATTACCACCGTGCAACCCTACGAGCCCGTAAGTTCAGACGCTTTTCAACTTAATATCTCATAGAGCTTCGGGCAACAATGGCTTATCAAACCGTCACATCCATTCTTACACAATCATTCTAAACTTTATTAGAAGGGCAGATAAAATCATGGAGGTTTTCGGGGACGTGTGTATTAACCCCAAGACACTGACGCAAAAGCTGTAGAACAATCCCAAGGTAGTTACTGGTGATTTGCATTTCCCTCCAACGACAGAAAATGGAGTGAAGGTGTCTAAAACATCTTTAAAAAAGAGAAGTTTAAGGACTCATTTTAAGTTTGTTATTTCAAAGCTTATACAATTCAAAATACCAAAATGTCTTGTCAGTTAAGTCATAACTCTGAAGCCTCCACTAGATATTCATTGAATTTCATGCTTGTTTTATACGTTGTACCTGAACCCTGACAAGGCTGGCCTTAATACAGGGATCCTTCTATCAAGTACTCTCAAAGGACACAGCTGCCTTCAAGTTAGCTGATTGTACACTTCTGTTGGTGAATTTGTCTAGTCGACCACAAAGGAGTGAGAAATTCAGGTGATTTCAGCCTGTAAAGGTCACCTTTACCACAATCAAGATAGCACAACGATGAATACATCAATAAAAATGTATGTTTGCACTCATTTTGCCCTTAACATCTCTAATTATTCCATTTCAGCAGGCAACCGAATGAAGTTCAGAACCATGCACAACTGATGAATAGGGAAGCAAGCATGTTATGTTAACATTTCTAATACCATTAACTGAAAGCTTTTTATGATGTGTATGGTCATAAGTAACATTATTGAAATTGGTAATAATGTTAACTGTTGTGTATATGTAGTTATTAAGTGTTGTTTCCAATTGTCTCCTCAAATTTTAAATTTCCAGGACATTTCAGCAGATCTCTTGCCTATGTAGAAATAGATGTCGCTATGTTATAGCAGTTCAGACTATCACTGTCATTACGAGAGCAATATGAATATTATTTTTTCGGTTTCGCAGGAAATGAATTCCCTATCCTAAACCAGGACCTCCAGTTAGTGATAAATGATTCATTTAATATCTGCACTCATTTCAGATATCAAGCGGATAACTTTCAAGATTCTATCAGCGTAAGTCAATGGTGCCTAAATTGTAGTGTTTTCAAACTCACCCACCATGACATCATCGTTTCATTAAATTTTACCCAATAAATTTACAAGTTACCCTGAAAATCTCAAAACTGTTAGAATGAAGAACGCAGTGAACACACTGTGACGTTGTTCGGTGACTCTGATGGACTGTTTTTACTTAAATACAACTTAATAACGTAAATGGTAACAAAGGTTTTTCCGTGTACTATAGTCGTATGTCATGGCATGTTTCATTTTCGGAAAATTTGTAATTATATAGACGGAAAGATGGGGAAATAGGAGTAAAGTAGTAGGGATAATGAGAAAATAGTGGTAAGAAGTCACAAGCTGAAGTCTTAAGTAATGAGCAAACTGAGGAAACTCTTGTGTATTCACTAATGTACACTCATTACTTCACGGTCATTCAATGGTTTTACCCATGTTTTCTGGCTGGTAAGCGTCGGTTCAGTGCACCAAAGGTTAGACCTACGGGATTTTTGAAAGGGATGGTTCAAGTTTTTAAGTGAATCTACTTATATTCCTACGTGAATCCAACTACGTTGCTGGTAGGACTAATAAAAATTAGCAGCTACATTGATTAACTCCCAAGGCTGTTAAGTGTAAAATTCAACTCTCAGGAACATTTGGCTCTAGTACTTCAAGGGTAGTACAGGACCAAGGGTAAATTCGGAGGACACATCCAATCCTGCGGAAGCAGACCCCAAACCATAGGGGGGAATCAGACTGAGGTCTAAATACGTTACCGAGCCTAAATGACACTACTACGATGTGGCACTGATAATGACAGTCATCGAAACTAGATTATATTCTAACTAGTGACCAACTGTTCGTCAAAAATGTCCATATCGTGACCCTTCTAGGAAATGGTGACCACGCAGTCATATGTCTCGATCTCGTTCTCCGTGAACACTTACAGTCGAACGCTATGCGACCATATCCGTGAAATAACAAGGCTAACTGTGCTGAAATGCAGAGGCTTTTGTCCGACTCAGAATGGCCCATAGAATGGGCTGAGTTATCTGTGGATGAGCACTGGAAAGTGTTGAAGAGATTATTCACACAGCAATCTCAGACACCGTCCGCCTAGTTACACCCCAGTCGAAGAAGAGATCCTCCTGTCTGAAGAGAGGTGCGCGACTTATTCTGCAAGCAAAGCAGAAGGCTTGGTCTAAGTGGCGAACCTTCAGGCGTCAAATAGATTGCGATGCATACCTAGAAATCAAGAACCGGTGTAATGTAAGAGTCAGGAATGACAGGAAGTCATTCTAGGCTAACCTTGCCAAAAAACCCATGACGAACCCCAAAAGCTTGTACCGATTGATCTAGAGGGAAAACCAAACAGAGGGCATTCACCTTAGCCCACACGGTCAATATCTCAGTAGTCTGGAAATGGCTGAAACATTCAGTTTAGCCTACGCCAAACGGCAGTGTGGGTATTACTGGTAAGATCCAAAATGGCGGCACTACTACTTCACAGGAGGAAAACCTAGTGACTACTCTCCAAATAAGCCCGGCAACGGTACTGGGGAATCTACAGAGTCTCACATCTGGAAAGTCTCCAGGTTATGACGACATCAGGCCATCTGTCCTGAAACAGTGCGTCGAAGCCATCTGTAGACCTTTTTGTGACTTTTCCTAACATTCTATGAATTCAGGGAAAACCGCCAAAGGAGAGGAAAAGAACCACACTTTCTCCTATCATCAAGGGTGGGGATAGGCAAAATGCCACCAGTTATAGGCCAGTAGTGCTACTCACAGTAGTATCGAAAGTGCTGGAATGTATAATTGATGACCATATCGAGGAGCACCTCGATAAGAATAGTAGACTCCATGAAGCACAACATGGTTTCAGGAAAGGCGGATCCTGTGTAACAAACCCACTGTCAGCTTAGGATGACTGGACATCATGCTGGGATATAAATATTCCAATCCATGTGGCCTTCCTAGACTTTGGGAAGACATTTGATACAGTTCATCCAGCCCTTCAGAAAATAAGTCAGGCAGGTAAAGGGGAGCCGCTTCTGTTATGGTTGAAGGACTGCCTAGTTGAAACGCAATTTTGCACTAAGGTCAATCGAGTCCGATCAACTCTGCACAGCTTGTCTTCAGGAGTGTTGCAAGGCTCTATCCCAAGGCCAATTATCTTTAGATTTTTATGAATCACTTAACATGCCGTCTAAGCTGCCGGACTCTTCTTTGCTCTAACGACATAAAGATTTGGAAAGCAATAAAGTGTTCGGAAGACTCATATAGGCTTCAAACAGGCCTGAAGCTTCTGGAAGACTGAGCGGTGGCCCATGGCCCAACCTGGAAAGGTGCAATGTAGTGAAATTACGCATCTGTAGGCTGGAGAATTCAAGTTACACCCTGTGGAACGAAAGCTTGTTCTGCATAATTTTGGAGCGTGACTTAGGGCTAGTTCTAACGAAAAAATGGACACAAGTGTAAATTACACGGGGTATGTTGCGAAGGCATATGCAAGCATACACTTTACACATAGGCTGTTAGGTGCATTCACTCCTGAGGTCTTTCTAAGGTTGAACAGATCATATGTAAGATCACACCCTGAAGTGCATAATATCATTGCACCCCCACTGCCTAGAAGACATGAGAACCTTTTGTAAAGAATCCAAAGACGGGGTGATGGGGTGATGGGTAATGGGTCTGCAGAACAAACCTTATGATGAACGGCTAAATAATTTAGGATTTTTACACTTGGCTACCATTGGCTTAGGGGGGACTTGATTGCTGCCTATAAGATAACAAATGACCAGAATCACACAAAGGTGATCTGTCATTAAGTAGGTACGGGCTCCCTCGTGGAAATCCCAGAAGGATAGCTCATCAGATGGCAGGGACTCAGGTTTGCCCTCACTTCTTTCCACTGCGAGTGTGCCGTCCCTGGAACTCCTTACCGGCAGATGTAGCTACGTCACCATCTGTAGACAGCTTTAAACGAAAGCTAGACAATCATGCAGCATCACAAGGACTTCATCCAAATGGCCTATCCCCTTAAAACCCCATACACCAATAATGGGCAAACATCTAAGGATCAACTCCACTCACACTGGCAACAAAGAACAACACACCGCATACTACAAACAAAATATAATTAATCCCAGCACTACTCCTTTTGGAGTCAGCCAAAGCTACGACAGTCGGGACGAATTACGCAGAAGTTTACCGAAGATCGGAAACCCTAACCACACAATCAAGAAGCGGGCACAAAGAAATTAAACTGGTTTATACCAGCTCGTAGAAAATAATGGGTATTGAATTAAATTGATTTGTTCAATTCAGCCACGTGAATTAGTTGTTCAAGGTTATTCTATACATCATTGTCTTGTGGTTTCTCATTATCGCGCACCTAAATAAGCTCTGTAGAACTTCTAATTTAGGCAGTTTCAGATATATGAATGAGGATTTCTCAAGTGCTTGCTAACCATGTAAGAGCCATAATCATTGGACCTCCAGGTTCCGGGAAAGCAACAATATCTGCGCGTTTACAAAAAGATTTTCCTTTGGAATACATTAGCTGTGGTGATGTATTGAGGAACCACGTATCTTCTAAAACAGGTATAGAGATCTATGCTTAAATTTTGATCAGTTTAGATATCGGAATCCAGGCGAGCGAGTTTATACGAGTGGGCCAACTTGTTCCTGATAACTTGGTAGTTAAAATGATCGTATCAATGTGTCAGGAATATACAAACAGAAATTTGCTTATCGATGGCTTTCCCAGAACTGTTGAACAGGCTAAGAGTATTCAAAAGCAGCTCCCAATTGATTGCGTGCTCTGTTTGGACGTGCCGTTTGAAGAAATTATCAACAGAATAAGTGGTAGATACATTCACCTTCCAAGTGGTAGGACATATAACGACAGCTTCAACCCTCCGAAACGCAAGGTTGGTTTTTTATTTACCTAATCACACATGCTCATGCTCATTCATTACTGGTGTTTAAACTATCCATCAGAAACGAGAATAATATGCCTTTAGACCTGATATAATGCCATAACGCCAATTCAGCCAGGCTTTCCTGGTATCAAGTTAATCCTTAAACTGATCAAAGATACATCTACCAGTAGATATAATATGAATGTAATATGACATTGAGAACCCTTGATGGAAATCACTGGTTGGTATCACTTCAGATAACTGTCAATATGCTCTTACACGGCTGTATGGGTTCATGTAGAGTGAATTGATAGTAGGATATACTTCCCCCTCGCTTTATTCTGACATGACATCATCACAGTACCTCTCGGTCAGTAGAATCAAATACTGTCTTCAGGTCAAGAGGTATTGCAATTATTGGACACCAGTAAGTGTGCATATTGCTGAATATATTCTCTTTTGGGATTGAAGCCTGCTCGGTTCTCTTAAGTTTTTTTAATTCCAGTCTTGCTTAGTCTTCGTAGTACTATGTAATCTAGAGTCTTAGATTCTACGTTAATCCAGATGTTGTTGGCTTGACTCTCACAGGAAGAGTTGGCTTCCCTCTCTTAAACTGGAATGATCAGCTATCTTCACTAGTTGGATGGAATATGTCGGAATTCTGCGCATTAGCTACTACTGTAGTAAATGCAGTCAATAACTGACCTGCAGTCCAATCATCACATCCTGTTGCACTGCTTCTTTTTAGATTAGAGTCAGCTTCCGCCACATTGGCTTCACTTTACAAATTTGTACACCATATTCAAGTGGAGGCTGGATGCTGGCTAGCTTTGGTGTACCTATAGGCCCATCAAATTGTTTTTCATTGTTATATCCAGCTTTCCAGTTGTCCCTTCTGAGACGTAATTAAAATTCCGTCCTCGAAAGTTCTTCCACCACTGTTGGTTGTCGTTTAATCAGCTTCCTGCTCCTCACTGTTTCCAGAGACCACTGGATTGGGTCTTCTTGCATCTATCATGTCTGAAGAAACTGCAGATATCCACTAGCATATACTGTCCGTTGGCGGTGGTTGATCAATACTCTTCACCACTATAACGGACTGGATATGATGCCAAGCCCTTTCGCAATAATTATTGATGTCATATGCGTACGTTATTAGTTATCTATTGCTTGCGTATAGACTTCATTTACCCATCCAAAAGATAAACACATAAGGACTTCGTAACTGTTTGTCTTCTACGTCCATCCATTGACTTCTGTATGATGAATTGCATGCAGGTGTTGCAGAAGAAATAACAATCTTTCACGGATCTTTTCGATCGACAATTCAGCAAAATGGTCCGTTTGAGTCCAAAGTTGGCTTGTTTTTGATGGTTGTCAGGTAAGACATTAACTCTTTATGATTGAACTGAGTGCTAACCAGAAACGAATGTTTATATGAGCAAAATCGTAAGAGACAATCACCATTTTCGGTTCTTCAGTGTGAGACCTCCAGTACCCCCAGTATACTTCTGAAAACACCTCACTTTCGCTGTTAAGGATAATTATCTGTCCATTTCGCTTTTAACAACAAACTAGATAACTTTAGGTTAAATTCATCATTTACTTCGGTCAAACTGCAGTCATCTGAGGCGTAAGTGGAAATTCGGGGAAGGCATCAACGTAAATGACGATCTTCAATCATTCTTGAGAATATTTCAAAATGACTGTCTTCCGAAATTCAGTCGAGTAGACAGTTTCTCTAACGCCTGCCACAAGTCCACGCTAACTAGCCCCAGAATCTCCTGATATAGTCACAGATAATTTTTGTAGACTCGCTGTGTCATCCTAGTGAGGTTAGTTGAATGATCACACTTGAGTCTTGTATGAGTTTCCCAGACAGAAAAAATATCCATTTTCTGATATGCTAGTGATGCATAGGACCTGGACGTGTAAAGCTCTGGTACGAGTCTGTCAGTTTGGTTTTAATAGACTAGTTGAAATTTTGCTTTGTGTGAAGTCACTGAAAGTGGTCACACAATTAAGAAAAGATGAAGATCTGTTGTGTGAAGTAGTGTTAACAGTAGGCGGTGGGAAACAAGAAGATGGTTTTTAATGAACGGAAGACCTTTCTGTGGTAATAAAATTGCAGTATAAATATAACCGCTTTCAAAGCGACGTTTCTGGCCTGGTGAAACCTACAAAACATGTGTTCCAACCATTGCAGTATTTTCCTGGTTTGTTTAAGTCTTCTTGTTTGAACAGGCTATTGCTTTGACCATACAAAACTCTCCAGGGTTTATCATCATCCACAAATGTATGACAGGATAACCTAATTTTCAGTAGTATACCATTAACATATAGCCGTGATATTAAAGTCTTTTAATTGTAATTGGTTTATTGACATATGCTTCTAGTGTGTTATAGTTTTTGTCTTTCTTCAGTCTTTTCAAATAAGCTGTTAGTACTGTGGGAAACCTATAGTTTCCTTCAAGGCTTTCAAGTGAAATGTGCTTTAAAGACGGTTTTGCAACTGGTTTATATATGCGAATTGACCACAAAGTGGTACACGAAATATTTTAATTTCTCTTTGATCTCTGTATAGACTCGAAGGAGAGTAATGAAAATATATGTTGTGGGTAAACTGCCAATATCTAATCTTACATTCATTTCTATGATTGAGAAACAAACAATGACAATTGTTTTGAATGTAGTTAAACAGAAAAGTTTTTTCTTGAAAACAATACATAAGTTTTCCAGTTTTCAGCATGTAAATTGTCCACTCAATTTAAGGTTTGTTGAACCTAGTATGTTAGTTCATCACTCATTTTTATAAGATTCCTAGCGACCCTTTTTATTCCTACTGGTATTTTGTGTTCACATTCCTGATAATCTCCTGTAGACACACTGCTAGCTCAAATAACAAAGCTCTCAGAACAAGCATGTTTTATCTATATCCGGTGTTGCAAATTTTCTCTGTAGTTTCTAAGTAATTCTTGTCTTAGTGCATGACTTAGACTGATGATACAACTAAGTGTAAAATCAAATGCAGTAATTTAAAGGTGATCTTTCCATAGCTCTTGTTAGAAGCAGCGGATACTTCATTTTCTTAAGCTTAAAGTTAATAACTGATGAAGCAGTTAAAGTTTTAATTTATCAAATACTACTCAGTTTTATAAATTTATTCGCATCAGTGAACATACCTTATGTATTTCGTAGTATTATATCTTAACATTGGATCATTTTGTAGGCTGGTGAATAACAAGCGAAGGTGAAGCCAAGTAGAACAAAACAACTGATACATAAATCCACTTTTGGTTTCATTCACTGTCAGTTACTTTTCTTCATTTACAGTAAGCAATGCATTGACACTACTTCGAGTAAACGGGTTTACTATGTCTAGAGTTATTGAAACCTAATTAAACTGAGGAAAAACCTGTTTTCTGAATACTACTTATTTATTGGCATTAAAACTGCCTTCATACATTTATGTTTGTTTGCTGTGACACCGTTCTATTTCTACTCATTTTTGTTTTGAATTGCTGCAACTTGGACTAGCATACTTCTTTTTTCGCTGACTATATGTTTTCTCATAAATGCACTCTTCTTGCCTTCTTTAAGATTACTGTAACTGTAATCAAATTGCTCCTTTTCTCTAATTACTTCAACTCCCTTTCTTATTCATAGAGTTACAAGGTTAAAATTAGTGATATTACAGAATACTGATCACGTTATTGTTTACTGGAAAAGTAATTACTCAACACTACTCGTAAATTTTATATTATTCGTGGATATATATATATATATATACTAAAAATGTACCTTAAAGGTTTTAGTTACGACTCAATTTTTAATGTTCTTTAAATATCTGTTGACGGTATCGCAGTTAAAAGAAAACGCACATTGCTTGCAATTTTGTTAAATGGAAACGTAGGGCATATGAGATTGGTGGCTTTATGATTGATCTGGAAATAGAGGTAATCTTTAACACTCCATATAGCAGACGTCTTAATCCTTGGTGCTTACTAATTTCATATTAATGTGGTTTAAGTTTGAGTTTTGATTATATAATATCAAGTAGTGTAAATTTAATACAACCCACAAATTGTAGGTTTTTATTTGTCTAATAGATTATGTTCCAAGTCATGTGTATTGGTTGAGAGTTTGTGATTCTGTCCGGTTACCGATGATGAAAAAGGTAAACTATGAATTGGACCTATAGGTTGGCAGTTGAACGTTTAACCTATGAAATAATAAAGAAAATTTGTAGCTCAGGAAAATGATTTTGATTTAGTTGTGTTCTCTGAGTTGCTTGATTTAATTGCAAAGCTTTAGTTGTAGTTCTAGATGACATCTTCGGGGTAGGTTTCATTATGAAAAAAACTTGCGCTGTAGATGTTGTCTAGAAGGACAACGTAAGCTTCGCGATTGAGTCTAACCAATCCCCACCGAATCACTTAGTCTCGTATTTATATTATAGTAGTAAAAAAGGTTGTTGCACAACATATAATTACTATCCAATCATTTCTCAAATTCAAAAGTGTTTTAATTTTTGTACAGGGATTTGATGATGTGACTGGAGAACCTTTAGTGCGAAGAGAAGATGATGATCCAGTAGCTGTTCGCAAACGTTTGGATGTCTATCAACTTTCTACTCTGCCACTGCTAGATTTTTATAGGTATGTTTCTTTCCTTGCTAACTAGCGTGAGTTATATGAATATGATCCTATCATTCAGTGAAGAAGCTGTTTTCAACTAATTTATTATCAAGCTGTACAATAGTTTTTTACAAAATAAAACAACATCTTATTCAACTCCTCACTCTGTCAGGCGTTTTAAAAAAAATTGTTCCTTAATCTTATTAATTTTACACCAGTTTCTAATATGTATGTATTGAATGAATTATTATTATTATTGTATCCTTTAATTCCTAGAGGAACATAGGGCTTCAGTCGTGCGTCTCCATTGAGTTCGGTTCTCTGCTAGAGTCTTCACCTGGCTCCATGTCTGCCCACACGTTTTCATCTCCTCTTCACATGACCTCCTCCATGTCACCCTTGCACTGACGACCAACTCGCCGCTTCCTTTTCGGGTTCCACTCGAGCAATGGCTTGTCTAGTGATGTCACTTGATCGTTTCCTCAGAGTATGGCCAATCCATCTCCATTTCTTCCTGCCTATTTGTTTCACAATCGGTTCCTGCTGTGTTGGTTCGCTCCCAGAGATCCCTCTCTGTTGCTGATCTTTTCTGGCCGGCCATCTGATCTTGAGTATTGAGCGAAGACAACTGTTAATGAAGGTCTGTAGTTTGTTTGAGATGCTCTTTATGACGCGCAGTGCAAGTCTCTGATCCGTATAGCACTGACTTCACATTGGAGTTGAAAATCCGGATCTTATTTTTGATGCTGAGTGTTGTTGACCTCCACACAGACTTGAGAGTAGTGAAAGCTTGTCTTGCTTTTCCGATTCTTGCTTTGATATCCTCGTCAGTAGTGTCCGCCTGTAGTTGAAACGATGCTTCCAAGGTAGGTAAAGGAGGTTGTTTCTTTCAGGTTCCTCCCATTTATGCTGATTGTTGTCTGTTGTTGTTGTTGTTGCTGTTGTTGCCCAGGAATCTTCATCACCTCTATCTTCTCTATGTTCACCTGAAGTCCTATCTTTGATGCTTCTTCTCCAACTTGTTGCTTTTCGCTTGCATATCTTCCAGTTTGTGGGAAATCAGACATATATCATCGGCGAAGTCTAGATCCTCCAAGTTTTTTGTGTGAGTCCATTTTATGCCTGTTTCCTCACTGCCCGCTGTTTGTCGCATTATCCAATCTACTGCAATCAGGAAAAGCATTGGCGATAGTAGGCAGCCTTGTCTTACTCCTGTCCTCACTTCGAAGGATTCCGTAAGTTTCCCGTTGTGGATTACTTGGCATGCAGCATTGTCGTACAGCTGTTGGATGAGATGTATAATTGTCAGTGGCACCCCGTAGTATCGAAGTAGTTTCCAAATCACCTCTCGATCGACCCTGTCGAAGGCCTTTCCAAAGTCGGTGAAGTTGAGATAGAGAGGTGACTGCCATTCCAAGCTTTGTTCAATGATGATCCGTAATGTGGCGATCTGATCAATACATAACTTGTTTCTCCTGAATCCAGCCTATTACGGTCTAAGTTTTTCATCCAGGGCATGTTTGACTCTCTCCAGGATGATCCGGCTTGGTATTTTGCTTGGGATGGACATCGCCATCGCCAAATTAATTTTTCTCATAACAACATCTATTCAGATTATCCTGATGATTTTGAGAAGCTTCCCTACCAACACGGTTTGTTTTAATAGCGTTTCTCAGACACAGCATATGTTGAAAATCTCCATGTGTTTAAATAAAATGCCTAATGAAATTAGTGGTTCAAAAATTTAAGATATTCACCAATTCTCGTAGAGGAATAAATGCAAAGGTCTTAGGGGATTGTTCCACAACTTGAAAGATACTTTATAATTTCAGCAAAATGAGTTTCTTATTTTTAATTCTACTTGGATACAGTTACTCATTATTTTTACCAAGTGTAAATTACAGTCAGAAGATACTAACTGGCCAGGAACACTCAGAGAAGAGTTACATTTGGGAATATTGAGATTTAAATTTTTTTATGGTATTGTTTCAACCCTTTTGAAACTTGTATTTTGGTTTTAACAAGTAGGTAATATCATCAGCCTTCATTTGGTAATTAAATTTCTCTGTCTAGTACATGAATGGGTGTCACCAGAGTACTGTTATCTGACAGAGGTTTGTTTTAGTAGAATATGAGTTACACCTATTGTGTTAACTCAAACTTTGATACATGGAATATATCTTAAATCAACTTACTATTTATTTTTGTTTATGTTTATCTTTGTTTAATTTTGCATGGTTGATTCAGAGAACAAAACATTTTGCATGTGTTCCATGGACGGCGTACAAACGAGTTATGGCCTCAGATATATAAAGTCTTCTGTCAGTTTGTCAAACCTCTGCAATATACTGAATACAAGGATTAAAGGATCAAAGTGCCATTTCAGAGTCGGTGCTGTTTTTTAGTTAACTGGAATTCATGCCAAGATAACATTTATATCCTGAGTGCAAAATTTTGTGTATTTCATTTGTTTATTTCTATTGTCACAAAATAAACATTCCAGATGATTTACTGTTTGTTCATTGGTCTCAGTTAATGTCTATTTATCCGTTGGTCAAAAAAGTGCTTTGGGACAGAATCTGCATATTTTTGTATACCACACAGTGAGCGCAGTCGAAGATTTAAAAAATTAGTAGAAATAATTTATAGTCGAATAAGTAATGAAGAAGGAATTATAAATTCTGCCTTTAAAATAAAACGTTGGGTATTGTTAAGAGATTTTGTTAAGCCCCAGATAATCATATTTTGTTGGAGACAAATAAACAACACTATTCACCAGTGAAGTGAAGTGGATCGAGAAATCACTTTTGAACAAATTGTACTGCCTAGCTATAAGTGTCTAAGGATTTCGAAATACAATGCAAGCATTTTATTGCTAGGAATTCTGTAGCTTATGTCTGGTAAATACTTAGAAGTTGTAATCACTGTCAACCGAATAATGTGTGCTAAGGTTATCTATAAGTCCTAGCACACTTTATTTGTACTAGGTATTAGGCAACCCAGTCACAACACATGATCTAACTGTTTTATTCAACAGGAACAGATGATCAATAGAAGTTTATCTTTCACTTGTGTACTGGCTATTGGTGTAGTACTACATATATTTCGTAGCATGGCTATGATGTGCTTTCCTTAGAGAACTAACACCATTTTAATGCTTCTCATAGTGTCTTTGCCTAACTCACACAGTTTCTCATCACAT
This sequence comes from Trichobilharzia szidati, assembly GCA_944472155.2. Lineage (NCBI taxonomy): Eukaryota > Metazoa > Platyhelminthes > Trematoda > Strigeidida > Schistosomatidae > Trichobilharzia > Trichobilharzia szidati. Next base: position 64,332,370 of record OX235279.1, on the reverse strand, counting down.
TGTAACAACACAAGGCAAGATACAGAAGCCAAGGTATATTTTCCATCGATCAAACCGCTATTTATATCTATGCAGTTTATATTCTTTAACCAATCACTGATCGTGTGATTTTGGTTTACATTAGACGACATGAAATAGAATGTTCAAATATATATATAGCATTCTGTTGCTAATGCAGTACTGAACTGTGGAAATAGTATTCAGACGTTAGCACCAACAAATACAATGAGAATAGTATTCCGTTGGAACCCATTGGCTGTATCACACCACCACAATATTAGTGCTCTTTTAGTGATTGCATTCATGTATATTTTCAATCTCTAGATATTCGTTACTGGTAAAAATCGATTACAGATCTTCTATTATATTCAGATTTGCTATCTAAAATTGGGATTTATTTATTTTGTACGGATTTTTGACGTAACAAAGTAATCTATCTGGTATTTTTTAGTTAGATTACAGTTCTACAAATGATGAACATCTTATCAGTATACGTTCTATATTATCCTAACTTCATGACAAGAGCTTTTAATTTGGAAGTGTAAGTATCTTTTAGAAGTTGGATTGCATTTCAACTTTATGCATTCGCGTTTGTTATTCACAACAAGCTCTGTAATGAATTAGCATTGTGATATTGGTATCTTTGTGTCTGTTGTACGCACGGATGTTATGCAGGAAAATTCCGCCAATTTAGACTGCCTGTTTGTAGCAGGATAAATTAGTTGGCTGGTTTAAGAATATGAACAAATCAGTTATTGGTTACAGTGGCTTAATGGTATACGAGCTCGCCTTGTAACCAGAAGGTCCTGGGTTCGAGGCCCGGTGAGTACGTACTGTGAAGAGTCCCAAACTAGGACGAAACAGATGTCCAGTACTCCCAGGTTTTCCAATGGTTCTCTAACCAATGTCAGCTCATGACGAAATCCTGTAACCAATCAAACAAATCCCTACAAACCAATACTTGGAAATCAGTTATTTCTTGCCGTAATTAACACACTACCAATTTCAAAATGGTACTCAATCAGAATGCCTTCTGAAGGAAAGTCTCTTAAAGTTGAATGTTGAGTTCTTTATGGCTGAATATTTGACAGAATCCTATCATATAAAGTTAGTTAAATGAATGGGTGTATATGTGTTTTCTTCATTTGGACTACGCTTCACCATCTAGTGAATAGCAGGGTTTTATGCAGTAACTCTTGAATTTGGATAATGAGTGAAATCCATGTGTATATTGAGATACAACATTTTTCTTTAACTTAAACATATATAACAAGGATTCTTATATATACAGTCGCTATACTATAAGGTTTTCCACCAACTTTCTTATGTTGTTCCAAACCAAGTTCATTTTTGACGGTTTGAAAAAATATTTATATTTTTTTATATTTATATTTTGATTTACAGCTTGATTCCACACCGTATTTTCAGTACAAGTATGGAACTTTCAGCATGGATACCGGTAGCCCAAATTCAGGCTGACCATAGATATCGGGTGTGCGCCGGCAGGGGATCGAACCCCGGACAATGTGCATGGTCGGCGAGAGTCCTAACCACTGTGCCACCGACGCATTGGGTATTTTATATTCATTATAATAAAGGTTTTTGTATTTCCCAATGTATGAAAAACAAAACGATATTGTTGTTTTTGTTGTTAGCAATGTCTTAAAGTGTTATGAACATTTCAGTTTGCTTAAGGATTCCCAGTGGGTTTTTGTAGTTGGATCGCTTCTAGTTGCTATTTGAAAGGATTACTTTGACTATGGAGAACTGCGATATGCTAAGCTTATATCCTTAATAAGTTGTTTTGTTCTACACTGGGTTGATGTGTTCTTAGCTTAAGTGAACTTGATGTTTGTGCTACAATTCACAACTTTTAGAAATCAGAAATAACGCTTAATAAGTTTCAAATATTAGCGCTTAATCTCAAGTCAGGGAGTTGTTTTCTCTATTGAAAATGTATAATCCTAACTAATGATAGTAATAATTATTCCCTTGGGTTCCGAGTGGAACATTGAACTTTATTAACACATTTCCGCTTTCTTCTATTTTCTGCCATTCTCTTCACCTGGGTTCACAATCGCCCACAATCTCTCATCTCATCCTCACACGATCTCTATGTCACCCTAGGACGACCCACTCGTCGCTTCCCATTTGGATTTCACTACAGGGCCTGGCGCCCGATGTCATTCGACGGTTTCCTCAATGTATAATAATAATAATGAGATCTCCAAAAAAGTTGCAACTTTATTATTGGGGTTTACTTAGAGTTTCTTTGTTTCCAGTGTTACTTCAACTAGTGTCTTCAGTAGCTTCATTGAATATGAATTAAATGTGTAGATTAGCTATGATTTATACAATGATCAACTTTGGACTAGTGATATTTAACAGTCACTCTATGCAGATTTTAAAGTAGAAGTCATCAGAAACTTGCAGAGTTAGTCCTTTTTATTTCTCAAGAACAACAATTATTGTTAAGGTTGGGACCATGATCATAGTGTAACAGTGTGTTGAATACTTTCCTTTCTCGAAAAACACATTGTGAAGTTGTTGTAGTGTGCAGTTTTAAATTTGCCTTTAATTGTAAACACAATATAAGCACGAAATATTAAGGAATTCGAAAATATGCGAAAAGTATCAATAAAGGATCATCCGTATTATTTGGGATTACTGAATAAGGTTAAGGCACATACATGGTGACAGGGGAAGGTAAGTTTGAATTTCTATCAGTTATTTTTATCAATTCAGGTATATTTTTAAAAAAATGCTGAGAAAACATTTTATTCCAAGTAGAAAGTTATTTGAAAGGGATAGGTAATAGCTTTGAATAGAAAACAGTGTGTTAAAAGGAGGTCTTCTCACTACACATTGCTGACTGGCCAGAAAGCGAGAAGGGGATATGTGGATTTGTTATTGTATAGGGCTAATCAAGTATGTGTATATTAATTATCTATGGGGGGAGGATTATGGGAGGGGAGTAAACTTTTCAAAACATGCAGAATAACGAAGATACACAAAAAAAGAAGTACTGGCTTTTTCAAGAAAATTGCAGTTCTCTTGTTTCTTCTTCTGCACAGGAATTAACACTAGCATCTAAAGTAGTTTTAAATGACCGTAGTAAATTTGTAGGAATGATCGCTGAAGTCAGGTTATTCACATTCTCAGCATTCATATCGAACCAGTGGGAATCCAACCAAAAGTCTACTGTTCCACGTTTTCTATGGAAATGAGAAGAGAATTAATAACAGAAGTATACAAAATAATGATGACAAATGAAGCCATGGGAAAAACTGGATCATAGGTGGTTTCAATGTTTATATACAATCAAAGCTTTTCTTTGTAACGTTTTAACTTCAGAACTACTTTTATTCTAGTGGTTATTACACTGTTCCTTATCTAAATAGATTTAGTTCTGCAGAATACATGTTGTAAAAAGGCAGGGATGAAACTTAAGGAGTGATTCACTGGAATATTATCACCTTTCCCAGCTCTTTGTTTTTATCTTCCATTACTCAGGTTACTTAGCCTAAACAAGTCTGTATAATATCTGTTAGTAGTAGTATAGGAAATGCTGTTAAAAAACACGGTGTGTTCCAGGATTTCATCATGAGCTGACATTGGTTAGAGAACCATTGGAAAACCTGGGAGTACTGGACAGCTGTCTCCCCCTAGTTTGGGACTCTTCATCAGTACGCATCCACCGGGGTTCGAACCCAGGACCTTCTGGTTACAAGGCGAGCTCGTATGCCATTAAGCCACTGGGACCCGATCCAATGGCCCGTGAATTCTAACTTCTCCCAATTCACGATATAGCGCAACCGCTAGCCAATGTCTTCGGCGAGTATTTGTCCTCACACCCGACCTGCTGCACTCTACTGCTCACGACTTCCCATTGGAACCCACGGTGTGTTCCTTTTTGTCTTGAGGAAGGAGATTAGACTTCTGTAGTCATCTTGTGGAAGTTTTTGAAGCTATTTTAACTTCTCTCTGCAAAATAGATCTTTGATTCATTCACTTATTAAACTAAAAGTACACAGTGTTACATAATAAGCATAATGAGCATGGGAAAAGTCGCATGAGTGAGTTACGTTGAGAATTTTAGAAACGGCTTCGTTGGTTTCTCCACTTGAGTTGAGTATACCGGATTAATTTCGCTTTAATAAGTTTGAAACATTTTAATGAGTCTTAAACTAATAGGGCTCTTGTTAGCTCTTTGACTATTCGTATGTCAGCTATAGAATATTCTCTTTATGTACTGTATGTCTATCACTCAAAGTGAGTGATACTACCTTACTTTCAAGGAAATTGGCATCGAAAATAAGTCTATGGAATGGCGTTTCATTGCTTCTTCAAAGTTTGTGACTGTGATATATAGCAGTGCAAACTTCCTACAAGTTTAGTCAAGGTGTCCGATGAAGACCGTCAAAAGTTATGACTTGTACAAAGACTCGAAGACCATCATTTTTATTACATACGTCCATGAGCCATGGAGTCTTAACATGTAACTCAGTGTATGAAAGTTGGCTAAAAGTATTTGTATCTGAAACGAATACCGTTTCTTGTTAGCGTGAATAATACGTTGGCTATTTGAAGGAACCCCAACTTCAGGATACTTAAATTCCCTCGAATATTCAAATTGTATCTTCCAGTCTAGAAGTTAAAGTTTTCTGCACAATACCATTAGCGTAAATTAACTTGTAACTAAGAAAGGGATCGATGGTACATTGTTATTTGCTGTATGAAGTCTGGTGCACAATTTATTGCCTGTATTTGTTGTCGTTGTCGATAATAACAAAGAATGTGCTAAAATGTTAAACAAGGAATCAAATAAGCACATCTGATATGGATGTTTGGGCTTGCATATCACAATAACCCAACTACCTATGTTGGTTAGGTAGTGTCACGTCAAGGAGGTCGACTGTATGTTAATAATACCGAAAAATGTTACCAGCACACTGTAGACTGTTTACATTACGATGCAGGAATGAAATGAAGTTGGAGTTTTATGTTGGGAGATTGACAAGCATTCTCTACTAATTTCCTAACACTAACGCATAAGCCATATCTCACTACTTACCCTAAGACTCTCCGTAGTTTTTTACATAGAGTATATCCCATTACATCCTAAATGGTAGCGAGTGATCGATTACAGGACATCATCATCTGAATTTTGAGGTGAGGTGTAACTAATCCTAACTTATTTCAAGTTCTACAAAAGGAAATACACTCTCATAATGTAGACAGTCGGGAATTCCCAGTCGCCGACACACTCATGAGTACACAAAGTTCTGTTCACCACCTATCCTCTTTGTCTTTTTCTGTTCTACAAACTTCAGTAATCTTTCCCATACACTCTTTTTATTTTTGCTTAACTTTATGACCAAAGAAACACTATCCCTAATGTCCTAAAACCTCACTGACAACCGCATATTGAAGTTTTCAGAGACCAAACGACAGGTCTCAGTAGCGATGGATGTATTAGTTATATAGTCTTTTCAATCAACACGGTGCTTCTACGTGATTCACCTTATAGACTTTATGATGTTCTACGCCTGTTCCTTGTTGACTTACTTGTGCAGGGTGTTTTGACGCACTTAGAAGTAATTTTGGCTAAAGGGCTTGGCAAAAGCCAAAGAAAGATTGTGGAGAATGTAGGAATCACTGTAGTTGTCAGAAAAGTTTTCTTGATGAATTAAATGCGCTTGAAGCATACATATGGGTGCAAAGGGAGCAGAAAAGACGTGGAGACTTAAAGTAGATGATACGAAAACACACAACATTCTATGTTATCATTACGTTAAGTCACTGACTATTGATCCAAGCTCCCTGTTTGGATGTAGGTTGTGCTTTCGGATGTGTTATAAATAAAGGATGGGAAACTTTATTCACTTTTTACCATCTCTAAAACTGGTTCTCGTCGAATTACTCCTTTCCGTAAGAATTTTTCATTATAGTATTATTACGCTCTTTAGCTTTGTACAAGTTTCTGTGTTCGGTAGTTAACCAGTCTTGTACTCGACCTTAACCCACTACCCAGATTCCTATGTTACATTTAACATATGCAGTAAACAGTTTCTATATAATAAGGTGTATACAGTTGATTGGAAATCACTGACTCCAGAAAGTAATGACCTAATTATCAGATGACCTTTTCATATGCTTAGGTTTGAAGTCACTAGCTGGACTGGCTAGTGACTAACTCAGGGTGCCGGACCGGTCCAAACATTCTGAATTCCGGCTGGCGAAATGGGTGAGCTGTCAAAAGGAATGTTATTCGTCACATTTAGTATCTATAAAACCCTGTAAAACAATGCCGTAGAGTGGTTCTAGCGGTTTTTGTTTATTACAACCAGCCAAATTTTCTGTTGTTTTGCTGGGGTGTTGTTTCAGTTTATCTGATGTTTATTGGTTAGTGAAGAATTCTTTAGTAAAAGTTATCTTACCTTGGTACTGGACTTAGACAGTTGTAGACGAATTTCCGTGCGGGTTTCGAAAATCTCTTTAACTTCTTTATACTGATATGACTTTGTGGAAAGGTGGGGTTTTCTTCCGACTGAATTGTGGATGGTGAATCCTGGGATGTTTTCACTTTTGATTTGTGATGTTCAGTAGATTCATTAGATGTAGGCTTTTTACTGTGGATACCGATGTCACTTGGATTTTCTCCAGTTAATCTAAGATTATAAAACATACGAAATACAAAGCGTAATCAGCTATCTGTAGTTGAAATCACGGGTTACAGAAAAACTCTGAACGACTTTGAGTATGAGCATACTGGTAATTTTACTCATAGCCGAAACGGTTCCGGAGTCATTTGAGAAACTAACTCATTTTGATATAAGTATAAAAATTGGGCACTGTGGTAGAGTATAACTCCATTATGGATAGGATTTCATTTTCATAAGTCACGCAGTGTTGCACAGTAATATTAACTGAAGACGTTTCGAGCACAAATTATTGCTCATAATCATATCAAGTCACTGACACAACTTTTGCCTCATTTATATACATGAGTCATGAGTACTCATGTAAATAAATGAAGTAAAAAGTTGTGTGAGTGACTTGATATGATTATGAGCAATAGTTTTTGTTCGAAACGTCTTCAGTTAATATTACTGTACAACACTGTGTGATTTATGAAAATAAAATCTTATCCATAATGGGGTTGAACTCATTTTGAGTGCAGACCTGCCAATCAACCTCTATAGTTATGTTAGATGAAAATCTGTACATTATTTGCCATCTTTAATAAACTACAGATTTTGGAAAATGATACTTAGAACGGTTTGATTTAGGTAGAAACGATTTGTAATTCAGGATGAACGTCTAAGTTATTCTACATATTTTGATGTTTGATTCTGAGCGTTTCACGAACAAATTAAATGGATTTGTCTGTGTTGCTTCGAGGAGTCGTGAAACATTCAAGATGTTCAATTATCACTTTATTTAACAATACATTAGTCAGGCGAAATAATGCGTAGATGAACCGTTCATTTTGTGGATGACATTTTCACAGGGTTAAAAACAGGACATATCTCTAGTTTCTCCACGCACATAAACTTAACAGTAAAGGGAAAAAAATTCACATTTGAACCAAAGAGTGAATAAGGAGAATCAGCTACGTTAGACTGTAAAACAGAGAGAACGGAATAAAGTAAACTTTATACTAGCGTTTATAAAAAACAACGCATTCTAACAGATATTTAGACTTGAACACATCTCATGCGTTATCTGTGAAGGCAGGCCTAGTTAAGTGTCTAAAAAGCTGGACAATAGCACCAAGCAGTACAACAAAAAACCTAAATAATGAAATGAGGCAGATAGAAGTGTTGGCACTAAATAATTATCCTATAAAATTCATTAGGACGATCAAAAAATGTCAAAAGCAAAATAAAAATAATGGTGAAACTAATGTTGATAACATAAGTAAGGGAGAATATAAAGCATCTGTAGTTTTGCCACATCAGTAGGGTTCATGTGAAACCCTACGTAGGATTCTTAATAAAGCAGGAATTAGAGTGGCTTTCAAAACCACAAACTCACTCAGGGACAAGCTCTGTAGGCTAAAGGACCCGGTGAATCCAATTAAACAAAGTAATATAATTTACAAAATACCTTGCAATGACCGTGACATCGACTACCAGTAGATTGCGGGTAGTCAGATTGTCAGAACAAAAGAATTTAGCCAAATGTAGAATGATTGACCCTGTGAAGCTAAGTAATTTAGAAAAAAGTTTAGCGATTGCACTGCATGCATCGACACATAACCACACAATATGGTGGGGAAGAGTTACAAGTCTAAAGGGTAATATAGGTAGATGGAGGGAAAGATAGATTATTGAATCCTTGTTCATCGAGTCTACACCCAACACATGTCATAGAAGTGACTCAATGCAAAGATATTATTACCAATCAAATCAAAGGATAACAAATAATGCTAATATTTATTTCAATTCACATTATATGATTCTAACAAGTTATTTATTGTACTAAAATACATCTTATAGACTAACAACACTCGTTTTGATTGCCACTGTATTATATTAATGGATAACATGAATAGTGTTTCCGAATGTACTTTATCTTTCTTTCTATTTCACGCATGTCTATTGAACTTTATATTGACTTTTTATTTAGGCATCACATCAAAACATACACAGCTCACTTTTATTCTATAATACTTACAGCAATCTGATAACAGCTCCAACACTCCACAAATCAGCAGCAGTAGATTTCGGTTGATCTTCATTCAACTCTGGAGCTAATTTGAGGAAAAAAATGAATGAACTTTTAGGTTATTTTTAATATACAAATGGTATGACCATAGGAAAATAGACAAATAAACATTTTTGACTTATTGTACGTTTTTGATTAACACCCAGTAGATTTATTAGTTCTTGTTAGGTAAGACAAGTTTTAAAAAGAAACCAGTTTAGATAATGAGACTTGATGCTCACTGTTTATGAACTTACTTATCCTCAGTTTGCTTAATTTGCATAGGCTGGTCAAGACCCTCAGTCAAATGTAGGTCCAGAGCATTGATCACCTAAGTAAGTTAAGTGTGTGTCTTGTCCTTATCGAATCCAAGATAATTAAAAATCCGAACCCCGTCCCATACTGGGCTTATCGGTTTTATTTATGCTACAGTAATCGGCGGTGTTCCAAATATGACTGAGAACCAGTGCCTATATTAAAATTCTGTAACACTAACTACTAAGCTAACCAACCAGTAATCGTAATGGAATGTTGCAACTCACTGAAGTTGTGCATAAATCTTAGGTATTTTAAATGGTGAAGGACATGCTTGTTTTTCAGAGATAACACTGTCATATATTTGGACGCAGGCACATCCGGCTTAAGATTCGTAAAGGCGTGAAGTGCTTGTCCCAGATCTTGTCTCTGATTCAAAATACATAATCATGAATCGGTCGCTTAGATCCACATTAGAGACCTCAAAATGTGTTCTGTGATTAGCTCTGAATCTAACACTCAATAACCTTAACTTGTTTTCTAAAAGGTGGTTCAGTAGCTTGTTTGGAAACTGGAATGTTGGTCGTCTGATGGATAAGAGTTCTTTGCTTGCAGTTTACCCATCGGAAATGTTATATTTGATCTTTTCATCACTTGTTTTCCTTCACGTTCCCAGTGGAACATAGGGCCTCAAGCTAGTGACTTGAAGTTTCTGTAGCAGTGTTTAATTTTACAGGATGGGGTTGCTAGCCTCATGCCTGACCTTTCCTCTTTACCAGCATTATATCTGGCTTAGCGAGGTGAAGGAGCTCGTCGGCCGGGGATCGAACCCGGACCATGTGCATGGTCGGCGAGCGTCCTGACCGCTATGCCACCGACGCTTTCATCACTGCTGATTGCAATAAATTATGCTTTTACGATTAGTTGCAGGACGAAAAACAATCATCACAAACTTTGTCCACTCTGTTTTGATTGAGTGATACCTCTTACATTTATAAGTCATTATCATTTTATTAAGTGGATATAGGACAGATCTGCAACTCTGTTATGCCAAAGATGTGTTTTGGATACATGCCTAAAAGCTGATTTTAAGAAAAATGGCCCTACAAATACTTTATGTATGTAAGGTTATAATGTTTAGTAGTATGGATAATTCTGCAAGACCCAAAGCCCATTATTAAAGCACACTACATGTGATTAGCAGGCATTATTAGATACAAAGTAGATTTTAAACAAAAGCGTAACGTGAGGTCACTTGCACTTATTTGTTAATTAAATAATAGGAGATATACAAGTTAATAAAGCATAAAAGTTAACTACTTTCAATATGTTATCTTAGAATAATCTTTAAATGAGACTAGGCATCATCTGATATGTCTATTTTATGACATCTAGCATCAAGTGTTACTATTATGTATCAATTGACAAAAATTGAATAAAAAAGCTGCAGATTACCTGCAAAATAGTTGTGAGGTTCTCCAGAATCTGTGCTCTTGCCAAATCCACTCAGTACAATATCTGGAAGTGAAGATGTCCGACGAGCAACAAGTATATGTTCAGGACAAACATTTCCATGTGGCTGTCCTGCAAAGCATGTATGAAACCATCTCAGTGCCATAAGAATCTGTTGACACCACATCATGACGGAAAATTCAGTATACTCCACTCTACTGCATAAAACGTCGATGAGTCGTCCCCCTGGGATCCACTGCATTACTGTTATGCCCTGTGTTGGCTTTGCTGCATCATCTGCCAACCATCCAAAAGACCATCCAGACGGTAATAGTTGTCGTCGGTTAGTGAAAAGATATGAATTATCCTGTTCACCAAAATAGTCTTCAAACGAAGAGTACATCCCTCCACTAGCTCCATGAAGGATAGTAAGTATCAGGGCTTCACGGCGAGCCTTTTGTAACAAAGTCTTATCTCCTGGATCCAGATATGTGGTTTTACAAAGCAATCTAGGTGGAAGAGACAGGCTGTTCTGTCTAATATTGTTAAAGTTGGTTCCTTCACTGAGCATTGGGTGGGATTTTCCTAGAGTAAGTTTCGTATATGTACCCCTGAAATGGTGAGAGAAAAGTAACTGTGAGATAACTGATAAAGGCTGCCTGCTAAACCATTTAAATCATATTATACGAAGCCACTGATTCGCTTTTCGGTGGATAACCAAACGGTTTCTAATTCTGCATCAGATTAGAATAAGCAACTCTTCACTCCTCGAAAGGTTTAGCAGCACAGATATATTGGTATCCAACACATGCCATATTTCTTAATTTAGGGTCATTATTCAGCTTCATTGGTCAGATTGTGTTGCGGTGATATCTACGCTTGAAACAAGTACTGTGAGAGAACCTTATGTTTGTCTAGTCAACTATCTCAAGTTCTTGCAGCCGTTTATCGGTTGATGGATAGATGTCATTTGAAGTGATGACAAACCGTAGTTCTCGATAAGAGCACACATTCTCATTTAACATTATTACAAAAGAACTGATGGATATGAAACAGTCCGTTATCACAAAAATCTCTGGTTTATTTTACATTTCTTCAGATATAGCCATTCTGATCGAAAACACTGACAAGGTCTTTTGAATACTCTAAGTTATTGATTTATAACCAAGTAAGTGAAGCGGTCAGCGTATTGGTCAGATCTGTAACGTAATCTAACATTCGACTGGGGTGAGGAACATGCCAAAACATTCATATTTTTAACTGTTATTTAGAAGACTGTACCATATTTTTTAATTCCTTTACGTTACCAGTGGAACATAGGTCTTCAAGCTATAGCTTTGAAGATTCGGTAACAGTGTTATTTATTTTTAGGGGATGGTTTGATAGCCTCATGCCCAACCTTCCCCCTTAACCAGTCTAGTTACTGGCTTAGTGAGGTAAAGGAGTGCGTTGGCCTTGGATCGAACCCCGGACCACCTGCGTCGATGGTGTAGCGGTAAATAATTCCCCAAAATTATTAACCACAGCAATCATCACTCAACATTGGATGCTGACCATCACTGTTTAAGTCGACTTGTTTAGCTGAAGGCTTACGGTCAAGCATCCCCGCCATTTGGTGCTCTTCGTCGTGTCACGTGCGTGCACGATTACTAGCTAGCTAAGCATTCATTCCTACCCGCGATTTGGTCCCAAAATATATATCGTATTTGGACGACAAAATCTGGTCTTTTGCTTTACCATTTGGTACTCGAAGAACGAACACTATAGTGGTTGTTGGTATAAGATCTTGCGTTAGTATAATCCGTACAACTCGTGAACGTTCGATACCCGTCAACCACTAAACTGGTGAGCCCGACCACGAACTACATCTTCAATTCACACGCAGATAAACCCGGTGAGTTCGTTCCTTTTTGTGTTTATTCTTGTACTATATTGTTATCGGCATACTTTTCGTCATGAGTGATCCTAGCCCCAAAGTTATTCAGATTCGCTCAACCGCCAAAACAATTCAGCTAGTACCATTTTGGCCAGATAATGCTGAAACGTGGTTTCAGATTGCTGAGTCTGATTTTTGTGAACATGGCATAACTGATCAACGTTCACAGTTCCTTGCAGTTATTCACGCCCTACCGCGGGAATTCAGCAAGTGCGTAACTCTGCAGATGTCGGTAAGTAACTCGTACGAGTTGCTAAAAGCATCCATCCTCAAGAGAAACGTTCTCACAGATCGACAACGTCTGGATGAGTTATTTCGTAACATCGAGTTAGGAGATCAGTCAGCCGTGAGCATGCTGGCAAGAATGAAAGAGATCATTGGCCAAAGTCAGTTCGATGAAGGACTGTTTAGAGAACTATTTTTATCCAAACTGCCACAGTCAGTTCCGACTGTACTTGTGACACTTCAAAGTGTTCTCATAGATGATTTAGCTGTCTCTGCAGATAGAATTCTAGAGATAACGAAACGGCCAGTTACCGAAGTATACTCTGTTACCGAACAGACTTCGAGGAAGGATTCTGCAATGATAGAGTTATGCAACTCCGTCCAGCAGATGCTTAGGTCAAACAAGCCTAGCAATTCTTCCTATCGTCGTTCTAAATCCCCTCAACGGCTAAACGTACGTGGACGATCTAAGTCCAACACACGTTCTCTCAAAAATCCTGACTGGTGTTGGTATCACAACACCTATGGCAAGGAAGCAAAATGTTGTCGAAAACCTTGTGATTTCGGCAAAGACTCCAAGTCTGTGGGAAACTATCCCGCCGGCACGCGTTAGCGGCAACCGTCGCCGGTGGCACTAGCCGCTTACTTTACATCCATGATGTGATGAGCCAGACTCGATATCTAGTCGACACAGGCGCCGAAGTCAGCGTCCTTCCTGCTACAGCAGCAGATCGACAGAAGGATCCTAACTTCAACCTACAGGCTGCAAATGGAAAACCAATTGCAACCTATGGTCGGAAATACGTCTATCTGAACGTAGGTTTACGCAAACCTATTCGGTGGATTTTCCTAATCGCTGACGTCACAATGCCCATCATTGGCATGGACCTACTTAATCATCATGATTTGCTCGTAGACGTCCGCCGTAAACGATTAATTGACAACACTACTAGTTTGTCTATCAAAGGCATAACTTACGTAGGCCCCAGCTTGTCAATCGTTAAGATGAAAGCAATCCCCGATCCAACTTTTCAACCGATTGTTGACAAATATCCGGAACTGAATTGCCCATCTAACGATCTCCCGTGTATAACCAGCAATGTTATGCACCACATCATAACCTCAGGACAGCCCGTGACATCTAAAGCACGACGACTGGCCCCCGACAAACTGAGAATTGCCAGAAGCGAATTCGATCATATGCTCACCCTTGGCATCATTCGGCCATCGAATAGTCCATGGGCATCCCCGTTGCATATGGTACCGAAAAAGGATAGCAACGATTGGCGACCCACTGGTGATTACCGGCGAGTGAACGCCAAAACAACTCCTGATTGCTACCCTTTGCCTCACATACACGACTTGACGGCAACGTTATCTGGAGCATCCATATTCTCCAAAATCGACTTGGTTAAAGCATATAACCAAATCCCGATGGCAACGGAAGATATTCCGAAAACGGCTATCATTAAGCCTTTCGGACTTTTCGAATTCCTACGTATGCCATTCGGCCTCCGGAATGCGGCCCAAACATTCCAACGCTTCATCAACGAAGTATTTCGCGGTCTCGACTTTGTATACGCATGCTTAGACGACTGCCTCATTGCCAGTCCAGACAAGGAAACTCACCTTAGACACTTGGACTTGGCATTTGAAAGGTTACGCCAACACGGTGTTACCATCAATATACAGAAGTGTCAAATAGGCGTTGACTCACTCGACTTCCTGGGTCACGCTATTGACTGTCAGGGCATTCGCCCACTGGCTACTTCTGTCGATCACTCTAAAAAAACGCGTTCTGGACGTCACGTTAGATTCCCAGAATACCTTCACACCTATTTCACATAACTGAGTGACACATCAATTTTTTTTTTATGTTGCGTCATTTAACACAAGTAAATGATATTTTTCCTATAACCGTACATAAAATTATATAAGATGTATATTTTTTTTTCCCGAAATTTTGAACTTTACATTATTTTACTGTATAGTAGATGCATGTCATATTTTTTTTGGTAAAAGAAAACGCTTATTTGGTACATTTTTCTTGACAAGGTTCTCAGCATTCTTGTTTTCTTTTCCAGGTGCAACGGGCACTGGACAGGAAACAAACGAAGCACGGGATCCAACGAACAACACTGAGGAAGCTATGTACAGACACCCTATTAGCATAGGCAGACAGACCAGCACGCTCTCCATCAAGCAGCTCGGAAGATTTTTTTTTCACCCATCAGGGAACCATCGAGATTTTTTTTTTACTTCCGGCTGGTCATGTCTTAGGGTCCTCACAAACCCACTAGGGGGGGAGTGAGCTGTAGCGGTAAATAATTCCCCAAAATTATTAACCACAGCAATCATCACTCAACATTGGATGCTGACCATCACTGTTTAAGTCGACTTGTTTAGCTGAAGGCTTACGGTCAAGCATCCCCGCCATTTGGTGCTCTTCGTCGTGTCACGTGCGTGCACGATTACTAGCTAGCTAAGCATTCATTCCTACCCGCGATTTGGTCCCAAAATATATATCGTATTTGGACGACAAAATCTGGTCTTTTGCTTTACCATTTGGTACTCGAAGAACGAACACTATAGTGGTTGTTGGTATAAGATCTTGCGTTAGTATAATCCGTACAACTCGTGAACGTTCGATACCCGTCAACCACTAAAATGGTGAGCACTCTACCTCCCTGCCACCGACGCACACTGTACCACATGAGTGTAAGTAAATATGTTCATTCGCCTCTGCCTAAGTGATATATATATATACCTTGTCATAAAACAAGCTTTTTTAACCTAAGAAACTCAAATCCCTCATCTCGTAATGAATAACGTTTGATCTAACATAGAAAGCAGTTTTGATTCCTTATCAGCATTCTGGAATTGATTTAAAGGACAGTTGAAAAGGTCTGTGTCTGTGATACAAACGACAGGTAAACTGAAGCGAGAAATTTGGGACTAAAGTTGTTTTGATGGAAATTCTCACGCTTCTTAATGGTTAATTTGTCTCACTTCGTCAATACAACTTTCTGTTTATGGTATCTTCAAATGAAAGGAGTACGTTCTCCGTGGTTTGTCTTTCTTGTTCATTTTATTCGCAAATGCTGTGAGTTAAAATATGTAATATCTAAATTTCGTTAAAATCGATAAGTATTGAAAACAAAACTTATTTAAATATTCCTAGTAAGTTTAGTTTACTTGTTAATCAGACGAATCGGTTTGCATATAGACTTCAATACATCTGAGCTTGCAATTATCCCATTATGTTGGTGCAATTTCTGTAAAACTTTGTCTGGCGGTGGTGGAACACTGCTTGCTTGATCCACAGCATACTGGAGGGCTACGGGGTGATCACTTAGAGCATAGATATTTGCAGACTGTCGCCAGGTGAATATCCAATTTCTCTCGGCTACAGAAAATATGTTCGGTGACTGATCCGTAGAAACTTGAAGTAATATTGAGAGAAAAAGAAAGTCAAAAGATTAGAAAAGAAATTCTAGTACAGCTGAAGTAGCTGTTTACTGGGAAAATGCTGTTGTCCGTGTCTGCATTCATGAATACCTTGAAAAAATACTCCGTATTCTTATTCTTCTGTAAAGAAAAGTTTTCCACTTCATCGCTTGCCAAAATCGGCCTTCCTCAAGGTGCCATGTTTTCCTGTAGTATAATTTACGGTGTTTTGATGAAACTAATTCCGTTAGGTATGCTGATTGCCTTTAAATTCTTAGAGAAAATTTTTCAAAATGAATAGGTTTTTATGAAAATTAGCCAGTGGAACTTGTCAGATATTCTTAAGTTAATTCCTTCCAAATTCCAAACTACTTCAGTGAGATTAAGGTGACTTAGTTCGTTCTCATTATTGTCATTATACAGAGTTCAATGAAGCAAAAGCTAAATCGAATGTTAACCATGTTGGATTAAATCTTTCTTTTGATCTTTCCCTGGAATGTCATATTCCAGTGATTTATTAAAAAAAACTTTTCCTCTAAAATTTTACATTAGGAAGTTAAGATACTTCGGTATAATACCGTTTCTATTTATACAGTTTCATATCTCTTTCATTTTGCCTCTTCCCTACTATTTCTTTTATTCTTTCTTAAGTTGCTTAATTAAACTGTTTTAAATTGGACAGAACACTGAAAACCATCAGTAGGACAGGTTGTGTGCTCTAAAAAAACTTGTAGATATTATCGTTGAAAGACATTTAAACTCATGCAATAAATCAATTAAAGTCCTTTTGTCAGGCACTGAAAATCTTTATTCACAGCTCTCATCTCGCATCTCCACACGTAGGACAAGAAACAATTTTATAAGACCTCAAACCGGTAGAATTACATGTAAAAGCTCAGCAATAAGTTATTTTGCACGTGCGGAGTTACTAAACTACTGTGTAACAGTAAATAAACGGTTATTTTCATCCTTGCCGTCATTAATGTATCATTGTGATTGTTCCTGTTACTATTATTGCAAACATCATCAAGCTCCCATAATTATTTTTCTCCTGCTTAATGTGAAGCGAGCATTAAATGCAGCATATGCATGCTAATAAGAATTCCACACTACATCGCTGCATACGTCTTGTTTTCATGAATAAAACAGTTTTGCTTCTTCTTCTCCTTCCTTTTAATGTTAATGACACCGTTTCTTTCGCCTACCGATAAAATTAAACTATGCGATTAAACAAGCACTTTAAATATTAGTTTGTAAACCTGATTCGGTCTTATGGGTGCGAACGTTGATTGTTAGGAACTCACATGTCTGTAATAGGAGCAATGGCTCGATTGAGCTACACTTACTCCAGATTACTTTTAAGAAGAACAGGTGATTTCGGTCCCTGGATCACTGATAAGAATTGTCGAATCCTACTCTGTTATATGCATTTTATGAAAAAATATTGTCTTAATGAAATTATCCTTGGAAATTAAATCAAATGATAGAAGTGACAATTATATGAAGGCAAACAGTATTGAAGGGATCTATATCATGCAGAGTAACAATTAGTTTCATTGAATACTGAACGGAAGTGTTTTGAAAAAAGTTAATCACGAAGCCGTTAGTTCAGATGAAGTTTCTCCATGATAAAAGTAAACACTATGTTTTACGATGTGTTCACTTCTCGATATCTTCAAAATTAAAATAGGTGAGCGAAATAGGCTGCCAATGAGAAAAGTATGAGATAAGAAACGTCAGTAAAAATAGCACCTAAATGAGACAGAAGGGATGGACTCAGATCAACGTTTGCATAGACAAACCAACGGTTAATACTATACCGAATCACAGTGTGTAGCTGTTTCCACAGAAAATTTGTTTCGCGTTAAATGAAAATAAATTAATGGTTACTGTTAAAAATATACCTTAAAAAGCTTTTTCCCGTGATTCAGTTTTCATGGTTTTAGTCGGACTTGTCCTTGCATATGTAGAATATAAGTGGCAAATAGCTAAGATGTTAAGAGACTATTTTGTCTTTTGATTGATTAAAGAAATTGAAGTATTTATTAAGGCTGTTGATGGGGAAATATTTTCAGATAGTGAGTAGTTGAGAAAATGAAATCATGCTGTATTATCCTGCTGAAATTATTGTTTGCTTTATCTAACTTTACCTTCGTTTTGTAATTTGATTGAAATTATCGCGGGTTGCTAATACCAATTAGTAGTGTTATGGTATTTATGGTTAATCAAGAATATTGGTGATTAATTCTTAGAAAAGTCATATGAGAGCAGAATCATTGATTTATATTCTCATTTCTTTACATGTTCAGGTTTATGTCATTGCTGTGCTAAAATACCATCCACTTGTCTAATTTTTGATTAGTAAAAACAGTGAATGGCTGAATCACATGACTTAGTTATAGTGTGGGGGTGTGATACAGACAATGGGTTCCAACGGAATATTATTCTCACATATTCCCACAGTTCAGTGCAGCATTAGCAACAGAATACGATATGTCTATTTGAACATTCTATTTCATGTCATTTAATGTAAGCCGAAATCCCACTCTCAATGACTGGTTAGAGAATACAAAACTGTATCTATATAGGCAGCCGTTTGATCACTTGAAAATATACCTTGACTTCTGTGTCTTGCCTTCTGTTGTTACAATAATTTCCAATGGAAGAGTATTTGAACACGGTTATTTTTGTGATAGATGTGAAGGTACACAAAAGTTGATTACTCATGGCAGTTTAGAATAATTAAATCGACCCATCAGAAGCTGGTGGTTTGTTTTACTTCAGTTTAAAAAAATCCCCAGTGAAAAGAACTAGGGTTGACTGTTAGGGACAAAATGTTGGAGTAGTTGTTAAAACACTCTAAACTGTTATTAGTTAAACGTCAATTTCTTATTTATAATAAAGCATCTGGTTTTAGAAGAACTGCACTTAAATTTCAGATCACAGTTATAACTTAGTGATAAATTCCAAATCTTACCAAGCTTACCATCGTCTAAAAGTACTCACTACAGATTTAGAATAAATTTGTTAGAATAGTGTGATACACATTTAACAGAGTAGAGCATTAACTTACCCAAAGGGGTGCGGAAGTCAGATGATGCAATACTATAATTTCCCCAACCGAATGTATTTCCTGCCGAAATTCGGACACGATAGCATATGCCGGGTTTGAGATTAGTAGCTAGATAACGGCAGTCTACAGTAAATCCATGTCGATGCCATGTAGGTGGTTCATTGTCATGATCTAAAGATGGAGCGTAAAAGAAGATAGATGCATTTTTTATATCAGATGAAAGGTTATATAAAAGATAGACAGAATGAATTGAAAGATAGCTCAATCAAAAACTATTACTGAGATATGAACAGTGTCAGTCAACGCCGAAGAAAAAAGTAGAAGAAATCTTATGCAGCTACCAAATGGTCTGTCGTAAGGCAAAGAGTTTAGCAATACACATAAACATGTGCAGAAAAATTTCTTGATCAGAATCAAAAGTTATTGTGGTCTCAGGTTAATATAAGCGTTTGGTAAATCATTATTTTTTTTATCCTTCACGTTCCCCAGTGGAACATAGGGCTTCAAGCTAGTGGCTTGAAGTTTCTGTAGCAGTGTTTATTTTACAGGATGGGGTTGCTAGCCTCATGCCCAACCTTTCCTCTTCACCAGCATTATTTCTGGCTTAGCGAGGTGAAGGAGTGCGTCGGCCGGGGACCGAACCCCGGACCTTGTGCATGGCCGGCTGGTAAATCATTAAGTGAAAACATATTGCAGGTCTGTTTAATACTTATCAGTAGATATGTTAGTGAAGTCATAGTTATGAAGAGCAATTAGAGGGATGTCCAGGATCTACTTGAACACCCACTCTGATGAAAGCATTACTAGCTGTGGTTTACACAGTGAAGAGTTAAGAAAAATGAATTGATTTCCTAAACATGCCGAGGTTATTTTAAATAAATTTATAATTCGACAAATACCCACTTTTTTTACTACAGAAGTCGATAGACGTGTCTGAATGGCCTCAGTGGAAAATACAGTACAAATTCATTACCTGCTAGTATAGTGTAGTTGTAAGCCTTAAGCTTGTTAGTGAGTTCTTTGTTTGTATTGATAAAATGTGCAAGCGTTTAAGCTCCAGTGAAGTGTTTGCACATTTATTTTAGCTTTATAATTTCAAACAGTATTAGGCAAAATGACAAGTTTACAATACATAACTCATTGTAAAAAGCGAAATCAGGGTCACTAAAATTTCTCTGGAAGTCAGAAAGGAAGTATTCTGTAAATTAAAAGTAGAAAAATTGAATTTCTATGATCACTAGTTTTTAGTCTTATTCAGTAAAAGAGATACAAGAGGCATGGATGTACAATTTCAGTCTGAATGTACATATCTCAGTACAATAAATGTTCGCAAGATGTATGAATACATTTCACAAATGTTACCTGAATATTTAATGTCTACACGGTAGATGAGATCCTCATTTGAATCGGGTGTTGAAGCTAACCAACTGATTAGGGCCTCCGTTGGACGAACATCAATTAGACCTGGACGACCAGGAGGTTTGGGTGTATCTGAAATATGAAAAAAAACATTTGAGAGAAGTTTTTTGTCAATAAACTGTACACGTGAAAAAGGAATAAGTCCCTTGTAAGCACTAGAGAAATTGTGTATAGTTAACTTACGCAAACAGTTACAATGTTTGGTTTTTGGACCAGTGTTTTGTGGTTATTGGCACTAATATGCATAATATGTTCACCCTATAATTTGAATTTAATTCATTCAGCGCCGAAGACATGATGAATACTGTCAGTCGAATACACCAAAAGTAGTTAGTGGAATAGTCTGTAAAGTCACTAGAATAAAGTGACGTTTATGGTCACCAAAACTGTAGGATTCCAAGCAAGCAGTGATAACTGATTGGTTATTTAGTTCAAAAATACCAGATAAAATCCTTCCCACTACACTGATGATAAGAAAAAAGACATTACAGAGATCAATATCCTGATTTCCACAGCAGTAATTACTCAAACTAAATGAGGGTAATTCAGTTTTAGGCATTCTTGGTCCACGTAATCAGTAGTCCTCTTATTATTTAATTCCAAGCCTAACGCTGCTGAATAACTGAAAGCTTCTTAGATTGTACTAATGTAAACAGAATCTGAGACATTTTGTAGGTGATTTATACAGCCTTTATCCCTTTTCTAAGAGACATAAATAAATTAAATTGATAGCTTTCTAACATTAAAATTATCATCGTGTATGTAGAAATCTGCCGCATTAACAAATACATTGATGGGTTAAATGACCTTTGACGTTATGTTTACGAGCATCTGTTATAATAATAATAATTCTGTTAAGTGACTGAAAACTTTCTTACTCTAGGTGGTCGACTAAGTTAGTTAAATGACAATACAGTTATGTGAATTGTTATTCTGGTCTCTGATTAATACTATACTGTCAGATAAACTTTTCGAAAAGGGAATAACACTCCATCACTGCGTCTGTATTCTATTCTTACATTTGTGACGAAATTTCGCTTCATCGAGAAACTTCATGATTGTAAATGACTTTTGTAAATATGAGATGAAATATAATTCAACATTATCTACACATCTTAAATTTATTAAAAGATACATAAAGATGATAGGGAAAATGAAACTGTAGGCTCTTTTTAAAAGTTACCTAATGCGCCTACAACTAGGTAGCTCTCAGATACAGCAAAATGTATATTTCTCACTATATAACTTCAAATATGGTCGAAATGTTATCGTATGATGACAAAAATAGTGTATGACAAGTTGTTTAGCAACACAAGGACATATGAGTATAGAGGGATCCATATCATATTTCGTATTATTGGCCAGTTAAAATATATAAATTGTAGAGAATTAGAAAATATCTGCATGAGTTATAGGAATATACTGGTTGAATAAACTTCACTTACCACCAAGTAAAAGGCGAGCTTTAGTTCGGGATTTACCAGCTCGATTTCTAACAACACATTCAACTACACTTCGATCTTGCTCTGGACGAAGGTCACTAAGACAGAGCCATAACCATCCACCATGCCCAGCACCTAAGCTGACACCTGGACCATCGGATAGTAAACATCCACCCAAGTACCATGCAGCAGCTGAAGAAGAACTTCTGCTGATCTTACCAAAATTCAGACCACTTGGATACAGTTCTCTGAGTGCTTCTTCATGACCAGGAATGCTTTCTGGGATATAAGGAGCATTGGCGAGTTGACAAGTAAATCGGGCTTCTCTTGTGTGTACATTGAAATATGAATCCTTCAGTGGACTAGCAAAGACTGGGGCTGATTATAAAACAAAAGAGAAAAGACTATTTTTTCAGAGTAAAGCAAATTACTGGCAAAATATTTTGATCACTGTAAGCATTCTTCATTATGTACAAGGATTTTAGAAGTTAACTGATCAGTATGGTAACCGTGATCATTTCTGTTTATTTAGGTTTGACATATTGTTGTACAATGAATCATAATAAAGGGAGTGATTTTATTCATCCTAGTAAGGTCCAGAAAATAAAAATAATATCTCATAGACTTTTTTCGCTGATGAACTGTATTTCAGTTGAACAGTGTTTTAAAACCCTGCGTTTTGACCTTTTTATCGGTGATAGAATTATATGTGAAATGAAACAAAAGTTTTGTGTACAAATGCAGAAAGTGTTTAAGCAATAAATAAAAAACATTAAAAATATTGAGGAATTTAAAAGGAAAGTAATGGACATAATTATTGAAGAAGACGAAATTATGGCAAGTTTTGATGTGGTTTCTTTATTTACTAGTATTTCGATATGTGTTGTACTTAATATTATGAAATATGAACTTGAAAACAATCAAGAAGTATTAACTAAATCTTTATTATCAATAGATGAAGTTATAAAATGCTTAAAACTTTGTTTGGAATCCACATATTTTACCTTTAAAGACAAACTATACTGTCAAACAAATGGAGTTGCAATGGGTTCACCAGCATCTCCAATTGTAGCAAACTTATATATGACAAGTTTCAGTTGTCATCCTGGAATATGGTACAGATATGTAGATGACACATTTATCATCATAAAGAAAGCTGAAAAAGAAAACTTTCTAACAGAAATTAACTTAATCTCAGAATATATAGAGTTTACTAATGAAGTAGAATCGGCTGAGGGAACTCTAAACTTTCTTGATTGTCTTGTAAAAAGACAAACTGACGAGAAACTAAAGTTTACCATATACAGAAAGCCGACACATTCCAACAAGTATTTGAATTTTCAGTCAGATCATCCAAGAGGAATGAAAGTTTCAGTAGCTTTAAATCTCGTTAACAGAGCTAGAAACATTATAACAGATAATGACGATATGCAGAACGAGATATCCAACATAAAAAAGATTTTGATTGGAAATGGTTATCCTGAAAAGTTACTAGATAATATTATCAATAAAAAGGAGCATAAGGAAAAACAAAAAATGGAAAATCTTGGCTATCGACGATAGCCATTCCATATCGAAAGGACACAGCTGAACAACTTTAAAGACTATTTGCTTCATATAATATTAAAGTCTATGTCAAACCTTCTAATTCTCTGGAGAAAGCGTTGGTGCATGTCAGAGATATAGTTCCCAGAATGTCACAAAGTAATTGTGTCTATAGGATAAAGTGTTCGGAATGTGATGCATGCTATATAGGGGAGAGCAGTCGACAGGTGAAGGTCAGAGTGAATGAATATAGACTATGCACGAAACGTCCACATAGAAATGAAGTAGAATTAAAAAGTCTAGAAAAAGATCGGCTATAGCAATGCATGCGATAGACAGGGGGCATAAGATTGATTTCGACAACGTCGAAATTCTTGGAAGAGGATTTCATTCACATAAAGGAAGATTGACTTCTGAAGCCTTGCACATTTTAACCACACAGAATGCAGTGAATAGGAAAGAAGGGATAGACTTATCACATATATGGCAAACTCTTATGAAGCAAGACAGATGAAAAAACAACGAACACTCTATGAGCCTCCACGAGCTTTTAAAACATGTAGGATCATGTATATCCCATATGAATTCATGTATTTTCCATGTGATAAATAACATACATACACACACACACTCATACAAAACTAATCTTTACAAATCAACTATAGAAGAGTATTGACACTAGTCATTACAAATATATGTGATGACCGCTTACATATTTCTATTGGTAAAAATGTCTAAGGACAAATGACCTTCAAATAAACTGACTATAATTTATGTAAAAAAATTTTTGACTATATATTTTGATGACTAATAAAAATCCGAATAAATCTGCTGAAGAAGCTATGGCTTACATAGCGAAACGTCCAGAAAAATCTTGTTTTGATTTTCTTAACACGCTGGGATTAATTTAAATAATTTATAATGAATCAATCTGACTCGGTGCTCAAATTATTCCAGTAAGTTCGTAACACCTACGGTCTGGAAACTTATAATGTTATACTGCTGCATTAGTTTGTAGCGGTCAATATGACATCTCATAGTGATTTGAAACAACCTAAAAACTTGTCGAATACTGCTTAATCGTTTGTGACTGTCAGTCAAATGTGATCGAAACTATTCGAAAATACTGAATGTTTACTAAAAGCGACAGCGTTGGGATTTTCTGAGGCACATAACGATGACTACTTTAAGACTATGAGTATCTTATAAAATGGTATAAACTCACCACTGAATTTGTTTCCGATTTTTCCATGTGACGCTGAAGTGGTCTGGTTTCCTTGCTCAATATTCGTTGAAATGCTTTCTTGTCCTTCTAAAAGGGGATAAGTGGTTTCGCCTAACTGAGTGGCTTCCGTGAGAGTATTTTGTCTTTCCAAACCAAATTTTTCTAAAATTGATTCTGAAGCATCTGCTGCGGTAGGAATATTTGGGTTTGAGGAAATCAGAGACATTGAGTCAGTAAAGTCACGTGATCCATACCGGTCAAGCATTTGCGACTGATCTTCGCTATAATAAATAAAAACAGTTTAGAAGTTATTATGCTATGTAAAAGTTTGAAATTACATATCTATCCAAATATTCTGTCTGACAAATTTGTTCTGTTTTACTAGAACTTTCATCTTTAAGTTACCTACAGTTCATGCTTTTAATATATTGTTAGTTCATTTCTAAGGCGAAAATGTCGACTTAGGTTTTATTAATATTATCAGTTATCTATCAGTGGACCAAGTCCTTGTAGAATATTTTTGTCACTTGGTGGCCATAATGAATGCAAAGTGCAGATCCTTCGCGTAAATTGATAACACACCAGTACCATTCAAATGAAAGGGTTTTCGTTACGTCCCAGTATTTCACTAAGCTCTCAGAACGAATAGGAAATATATTTTTCCTGTCGGTAGTGTTTTTACTGAAAACTCACACTCCTATATCATCTAACTAAAAACCTTGCTTCGTTTATGATAGAAGACAAAATAAAATAGGTGAGTACTGTCATTTTTACTGTCATGTTTAACTGGAAGAATGAAACAATCAAAATATTTCACCTGTATGATTCCGAATTATCTTGGAAACCAAGAGCTGATGATGAGCGAGAAGACAACACACTTTCTGTATCTTCACTTGGGGTCGGTTGTCTTACCATGGTTGCTAAGCGGTTTCTCAAGTCGATACCATAATTTTTGTCGTCATTCACGATGCAAACTGGATGCTGGAAAATTAGAAAAAATAGCAGTTATGTGAACGTGAAACAGAATACCTTTCGATTGCGGTAAGTGTCATGTGATTAATTAATAAAAAAATTTCTGAATTATTGATAAGAGACGTCTGTGTCAGCATTCTCCGTATCAACAGAGGCTTATTAATTGCACGAAAATTATAATTACAAATAGTGAATGTTTATGATTTTGGTGGTCAGTAGGTATTTTTAGTCATTCATTCTTTTTAAGAATAACGAAATCCAAGTGAATACATCTGACAAGTCTTAAAGAGGGTTTACTTGTCAACATAAAAACAACAGCTGCTGGAAAGTTTCACTCACCACTGAGTCATAAAATGTTTTGTACTTCTTTAGTTTCTTCAGAATATATTCCGATTTATTTTCCGAATTTGAGAATATCTCAATCCATGGATGAGACAAGCATTCTTTCGCTGAAGGTCGTTTTCTATAAAATTCAAAGATAGGAGAAGTAAATGTAAATTTAACTTCCCTGTTAATTTCAAATTTATATTTACAGGTAAAATGATCGAAAAATTGGAGTTTTTCAAGTGCCTTTCAGAAAATGTATTGCCTTCTAACTGCAGCTAATTTTAGTGAAATAAGTTGATTCACCATATTTAGTACTGTTTGAAATTTCTGCATCAGTCAGTTTGTTCGATAATTTGCAGAATAATGAAATACTATGCATTTTTAGACTGTGTTTCGTTACCTGATTACCTCGATTATTCAGTTGTACTGTGGCTGAAATTCATGTTTCTTTGCTTATTTGCTGAGATTAGATAGAATTCAGTCAAAATTTTCAACTACAATGAAAATCTTTAGCTATTACCATGAGTTAATCTTCAATATTTTGAAATTTTTTGGTAGGTTAATCTAAATGAACAATTAAAGCAAACAGTTTTTTTCATTAGGCAATAACTTGATCAATTATTAGCACACACTAGCCAGTCAAATCAAGTAAAAACTGTATCAAATACTGTATTGTGGTACAAGAATAAGATTGAATAGTAGTCAGTTGGTTTTGGATTATCATTTAGATACATATAAAACGTATAGTCATTAAGAACACGAGATAAAATTCAATAATTGAATGACAAGTATTTTCAAATTGATAAGTAACAAAAATGCATGTTTCAAGGTCTATTTTGTAGTCCATGATATAAGAGAAAATATTAATACTACAAAGAAATAAACAAACTAATTGGACATGATGGATGTAAGTTTAAAGAATGACAAAAAATTGATAAGTAGCGTTGGCGGCCTGTTTAAAACTTGGGCTACCGAAAACTTCCATCTCTCTATTGCATATATTTTCTCTCGATCGGTTTGTTTTAACTGATTGCGATATGGCCTCTATTGGTATTATCTGCTCGTGTGTATTTAAAGTGTTTACAAGCTCCTGTTTCGCAAGTTCCAACTAAACTTGAGGAAAGGGCTGATTATGAGTGGCAACGTATCCCAATACATGAGATAACTGTTCTTCAGTTTTGTTCTTGGGTCCGAAAATGTACTTCTAAAAATCGTACAAATGGCTTTCAACCAGATATCGTAGATCTCTTGAAAGAGACAAAGCAAATATATCATAATGCAATGGTCTGCGCTTCAGCTCAGAGACCACTGTGTCATGGGATTTACCGTCAATTAATATTTTACTGGAAGATATTGTACGAAGGCAAAAGGTTAATTTCGGAAAGATGTTTGAATATGTGTCATTGGGAAACGACGTACTTGATAAAGACCACGATATATTTCTTTTGATAACGTTTAACGAGAACATCATATAAACAAGACAACTATTCTTCGGAACAAACACTGTAGGGTAAATTTGGTGGATTGGATTTAGTTATTTCACAGTCTTTCAACCGATCAGATAAATTTTTTATTCTACAGTACTATTTTAATTCTTGTTGAAGATATTATTGAGCTTCTTTCTGTTGAGCGACATAAACGTAATACCCTCATCACTGAAAATACCATAAAATGTTTAACTAGCACTTACGTTGGATCTGCCTGTAGTGTTTGTTTAATGAAGTCTTTGCCTTCATCTGAAATGTTTTCGAATTCAGGAATGTCGAATGGAATGACTGCTTGTAAAATGTTGTCTGTTAGTATATCGCCTGACTCGTAATCGACAAATGGTGGCCATCCAACAAGTCTACATGTTTAAGGGGAAGGAAAGAATATGGAAAAATATAGGATCACACTAATATCGTTTTAACTGAAATCAAATAAATCCCTACAAACCAACCTTCAAATATAAAAAATGGGCATATGAAGGGAACTTACTAGTACTGGCGTTTCGTGCTCATAACTAATGAAGCATTAAATACTGAACTTTTATTTAACAGATAAGACTTTGAAATAACTAGGG
Source organism: Trichobilharzia szidati (assembly GCA_944472155.2). Classification (NCBI taxonomy): domain Eukaryota; kingdom Metazoa; phylum Platyhelminthes; class Trematoda; order Strigeidida; family Schistosomatidae; genus Trichobilharzia; species Trichobilharzia szidati. The sequence continues at coordinate 64,304,278 of OX235279.1, read as the reverse complement.
TAGGAGTGACAAGAGTCAGCTATTGTAAAGACAGAATATGAAATACTCTCTTCCAGTTTCAACTTATTATTGTGGCAAAATTTTGATTTTTGAAAGTGTCACTGACATCAAGGAGTAATAGTTCATCCTGTTCAAAGCTACTCGTCCACCATGATCAACATCAAGGAGACATCTTTCAGTTCTATTGTTGAACATTCACGCGTTGGTAACTTTGTAAGGTGCCTGATGTAATGTTAATATGCAACACTTACCAGTCTTATTAAACACGATATGTTCAAGTACTCAGTTAACCAGTGAGTAGCGTAACCTGTAAGTGCCAATGATAGGACATCAGTCAGAAATAGTCAGTTGATTTCTAATTCGCTCTGCTGAGTAGTAGTATATGTGCATAATAAATCTGATGGGAAAAAGCGTTGGAACATATCTGATTAATATGTACGAGCTAAGGACTCCGAAAATGTGCATGTTAATCAGGACCAATAAAAGTACAAAATGGAATCAGACCCTGGTCGGATGGATACCCATTAAAACAAGACTTAAAGCATTTTATACAGCCAAAGAGCAGCCAAGAGTTTACTCAGTTAATTAACTTAATCTACTTATTTCAGCCCTAGTTTTGCACTACACTAAGTTATCTAAGGTAGGGATAAGAAGATATTCTGTCAGATCTCGTATGATTAGAAGCAGTGAAATATTGAGTTAGATTTTATGTTGTTTTGTAACTTGGTATTATTGTATTTACTAAGCGAATAAAATAACTAAAAAACGATTAAAGAAAAAAACCTGAATCTATGCCTGAGACTGAGACTGATAAATAGCGAGAGATTTCGGAGCAACGGGAAAGAGATTTGTCTCCTTCTAACTACATCTATGAAATACTTAGCATTTTATAATCTGTTCAAAATGAAGCCTAGAACTCCGACAGTTCACAGCAAACACGTTTGTCAGCTTTCGTCTTCATTCCTTTGGTCAGAAAGCAAGACAACACTGAAAGTCAAAGACAAATTTTTTAATATTTGATCATGTCACTAGTATCTACGTTATTCTAAAACGTTTGTACTCTGAATTCGTCTCGTCAGTGATTTCACAGTTTTTGCACATGAATATCCTCACACCAATAGGAACTTTCTCATCTAATATTTCTCTTGATTTTCAGTTATTGCAAAGGGCTTCAGAGCATATTCCTAAATGGCTCCAGAAACAAATGGAATCTTCAGAACCTATTAACGGTGAGAACAGGAGACCTAGCTCTTCTACTGCGAAACATATTATAGAGACAGGACATAAAATTGACGTTAACAGATCTTTTAATCCTATCTGTAAAGCGTGTTTGGGGCGTATCCTAAAGTTTGTAGAAGTCCTAGTAATTAGAAAGTTTAAGCCACCTTTATGCGGTCAAAAACAATTCGTCATCACATTAAACCTTCCTTGGTAAATTTTGTTTTGATACCATAGCAGTTTTACTATTACCTCTGCTATTTGGTTTAGTGGTCTTCATTGTTATTTTGACCTTGAATATGTCCTTTTAACTTGACCTAAGTCTATTTTCTCACCTCTTTATTAATTTCATATATATTCCTATGACAAGTCTGTGTGTGATCAGATTGTTCGAAATGTGTTGCGCAAATACATTACACGATTCAGACAAATTATGTAGTCTTATTGCTTTATCTAAAAAGTATTTTGATTTATAATGAAATCGTTTCTGAATTAATTCATATCCTCTTAGCTACCAACCAAATGAAACTGAAATTTGTTGTAAAGATTTGTAAATTAATCCTCATATTGACTTGAAAAAATAATTAACAAAAATTTTTCTCAGTGAACTCTATTCGTAGACTTACAGGATATATGTTAGCACTCCAAGACTCCAAATGTCAGCAGATGGACCCAGATTTTCACAATATGCTTGAATGGCATCGGTGATTGTTCCGTCTGTTTTCTTTATTGATAAAAGAATTTCAGGCGCAACATATTCTGGTCTGTATCGTATTGGAGGCATGCATGTCATACGATTCTGAGAATTAGTAATATAAGTTTGCGCTGTAGAAAATCCTATAACTTTTAGCAAATTACTGAAAACGTTCATTTTATGTCGATCGGTTTGGCTTAAAACATCAGTTACCAAAGAAGAAAGGGCACGTAATAGGTCAGGATTGTCAGATGAATTTGCATAGTCGTTATCGCCAATTGTTTTCTTTACAAAAAGTAGATTGTCGGGCTATAAACAAAACATAATTATGAAATAATATATAGTGCAGTATTTATAATTGAATAACATATAATAAGTTTGATTTTTAGATAAGGAACTCAATGAATCAAATCAAGCGTGATATTAAGGTGGTCAAGAAGATATGTAATTCTATTAGTAACCGCGAATTATTTGATTTACTGGTATAGGAGGATGGTCTACCTCGAGGATGAGTAATCGATAATGTGGTTCTGAACGTTATTACTCAATGCCAAGAGTTTACGTTTATATTTACATTGGTTAAAATGCTGGAGAATGTATTTCACCTGGTGTTATATGTTTAAATATATTATCTGATAGTTACTTATTAGTGTTGCTAATTTTCAGCTTCACTTAAGTAAAAATAATAGCACAATAAGCATACAGAAGTATCTTGGAATAAAGAATAAATTATCATAAATTAAACTGGATGATGTATCACTTACTTGAATATCGTAGTGAACTACACCTTGTTTGTGTATGTGATCTAATGCTTCTAGTACTGAACGAATTATGGCTGCTGCTGCCATTTCGGACCAGTTTTCGCATGCCAGAACTGAATCAAGAAGATTTGAACCAGATAACCTTGACAAAGCGAATAAATACCAAAGATAAGTGGATTGTGAAAGGAGGTTGATAATTATAAGTTTGATAACGTCAACTAACTATTCTAAAGCCCTTAGGTTTTCTCTACTTTTCTAAATATCACTTTACTTGTGCAATCAATAATTGTGTTTATATAAGTTTAACATAAAAGAGTCAAAATGTTTGAATGAAGAGAATTTAGTTGCCACAGTATCAGGAACAGTAATTAATTTCCTAGTGAAAGAATGCTTTTCCTGGGCATGAGACCTCGCAACAGTTCTACAGGAATTATCAACGAAAATAATACCTCAGTAAGACATATTCTAATAGCTATCAAGTATACACTAATGCGACTTATTTCTTAGGCAGTGACCGACTGACTGGTTCGAGTCGCCACACTTAATGTAGCACACAAAGCAAGAGAAATTAAAAAGAAATGCAAAAAACAGAGATACAAGGCAAAAAGAATAGTCATGTCGAAGAACAATATAGTTTTAATGGGTATTATAAGTTACAAGGAATGGATGCATCTGCGTTGTGACTGAGAATGATTTTGAGCCATATCACCAATTGTCTCCAGCCATTGGTTTTTACTGTCCCGAGGACCCCAACCAGGAAGTTTACACCTTCCTACGTGGCTGGCTTAAACTAACTGTTGTGATTTCATTGACTGATGCCATGTTTTGGTTTGACCACTCCTAGCTCGTCTCCAACCTGATCCTATGTCAGCTAACATTCTCCGTCGAGGAAAGCGATGGCTATGCATACGTAACACACAACCCATCCATCTCAATAGATGTAACTTCACAGCCTCATCTATTAATTTTCCCTCCTTACCTAGAACTCGACGCCTAACCTCAATATTTCTCACCCTATCATACCTGTTCACACGGGAGATAGAACGCGTGCACCTATGCTCAATGACAGCTGGCCTCTTCATGTCTTCCACTTCCAATGGCCAAGTCTCACAGCCATAAAGGAGGACGGAGCGGACTGTTGAGTAGTACACACGCCCTTTGGTCGACAGCCGGATATCACATCTACGCTAGAAACTGCATAGACGGCGTAGGCAGTACATACTTTTTGTATGTCGAATCTAGTTGGGCATGTTTAGAAGAAGAGGACAAATGTATAACAAAATAAATCAACAAAAGCAGAATAGAATTGACGCTTGTACCTGAAGCCTTATAGATGAGAATCCAAACTTTTGGTAAACACAGGAGACTACTTTTGGTATGAATTCTGCTCAGATCTAATTTCTTATCAGCCAAAACGGTTTAAAAACTATGTTTGTCTATGTCATAATTTTACTTTACTATTCACTCCCATTCTCTTGAACTCTTCATCATAATATTTATAAATTCACTTTGTTGTTTGATCGTTTTTCTTTAGTCAACCCTTGTTTCCAAGTGGAATCTAAACTCTAACACCGTTTCGTCTAATTGTACCTATAAATAATCAGCCTTTTAACACTGAATAATTTGTCTACTTACATCATTTTTGGAATTAGGTTTCGTATACTTTCTATCTGTAACCTGAAGTCACTGTGAAAACATTATGTTTAGAAATTTTGTAACTTATAATTTGATTTGGTTTAGGATGTACACAGTTGAAGACAATCTACGAAATAAAATGACCTCACATTATCCTTCAAATATGTTCGGTTTTTCTTTGTTCAAACTAAGAATTATTCTTGGCAAATATTTTCAATGATACAGTTTATCAAACTTATTGAAAAACTATTTAGATTCTTTAGAAAAGTACCACTATGATACCGTATGCGAAAGAATACTGCAAATTCACTTCAGGAGCAAAAGTGGAATATCCTAACTGACCTAATGGTGGTGTCAGTATTGATAAACCTTTAATCTACACACGTATTCATCTTCTCGAATATGGTAGTAAATCCTATTGTTTAAAAAATACTTCTAAGGATAACAGAAATTAATAGTGAGTTTTTGAATATGTTCAAGAATATCTGAAGTATTTTAACAAGCTAAATTACGTAATGGATTGATAAGTCGTTTTTTTTACAAAGAAAGCCCAGTTGTCTATTACTATGCAAGGTTAAATGTTATGAACTGAAGGATAATGAGTAACTTCTGTCTCTATATGCGAATAAATCTCCAATGTTAAAAAAGGAACAACTTACTTTTCACACACTAAAATCAAAACATTATCGCTGATAAGAGCATCAACTAGTTTTAGTACATTTTTATGACATAAACGCATTAAACACTCCATTTCACGAGCGCCATTTATACGACTTGTTGGATTGTCTAAATTAAAGAGTTTTCCAATGTATTCACGATTTGTCTTCTTATCAATTAGCAGACGAACTTCTGAAGATGAATCACTGAAATAGTAAGAAATAATGAAGATTTTAGATGAATATGATTGGTACGTTGTGATTAGAACATCATTCAATAAACAATAATTCATTACGGTGTTATTTACGAAATAAGCATAAGCTATCAGGGATTTATCGACAGTAATCGCTACTTGAAATTTCTTGTCTGGTTAAATTGACTGTCGGGTTAAACCTCTGGATTAATTCGATTTTCATCCAGGGTAATACATCTACTTTTCCATTTCTTGTTGGTTTAATCTTCCGATTATGCCGTTGAGTTGTGACAGAAACTCACGCAAGTTTTTGATTGACTTCCAACCTACCATCTTGGTTTTCAAGAAGTAGAAAACTGTGTATTGTATCATAGGATATACCGTCGACAAATATTTTACTTGAAAGTTTCCTGTGAGGAGTAAATATTTTACCGGAAACTATGCTGTGAATTCTATATTTTATGTAAATATCAATTTCCAGAATAAAGCTGTTATAATAATGATTATTATTTTACAGTTCAGCAATTCTTAAATCAAAAAGGATTATAGTATAAGATAGTTTTGCTGAGATTAAACCACAAAGTTATTTGTCACTGTCAACAAAAAGTCTAAGGAATTCAACTACTGTGTCAATCAAACAATAAAAATCACTTACATTTCAAGCCGTCTTAGTACGAAATAATGCTTTTCTATATTTGTCCATCTTAGTGTTATGTTGGTGGGAACAGGATTTTCTGCATGAGAAATATAAAAATAAAATAAATAAATATCCTCAAACTACTGGTTATTAGCTTAAAAATTAGAGAATGTTTTCAAACTTATTCCAGTGGGATAACTTAGTCCATATGAGATTCTGTCTATGATGTAAAAAAGGGTTAATCATCAGAAATTTACCTTTAATAATAATGAATGGATACACCGTCAAAACCGAAACATGATGCAGCGGTTAGACTGTAAGCTGAAGCAAGTAGAGGACATCATGAAAAATATGGGAGTTATAATAATTCACCAATAATATTTATAAATCGAAGCTAGTGTTTGAAGGCATAGAAACGTCTTTATTGGTTTTAACTGACACCGTAAACAAGATAAGAATACAGTCGCTAGGGTGGAGGAACAATTCTTAAATTAAGTACAAACAGCACTAAGTAGATTATTGATAAATTTGATCTGAAACGGTTTAAAGTGTCGTTCTGCATCTTAACTATGATAATCTAACCATCAGTGTTCCCGATGGTGGTTTCTAACGGTTTATTCTATCCCGTCTGCTTGCGCATTTCGTTTATATGGTACTGTTTATCATACAACAAAGGTTTCCACCAGTAATTAATTGAAATGTATCATATTAAAATGTGCACAGTGATAGATGTGAACAAAGACTTACCTTCAACATGAATGAGACAACTGGTCATTATTCGACCAGCTATATTTTCAGCTACTAATGTGTACAAGCCAGCATCCTGATAGATGCATTTATCCACAGACAGTGTTGCATCTGTACTAAATTCACAGGTTGAAATACTTGGTTTTCTATTTGAAGACTGTTTTGATTCCTTACCGATTTGTGTACGATGTGATTCGACAACTCGTTTAGAATCTCTGGTCCAAATTATTGTTGGTGGTGGTAATGCATCTATGAAACACGGCAACTCAAAACGAGAGTGTAATTTAACAGTCAGTAGTGGAGTAGGAACCTCTAAGAAAACGGGTGCGTCTGAAAATATGAAGAAAATAGCAGGTTTTGTAAAGTGAAAGAGACACCATCTGAAGTATTTCAAAAAGTAATTGTGTTTTTACAAGGGAAATCTTAAGAACCGTTAGGATAATGAGATGTACATTTCTCAATAGGAAGTCAGCAGTGATTTTTATTATTACTTTTTATAAAATTGCATAAAGCTCACCTGCCATCTTAACAAGGAATTCTTTTTCTCCAGTTCCCATCATATGTACAGCCTTACAAACGTAAGAACCAAAATCATTCTCGCCAACCCCATTCAAGTGTAAGATAGCTGTGTCACCAGATTTGGATACTGTACTGTAGAATTTTTGATTTAATGTAGGATAAGCTGTATTTACTAAGGAGGAATTTAAAAAGAAATGATGTTTTAATAAGTCTTTCTTTGTAAATTATAAAACTAATTTAATTACCTACTTGCATTTGGTCTCGTAATATCGCTTGAAACAGTTACAAAATTAGTCGTCGAGGTAAATGGTATGAGATCAATAGAAACTCTCCACTGGCTTTTATTTTCAAGGTCTAAATACAGTTAGCAAGTAACTTATTTACACTATGAGCATATTTGAGTGAAGAACCAAGAAATGTCAGTTCCTGTCTTACAAGAAGAAAAACTGCTATTGAAGCCTATACTTTCATCGGGAATTTCAAGTGCTACAAAATTCATATCAACAGTCTTCAGTAGATTTTCTTTGAAAGTTCAATTCACCTATTGCCATTTTATTCCAAATAATGTCTATTGTGTAACTTGGTAGAATGTTTATCTGGAGGTTAATTTACAAGCTTCTTTAAATGACTACGAGAAATACATGTGAAGTTGAGTGGAGGATTGTGTTTCTATTCCCCTGGGCATTTGTACAATCTCAAAGGTCGGTTAAATAATTTCTTAGTGTTCTCTAACCTGCTATACCTGTTAAGGTTGAAGCAGAGGTGTTAAACATACGTGATGTAGAGCTGTTTGTCTATGAATTTATTGAGTCCTTATATTTTACACCTGGAAAACAACGGTTTAAATTTTGAATAAACTTTTCGTTGTATAATTCCCATACAGAATATGAAGAAACAAAAACGAGCTAAGATTATTTACTTTTTTAAAAGATTAAATTGAAAAGATTGAGGGATTTTGTTCAACAGTCTTGAGAACTGACTTAAACCAAGTTTCCAAAAGTGAAAAAGATGTATTCATAAAACAGGTACAGCTATTTTCACTCCCTAAATATTCCACAGTATGAAAAAGATGGTAGAAACTACAAAATATGATAAGATTATCATTGTTAACTTTTCTATTAAAACATAAGACATTTTTGTCTTTTTAATCTTCATCTCCTTTCAAATCCCACTTTCTGATACACTCGCCCGGAATTATTCATATTCTACTGCGGGTGTGTAAACAGGCTATATTGTCTATATATATATATATATATTCTTTTATTAACTTAACTTACCATCTGTATCCAATAGTTTGCCATTAAAATACCAACTGAAACGTGTTTCATTTTCTGAATGTACAGGACGAAATGTACATTTCAGATCTAAATGACCATAAACAGGTGCATAAATCACACTTGTATTCGGTTCTGTGAAAGTAGGTGAGGCTGTACGTATAAGAACAGAATAAAACTTTTACGATTAGTAAAATTAAATTTAAAAAAAGGTTTATTTCTTCTGTTATTGTTACAACAGTAAAGACTGATAATAATAAAAAATATATGAGATATAAGTAGTTATGACATATCACTGCTAGTTATTTTCATAAGTTTTGTTGGACCTTTGGAGGTAAATTTTATGTTAGGATTACATTTGATAAACTGCTGAAATCTAATTTAAATAGAAAAGAAATCAAAATATGAAGGTCGAAATGAAATGAAAGACTAACAAAAACGAAAGGTGGGCGGAGTAATTTCATATACCATCATTTACAGCATAATGGGATAGGATACATTCAGTTATTTGTAGTGACGTTTGTGAATACGAGTTCGAGTCAGTTATCCTAAATTTTATTTTAAGGGTGGGTTCCTAAAATATGGAAAAAACAAAGACCGATTATCTACAAGTTTTAAAATGTCTCCTAATGTAGTACAATATTCTTCTTAGAATGATGAAATAATTGTCAATATTTTGTACTGTCGAGAAGAACGAAAATGGGAATAATATAGAAAAGAGGAGACTGTGAATTAAGTATGTACCTATTTAACAAGTTATATCAATAATCAATATTTTTATCAAATGCAGCAATAACAGCAAGGGCAATCAGAGTTAATCTACAATTCCAAAGAAGGTGTAAGAGGTGAATTTAAGTGTTCGGGGTTTAAAAACTGAAACTGGCAGTCACACATTTAAAGAGAAACTGGTCATCCTTATTCAAGGGGAAATAACCGTATTCTTCTTTTGGAATTTTAATGTTCGGTAACTATATATACAAACTGAGTCTTTATTGTTTGCCTTGAACTGATGTTTTAACAGTAGTGTATAAATTACTCTATACTACAGAGCTAGGAGACTATGCTCTGTAGAGAGATTAGATGAAACATTTATAATTCTCAAAAAGATTTTGAAAAACAACGGTTACCCCAAGAGATTCATTAACAAATATGGGAGATGTGAAGGCTGAAACATCAAACAAATCACAGTGGGAAAAAAGCCTGTCTTCATTCAACTCGATTTTAAAGGTGAAAATATTGCAGTGATAGTCAACAGAAGATTGAGGACGCCACTAGCCAGAGCCCATTCTGCAACTAAGTTGGTTTCCGTCTATAGGACAGCATGCTCTTTGGTGTAGTCAAAAGCTGACAGATACACTTCTCATGTTAAATCCAACTGTGTGTACAAATTTACGTGTATCTGCGGAAGCAGTTATATTGGAAGAACAGAAAGAAGGACACACCTCCGATTTTCTGAGTACGTACCGAAAAGCCTACGTATCAGGGGAACAAACACTTACAATAGTGCCACTACCATGCATTTTCTTGATGTGGAAATCGCAAAATACTTTAAAATTATCAATAGACAAAAAAGCTCAATTCTCTTCAAGTTTGCCGGAGCAATCTCTATCAAACGCCTGAAACCTGATTTATGTTTTCAGAAAGAAGCACTTATTAGTCTTTCCTTGCCCTGGTAACTGGATGTCTTTATTCTTTCTTTCACTGGATTATGTAATCTTTGGCTTTAATCTCTCCCCCCCTTTTGATATATAGTGTAATTTTGCTTGTCTCTTGTTCCTGGTAACTGACATCTTAGTAACTCTTTGTTTTCTAATTTTGTTAACTTTGTTAACTTATCTTTTCACTCCACCACTCCCCTTTATGTTTCGTTTGACTCTCTTAAGAGATAATTTTTCTTGATCTTCTGAGTTCTGCTCACTGTATTACATCATCAACTTCTCATCTGACCTCATGTGCACCGTAATTTTAAAAATTTTGATCTTCTCTTATCTAATTACGTAACCATTGCTAATTGTCTTTTGTTACCACCCTAACAACACAACTGTTAACTAATTTTTTTCAAGAAACCTCTCTCTACCAAGATATAATATATACATGTTGAGACACTTTAGACACCCTGTAAATCTCAATGCCTTATTTTACTATGACGCTCTGACACTATGCTTGCTAATGGACAAAGTTTTGTTAAAAAATTGTACACTATTTATTTTTAATAACAAAAATTCAGGTTGTACGCAGCTGATGAGATTCAACGAAATAAAATGGATCCAGATTATTCTGCGCCAATGTTTCTTCTCTCTGTTCAAATTTATAAAAGGGAATCATTGTATGAAATTCTATGATTTGAGTTGAACTCAGTACACTGTTACCTATTTATTAGTCACTCATCATCTTACGCATCTCTCGTCTTTATTAAGTAACTCGTTTACTGTTGCATGCACACATTTACTTTGTTTAAACTTGAACTGCCTGTGTAGAAACTATTTATATATACAACTCCTAAAATCTCATTGATTTTCATTTAACAGCACGGCGTTACAGGATATTCATTGATGTTAGTGTTAACAATACAGATTCAGGGCTCAGTATTTTCTGTAACTAATTACGAAATCAATGCAGCACAGAGTTTTAGTACAGTAGGTTAAAAGCCCCTCAGCTTTTCTTATTTTTCAAGTTATATGTGAATTAGTGAATTATCTTTCATATGTTTTGTGAACAGACGGTTGGTGCAGTTCTAGAATAACCCTCCCCATCACTGAAGGGGATTTAGAATGTGTAAATCCGCTTAGTTAATGTGATTGAACTGGCAAGTCCTTATTGCCTTCATAACTCAAACTAACTACTGTAACCAGTGCAGCTGATAATATCTAACACTTTTAAATGTAATGACCCAGTAGAAACTCATCATCCACAACGACGTACATACACGCCAATAATTAGGACGAAATACAGGTCTTGAATCCTACTGCTAGTCAAATGACAGACTGAGGCTAAAGACAATAAAGATATTATGTCCACACGAGAAAAGACATTGGTAATTTTAATCAATTTAAACGAAGAACAGATGGAAAAATAAGCTATGCACGTATATTTTTAAAAGCTAGTCATATTACAATTCTTCTCATTGGTCATATTTTTGTGAAAATTCTGACCGGTTTGTGTGACATATAGAGTACAACTGTGATGATAATTAGGATATACCTAATTGAAAACTAAAATGTCTATTAAAACTACCTGAAGGCTGAAAAAATGTTCAGAAGAAATATCCTCAGTGTTTAACTGATATGTAATTTTTTTCGACTAGGCGAAAGTTTCTTTTCAGTGACGTAGAGATTTTAGAACCAGCAGACGGTTTATAAATGTCAGACTAAAAAGAATCATTTAAAACATAAAACACTACCTCCACTTAATTTTACTACTTTTTTCCCCAAGATTACAAGTCACCAATACCAAATGTCGACATTAAGTCAAACTACGAAATATATAAGCTGTGTTTCATTTTTTTTCTAAGGCTTAATAAACACCTTTCTCCATCCGTTTCTGGGGCATAGTATTCTATAGATTTACGATTGATTTCACCTGATAGTAGGTAAACATTTCTGCGTCATATTTGCTAACTACCTGAAACTGACAGACAACCATATCTGGAAGTTCAAGAATGAAGATTTTTGTAATTAATTCCGTTAAGTCATTTTTTATTCCTTCGCGTTCCAAGTGAGATATATGGCCTCAAGTTTTGAAGTTTCACTATCGTCGGCACTGTTTTGTACTCATTGTACTTGCTAGCCTCACTTTCAACCTTCCTTCTTTTCTAGGGGTACTACTGGCTAGTTTACTGGGTGGGGTTTAGGACGGCGTCAACTGGGAATCGAACCCAGACCACTTGTGTGGTTGGCGAGTATCCTAACTTCGAGCCAGCCATTTACTATCCACTAGGCCATTGGGGCTATCCGTCAAGTCATGAAGTCCGGTGCCGCGATACTGACTGATTGTTGTTAGAGCCATCATAATAAATCGAAATCTAGCAAAATAGTTTTAAACTTTTACTATGAAGTAATTCAGAGACGAAATTTCATCTGCCAAGTGTAGCAATTCGAACACTTAACTGTTATTATTTTACAATGCATAGTAGGATACTATTTTCTTTTCTTAAACACTGACAGCTTTATTCCACACTGAGCTATGCAAAACCAGTTAGTTGGGAATGTAAGCTGTCAGTAATCAGGGGATATAAAAACGGATATAAATATAAAGAAAACAAATGGTTTAACATTCGCTCCTCAATGTGGTATTGTAATTCTAAGTGCTAATCAAAGTTGGTGGATAAAATGGTCATTCGGCTAAGTGACAGGATACTGCAGTGTAATACATTTCGATTTAGTGGAGAAGATTTGTAGCTCGGGCGAATGATTTTGATGTGGTTGTGTTCTCTGAGCTGGAGAGTTTATTTGCGAAGCTTTCATTGCCCTACTAGGCAATATCTTCAGCACATACTTCAATTTGATTTCATATTATACAGTAGAATTCAATTAGAACGAAATCACAAAGAAAGAAAATTTCGGGAATTCTTCCACTAACAAGCAAGATGTACCATTACCGATGCAGAAAGAGATTTTTTTGGTAAGGCTCCATATGTTTAACTCAGTGGTCATTGATGTTAACGACTTAGTGGTGACGTCCGATGCTACTTCCATGAGTCAAACATTCAGGGACCACAACAACATTAATTGGCCTGAATATGCATATGATCTTTACTGGTGTTAAAACTAAATCTTGGTCACCCATGAATTATTTTTGACTATTATTTGACATCTAAGACATGAAACGTCAAATAAAATTTCCCTTGGGATACTGGTAACTGAAAATGTAAGAAATGAAATTCCAGTCCAGAAATAAAAGTTCCTATTTGAGCGCAATTTGTTTAGTTAGCTTGTAGCACAGTTTAACAGAATTTTATGCTTGTTTTGTCTACAAGAGGTTTGCAAAGCCATTACAGCTAATTTAATTCACAACACAAAAGACTTTTATCAACAGCTGCTTTCACCCCATATTGAAGATCACATGGCCAGAAAGAATTAACAACAAAAAACTCTGGGAATGAACCAATTAATAACCTGTCGCCCAAGAAATATACCAAAGAAAGTGGAGATGGATCGATCATATGGTGAACAAACCGTTGAATAACATTGCACACCATGCCCTCTAGCGGAACCCGAATGGGAAACGACCAGTGTGTCTCCCGAGGGTGACATAGAAGAGATCGTGAGAGGGGGAGATGGAAGCCTATAGGTGATCGTGGAGCCAGCTAAAGACAACCTCAGAGGAAAAGACACAGTGGGCGTGAGCTGTTGAAGCCCTATGGTCCACTCACAACTCAACGAACAGTAATAATGAACAATAGTTTGAAGATGGGAGGGTACAGCTGACATGTTTTTAGAGGGCATTATTTGATCAAATTGAAATAAACTTGCCATTATACTGCTCATAACAATTTCACAAATCTGATAGCATATCACAACAACAACAACAGGTCATTTGCATCGATTATTGAATTTCCTGACTGCAACAGATCACTGGCGTTAACGTCTACCGATGATATCAAATATCACAGTGAAACTAACAGACTTGTTCTAAAGGCCGATTTGAGTAAAATAATGTCCATAGTTTAATTTTCTGAGAGTAACGTTATATTCTTTAATAAAAAAACACTGCAGTTTATTAACTATTCGAAGAAGTTAATTTTTAAATTCTAAACTATTTCATCAAGTGGCATATTTTGAGTCTCATTACAGTCTAAGTTTCATTAACTGTTCGGATACACTAACAAGTAGTGGATGCTAACTTGCCGACAAGAGCTTCAGTAGTCTACTGCAGGAATTCAACATTGAGTGCTACAAGTCCTTGTAGAACAGTACTGGGTACGCTTTGATTATTGGTATTTGTTGGTAGAACAAAGGCGACTTAAAGCTAGCAATAAGTAATATAAGTGGAGGTGAGTAATCCAAGATTGTTGTCAGGCAGCTTACATTGATCATCATAACAATAATAACAGCGGGTATGATCATATAAGAAAACCGTGTGCACAAAATGATTAAGTATATACTTAAGGGTCTTCAGAAAGTGTTTCCCATATTTAGGTTAACATGCCCATTCAACAGAGTTGTAAATGCTTTCCTTTTTAACTGAAGTACGAAAATTGGTGAGTGAAAATTGAGTGGAAGCGGTAGAAATTTTGTTGTAAGTGATATTGTATATGGATATATAAACAACTGTACCTTTTACTTGACATTTCTAACTTTATATCTACTGTTAAAGACAGTAAATAAGATTAATAAATTCATACAGTGCATCAATTTTTAGACAAGAGGACTATTGTTCAACGTCCAACAATTATGATACTGTTTTCTCTTACTTTTGATAATCTGGTTATTATTGAAAGATCCTATGTGGTTCAAACAATCAGATAACTTCTTCACGCATTGAGATGTGCAACAAATGTGTAATAAGCTTTAACTAATGAGATAATGTGTGACATAAGGTTATAAATAATGAGAAAACTAAGCATACAAAAAGTTGATTTGTTCAGGTACTCGGTATTCACCTTTTGAATATTTCAGAAATCTCTTTGGCTTTTAAACTCCACAATTAAACAATTACTGAGCCACATACAACAAGTTTTTTTTAACTCTAAGATAGTGAGTCAAAGTTTCAGCTTGGAAAAGACGTTCTGGACTTTATGACTACAGTTTCTATTAAATAACAGAGTGAGACTCTAACTGTGACTAGCATCACACTAGAAGGCAAGTATCTAGCCATTGTTTGATCATAGCTCACCTGTCAGGAATGTCAATAAAGGCTTGTCATTCTTCATTTTACTCCAAGTTTTTAAGTACATAACTTTTTCATTAATAAGGGAAGAAAGAAAGAAGTGAATAAGAGAAATAACTCACTTGGTGTAGGTTCATGTAAAACTCCTATGCTAGCTGATGCGCATCTGTTACGTCCTTTAATAGCGGAGAGAAATGAAAAAAGGTGTAAAATAAAGGTAATCATCGCTTATAGAGATTGATTATATATTTGTTGAATTTGTTAAAATTTTCATTTTTTCGACATTTCAAACTGTCTTAAGGTATACGAAATGTTGAATAACTTATCAACGAAATTTGTCAGTAAGAATCTATTTGCTTCAACATCTGTAGCAAGTTATTTGCCTGCTTGCGAGCAGCCAGATATTCTCTGTTCACGTGAAGAATGCACTGTATTCCCAATGAATGCATGGAATTATTTGAATTCAAGTGGTGCGTGCTGCTGGATTTTTACCCGACACCTCAACTGTACTGAGCTTACTATAAAGCTGAGATGTTAACGTTAGGACTAAATTAGACCATATAATCACTCATTGTAGAAGGTGAAAGGTTTTGCATCTATTATCACTTCACCAAGACTTTTAAGCATTCCATCAGTTCTTATTATCGCACATAATTATTTTTCCATGAATAATCCTTATCCAGACATCAATGGAAACAGTTATTATTTTTCCGACAAAATCAATTGTCAGTTTGAAAGTTACAGCCTTTTGGAATTTACTTTAGTTGTAGTAGTACTAGGCAGTAGGGATCCAAATTCACACTACGCAGATGTTCACACGTTAAATAGTTTAAATAGTTGTAGTTTTTTTATAACGCTCACTAAAACGGCTTGGAATTATCTTAAGTTATGTTGATAAATATTAGCCTCGATTGTCCAAACGTATTGTTTCATCTATATTTTAAAACTACGAACTATAAGTTGTGCTCATGATGTTTCCTAGTCATTGTTGTTACCTTAATGTACGGTATATCTACCTAACTAAACTAATATGGGATGAAAACCTGATGGGTTGAAAAACTGGAGTTTAAATCGACTTTTTGAACTTACTTGCATTTAGGTCAGCCATCTTTCGGACAGGTTGACTTGGTGTACCCCTACCGTATTGTGTTACAGCAACAACTCGCAACCAGTATTCTTGTTCTGGATCCAAATGTTCGAGAGATAGACGATTACGTTTCAGACCGGATGCCAAAACTCTCCATATCTGCTCACCACCGATACTTCCAGACTGATTTTTTGATGACCTGTCAGGATCTGTTTCTGATTTAATATAATCACGGTTTGTCGGCTTTTCTACACCTTTAACTTGGACCTCAAAGGTGTAAGGTGTAAATGTTCTGTCTAAAGCGTAAGACTTAGGTATCTGCCACACCAACTCTGGAGCTACCCTACCCACTAGAATGTCTGACGGACATTCTATAGATGGTCTCATGAATTTTAAATCAGGAATGACTGAAATGAATGGAAAACCCGGATGATATAAGTTAAATTCAGAGTTATTTAATTCGTTTGTATATTACATTTAAAGTAAACAAATTATTGCCTTTGTTGTTTATACAACTATGTAGGTATTTGATGCTGGGATTTAATTAGTGGAAAGTCCTGACATGATACTCATGCTCCATGCATAAGTCACTTCTCCATTCGAAGAGCTCACCACACAGCAAAATATGATGTATTTTTGGTTTCTGAGAGCCCTTTTGATGGGTTTTGTCAAACAAAAGATTACATTCTGGATTTTCTGCCTACTGTTTATAGCATCTTTACACCAACAAAGTGCACTACTGTGACTGGTCAGTTAGCTTCACAATCACAGTGGAAAACTGGCAGCATTACCAATCAGTACCCAAGATGAAAGGAGATGATATCAATTACTTTCTACGTATAGATCAATACATATTTATGGAGATAAGCAGTCGATCATAAATTTGGCGAAAATTGTACTTCTACTTATTTTTATATCTTCATTTGATATTATGGAGTGATGACATGAAAGTATTGCCTCATATTTCATGTCTAGAGGTATAATAATCTTAAACGGTTTTACTTCATTTTCCTTTCGTTAAGGATGTTGGGCAGCAGTTTAAACAAATATAAAGTCTCCAAAACAGTGATTAATTTTCGTATATCAGTTATCGTTTAAATTAATACAAACCCGTGACTATTTTAAGGTCCAGTTGGGTAATAGTAAAGAATAGTTACCAAAGATAAATGACCTTGAACTAACCAATCACATTCCTCTAGGCGGTGGTGTTTTAGCATAAACTATATTTACATAATATACATACGTAATAAAAATGAACGATACGATGTATATACCTCTGATATGCTGCAAAAAATTGTATGAGTACCAAATTTAGGGCCCACTAGTCCTAATGAATGACTGAATATATGATGAATATATCTCAACGATGATAGTCACAACGCTCAACATTTCAAAAAGTTGTTGTTCATAATCTTTTTTGTAAGTTTCCCCTTGACGCTACTCTAGCCCTTACCCCAACTTTACGCCAACCATAACCCTAATCTAAACCTAACCATGCCCTAACCGAAACCCTTTTTTTTTCCTTCACGTTCCCCAGTGGAACATAGGGCTTCAAGCTAGTGGCCTGAAGTTTCTGTAGCAGTGTTTATTTTACAGGATGGGGTTGCTAACCTCATGTCCAACCTTTCCTCTTCACCAGCATTGTTTCTGGCTTAGCGAGGTAAAGGAGTGCTTCGACCGGGAATCGAAACTCGGACCGTGTGCATGGTCGGCGAGCGTCCTAACCACTATACCACCGAAACTCTACTTTAACCTTAAGCCTACACTATCCTCAACCGTAACTCTAACTCCAAACCAGGGTGAAACTTAACACGAAGACCATGAAAAGCATCCTTTTGTAACGTTGACTGATCTGATTGGTTATCTATTGGTATCTATTCTTTGCTGTCTCCCTAATTAGTATCCAATACGTATTGTGGTACTTGAAACTCATCAGCCTGGCTTATCTAGATCTCAGTTAGTGATTTTGTCTCTTCTAGGACTGGAACCAACAAACAGATATATTCAAACACTATAGTACTACCCATTAGCTATGAATCCATGATAAAAATTTGACATATAGTGGTTGTCAGTTGTTATCCGTTAAAATTTATGAATTTCTCATTATTCTTTTTTACTGTTTGAACACTGAAAGTAATGTCTTTCCTAACCATTATATTTTGTTTACTTACGAATGAATAAACCAACTTGTTTTTAACTGGATCGAAATCGAATTCAAAGAGTACTTTGAAAAAATGATTTAATTCCTGGATAAACAAATATCTTACCGACTTGAGGTGATATTAACGTGCTTCTAGTCGGATGTCCAGCACCGAATTGATTGAACGGTTGAACACGAATATGATATCCCACTAATGGGTTCGGCTTACTCCATGTCCATTGGGTAGTGAGTAGATCAGATGCTATAGTTTTCCAATCTGTTGAACCTTCTTGCTGTATCTTAAGTATAGATCAAACAAAATTAGGAACTGTTTGAATGACTTAGAAAAAGTGTTACTTATTGAAATCAGTCAATCAAATTGTTAAATAACTAAAATTTGTAGTAGATACGGTCAACCTCTTATGTTTTCTTCATTCCTTTAACCTGGGAAGGATGCTAAATAGCTATGAAATAGAAAAAACCTAAGAGAGAGTTAAAATAAACACCCGCTGCTTTTTTACCCAAGAAAATGAACAAGATTAGTCAGTTTTACCTTTAACTGATTCGAATATATCTTATTTAACCATGTTATAATCCTACACTCTGATGTTAACGTTGATTATTTACGCGATGATCAGTTTGCGAGTTGATTTGTACAACAGATTTACCCATTTGTGTGCATTTGTCCATATTTCACTGCATTTCTCTTTTTTCTTTATAGGACACTAACAGATTCATTCTGTTGTTGTTTTCACTTATCGATAGAATTATTTTGTGATGAATAATCAGTGATCTAAATAAGTGACTATAAAGTCATTACTTCCTCAGCACATACTATTAAAAAAATTGAAGAATAAACAACTTATTAGTTAGTTACACTTATAAGTTATAAGTTCAGTAAGTAATTATGTTTGGGTTTTTTTCGTTTTACTTAAATTTATTAAATGGGGTAAAAGTTATTCTCCTACTAGGCCTTGACTATCGATTATTAATCACCAAGATTTACTTGAGATTTCAAACCATATCATTTATCACTGATTCGGAAAAATGAGTTGATCTGTAGGATTCAGTCAGTCAGTGTGCGGAACCAAATTTCATTCTTTATTTATACCATTCACTGTCCAACAGACTATATTTTCTTCCATTTTTCTAAATTTCTGTGCTTCGAATTAGGTATGTTTCAAAATAAAATCTTTGTTAAAGCGTGTTAACTGATGATGTTTATGTACATGGAATGTTGTAGTGGTAAGTTGATGTTACTTATTAGGCGACTGTCTCACAATTTATTAAGTTTTGTAGCACTTAGGACTGACTACTCAAAGTCTTCTTAAGAGTTCAGTTACTCCTCATTTTGTTGGCGAAATTTAAGGTACAAGGTAACAGTGGATGTTCTAAACTACCGTTACTGCGTTGGAAATTAAGTGTTTATATACATTCAGAGAGACTAGAAGTCTGTCATACAAAGAAAAAAGCTTTTGGTAAAGGTAGCTGAAGTTTTTACTCGTTCAAATTAGTGCTAAATGTTTTCACTACCAGAATTAGCTGAAACAATGAAAACAAAATAAATTGCAGTTTTTTTAACAAGTATAATTGCAATAATAACGCTACATTACTTTTGGTCATTTTGAGACTAGGCTTTATTCACACTGAGAAATAAGAGCTTGTAGGCATTTAAGGAGATATCTGGAAGTGATGCAATGGACATATGCAGCTGAGGTCCTGTGTTCCAATCGAAACACAAGTTGTGAATAATGATAATGCACTATTCACACTTACATAAATGAGTCAAAGAAATTGACCAGTGTTGTTCTATATCTTTTTGAATACTAACTGAACTCTGTCGATTAAAAGCCTCCAGCCACATTTCATTATCGCAACAGATTTTAAATTATATCTGATGGTCCAAATGAGTTCTGAAGAAAAGTTCTGAACTTCACTGTTGTGGAGAACTCCAGGAAGTTTAGCTTACGTGCATGATTATTTTGCCTTTTTAGTTTCCAATACATTATGATTAGATATAATCCCAGGCCTAAAGCCATAATACTATTTGTCGCACATCACACAATCATAATGCAAGAGATAATCACGTATACACTACATCTAATTGTATCAACCAGTCACGAAGCGGGATTAGCGATTTCATTCGCACTTATTTGCTCATTCGAAGTCCAAAGATGTAATTGCACTCAAACTCAGGAGGTTAGCGAAACGCCTGAGCATATCTACCCACTATAAAATATTTTAGTTCATTTTGTAGTTTTACGTATATATATATAATTATAGAGCATGTTACCTGTATCGAATAACTAGTATCTTTGTGTAGTACTTGAGGCATGGTAAGATTTAAAATATGACTTGTATACAATGATTGTACATCTGGATCCTCCCACGAGATGACATATTCTTCAACAGATGTAACATTGACGTGTGGCTTAAATGCTGAGAAATCTGGTACCAAGTAATCTGTTTAGTAGGAAAAGAAATTATTCAATGAGGATAAGTACAAATAGTGTATAACGAAATTTCGAAAAGTAATGCAAATAATTATTCTCCATTATGGATAAGATTTTATTTTGTTAAATCACACAGTGTCATACAGTAAAGGAGGCGGCCTGATTAAATCACTGGGCTACCAAAACTGCTTTCCACCAAAATGCTTAATTTCATTTGGATCAATCATGTTTTAACCGTCCAGTTATATCAAATGATCTATACATGGACTTGCGCTCTGACTTGACTTTGTTCCAGATAAATGCTGTGCAGTTCTTCAACGAAATGAAAATACACTCCAGATTATTACTTTACGTGTAAATTCTGTATCAAGAAAAAAGTACTTCGGAACTAAATACGCTGAAAAAATTTGTACCATATGTTCACATATTGTCTGAAAGAAAGCTTTATTATTATTATTAGATTATTATTCCACGCTGTGCAAAGCAACACTGTAGAATCGGCCTACATTTATGTCAAAAGTTTCAATCTAAAAATTCCAGGTGGGAAAGTAAACAAAATTAGCTATTAGTCTATAACCTTCGCTAGTATCTAATACAATATCAAACCTGGTATCAATTTTAATTTTCCAAACGATATTTATTTTTGGGCATTGTCTTCATTTTCATTGGTGCATGTACATCTTCAGGATGCTGCAACGCCAATGGAATACGATGTTTACAAGTGAAACGAGTGAATAATACATTGAATTTATTATAATATGAGACCGCGCAGTCACATTAGTTTTGTTAGATGTTCTCAGTTTAAGAACTGGTACTGAACTGTGGTCTTGGAAAAAGCAAATTTTTATTTTACCCTCAAATATCATCTAACAAGCATTGTACTACAGTTGCTTCTTCTGTAGTTACATTTACAAGACACTTAATAATTGAAAGTTTCAGCATATCACAATCATTCCGGCACCATGAAAGACTAGGGTGGCTTACTTTTGTTTGGGTTTTCCTAACTCCCTGTTGTGCTTTTGTTCAAACTAAGGGATCAGCATCAGTGTGTCATATAACAGAGGTAGCAACTCAAGGAACGGCACCTTTAATGAGACAACATTAGCCCACGATGTTGTCACAGAGCAATCAACTGTTTATGAAACTTCATTCAGTTAATGATACTACCAGTGATATTTATTATCCTATGGAACTACATTATATTTATATTCTCTCCTTGCAAGGCACTGGTGTATTTTTTATGATGATAACCTTTGCTTTATCGACCAGTCTGATCCACGAAGCAGGATTTAACAAGCCACTGTTTGGTGTAAATCAAATGGAGTCACTAGCTTTTGAAACCACGGGACAATTCATTGAATACTTCCTTTCGTTGAATTTAGTTTAGTTCTGTGTCTTTTGTTCATGGTATGAACATTTAAATTTGAAAGATGGTTTCATTATACGTCTATATCATCTGGGTTACAAGTATTCTGTCATAGTGTGAGATAATCTTCTGGTAGTCATTTTATCATACGTTACATTGGTTTTGTCTAAATCTTATAATACATTAATGAATACACGGAATTATTAATGTTAGAGAAATCACCTACCAGTTTTAATACTTATGCTAATTGGCCGACTTGGCTTCGTTTGTTGTCCGTCTACATATGCAGTAATTCTACAGGAAATATCTTTATCTAAATAAGAAAAGTCGTTCAGTAAAATCTTGTTGAGAAGATTTCCTTCAATCTGTTCATAGATAGGATACCATTCACCAGCATAGCCATCCCGTCTTTCAACAGAAAAATTTACACGTTCACACATTTCTGCAGACTCATCAAAATCCAGTTGTTTTGTGGTATTGTTTGATTGTTTCTCGCCCTTTTTAAATCCCAGTGCATCAATTACTGAATCTCCTAGACGCCAGCGTAATTGAATTGTACTTGGTCCTAGTATTAGAAAGCGTAAGTCTTCAATACACCTGTGATAAGATTAGGAGAGAAAGACAGACGGAGGAAGAAAGAAGGATTTATATCGTTAAAGTTCGAATCAACAGAAATTTTCGTAATGACAGATGACTGAGGACTGAAGGAAAATTCGGCAGGTTTGAAACCAGGTTAGTTGCCTGATGATGGGCTGAATAAAGTAGGAGATATGCTTTATCGGATATAAATATAGATTGTTAAATACTACTGAGTCAGTGATGTCTAACAGGGTCTTTTTGAAGCCAGTTGTAATAGAAAGCAGTACTGGGGGAACAGTTGTAGATGGGAAAAATTGCGAATGTTTTTCATCATCATTGGTGAACTCCACTTAAATTACATACACTGCATAACCATTTGGTGATAGTTCCCTTTGGTTAACATGGTGACATCTAGCTCCAGTCCCTCAAGTAGAACACGAATGAAGAAAGACTAATTGGGAGTCCAAGAGTGACATGGAATGGATCATATGAGGAGGGAGTGAAAGCTTAAGAGAATTGTGTAGCCATCTAGACAGCACTGCAGAGAATAAAGTGAAATGGTTATATGCTGCTGGAAATCTTATATTCCTATCGAAACATCATATCTCATAGTTCCTCTGGGATATTAGTGGTAACGTAAGTTGCAGTTCAACTTATTAGTATGTAAGAACAATGGAACTGTTGTTTGACATTTTTTTTTCCTTCACGTTCCCCAGTGGAACATAGGGCTTCAAGCTAATGGCTTCAAGTTTCTGTAGCACTGTTTGTTTTACAGGATGGGGTTGCTAGCCTCATGCCCAACCTTTCCTCTTTACGAGCATTATTTCTGGCTCAACGAGGTAAAGTAGTGCGTCGGCCGGGGATGGAACCCCGGACCATGTGCATGGTCAGCGAGCGTCCTAACCGCTAAACCACCGACACATACGAAATCTGAAATTATGCCTTCGGCTAACATTGAATTTTGGATGATCCATCTATTTTGTACGCTGGATTTTTTAAATTTTAACTTCATAAATTAACTGCAAACTGTTTAGCACTGCAAACAGTTTTATGTATGACCAACAATGAAAACGGAAAAAGACGGCTATCCAGTATAGCTTAGTTTGTTGATAGTTCCTGGTTAGATGTATTAAAACACTTTAGGGTGAATCTAGTTTGTCAAACTAACGAAATGAATGCTTCAGAATGGGAAAACAGTAACAAACAATTTATTGAATACTTTTTAAAATACAAACCAAGTTAACTTAATGTAGAATTTTGAAGCAAACACAGCATCCACAAAAGATATTTAGCAATTCATTTTCCACTGATAATTATGCTGACCATACATATTTATACTCTAAGAATGAAAAGCTCTCCCCCAAACTACTCATGGTTTGAAAAAGCGTCTTTAAATTCACTGAGATGAGTAATCAGCTGTTGTCTTGCTCTGGAGATAGTAGTTTCCTGAGTAACTTCAAAGACCATCCTAGCTATTACACTTATTATTTATTTCAAAAATGGTTAATTACAATTGAAACCATTTCACATGACCGACAGCGTGTTTCCATGATATTCAAATGCATAAGTTTTTAGAAACAGTGGATTTTCAAATCCTTATTTCAGTGTTTGTTGAATCATCATCTATCTCACATATTAAATAGATAACCAGTCAGATTTAACTGTCATGGAAGTTTATCCTCCAATCATATATGACAGGTGACTCCAGCATCTGCTTCAGCCTTTACCGTTATTCTACGGTTATCGCAAATTTGTTCCTCAAAAATAAAAGTGAAATACCGGTCACTTGTGGTGTACAAATGTTAGACTTTAAGACGTATAAAATAACTTGAATGTAGTGCTTTCCCAGTTTCGATTTCGTCCTACAGAATCAGTAGTAAAGTCTACCCTTATTGAAATTTTACCGTTAACAATCAATATTCGATCTAACAACCTTTAATCTCATTGGCTATTGTGCCAAAATTTGCTTCTGACAGGCTTTATGTGTTAGTTTATCTATGAATATTGTCGATTAGTGTTAAGACCAGTCATCAAGAAGCGAACAACGTTTCTAGATTCTATTGATTGGGATTCTCCACTTTACTAAGCGGAACAAATTTTTACCATTTGTTGTTTGTATGTATCAATATTTGAAAAAAGACACCTAGGAATAAATTGGTGCTTCAGAAAATATTCCAGAAAAAATTCAAGGTGGAAAGAATATTGTTGTACACTTGGGCAGTACATTCTGCTGGTGAAGATTTTATTCTTTTTCTGGAATCCTTCGATTGTTAATTTTACGTCGTTTATCTAAGCGCTTGTCAGTATCTCTTACGCACGTATTCCTGGACATTTGCATAGAAAGTATGATTCTGATGATGTACTACCAGTCCCAGTTAGACTGATAAATAAGTTTGAATATACTTGTTAAATAACAAAAGATAAATGATGTATTTCAGTTAACTACAACTTGACTGGTTGATGACAATACTTTTCTGAATATTTGATAAGTCACGTAGACGTCGTAAAACCAAATGTAATGATTTAAGTGTACAGATTCGGTAGATTACTGTTTACATTATATGTATTCCAGCAGCAATGTGATCGAGGTCTTTGATTTAAATCTGCCTCTATGATTTGCAGCATAGGTGATTTGTCGGTCAAATAAGTGTCTTCACGCTACCACCTGTACTTTTTCAAAAAGTTGCAAATAATCTTTAGGGGTGAAATGTTAAAAGAGGATCTCAAATTAAATATGGTCCAACCTACCTTTCTAAACTCGTCAGCAGAAGCGGGAGTCTAACTGGCGACGAACACAAGCTGGGGCCCTCACCGAACTGATTAATTGGTGTTATCCGGTAAATAAGCTGTGATCCAGGTTCAGCTTTTCGATCTTCTATTTTGCCAAGTAATCCCGGCACTAAACCGACTTGCCGCCAAGGTGCCATTTCACTTAAAGTTGTACGCACCTCTATTCTATAGTCAATCTGATCATGATTTTTAACATGCTTTAAATAGTTGTTATCTGAAATAAACTCGTGATTAGGTGGTTTCCAGCTGACGCATACACCTGTACAACCTGATGTTTCAGTGGGAGGTAATAATTTGACTTCGATTCCTGATGGTGCAGGTGGGCATATTTCATAGAGTGCAGGTATACGTATGATTTCATGATTGTCTAACCATATATGATTGCCTTCGCTGTCTTCATTCAGAGTTAGAATTCTCACAAACTGCTCCATTTTACTCGGTCTAATATCCAGAACATATTCCTCTCCGTAAATGAGACCATCTTCTTTGCAAACTACTGTCCAATTCCGCACATCGAGTGATGTACTATCACTGACTGAACTTGGCAACATACGTTGAATTCTGTACCGGCCATGTGAATCATGATTGTTATCAACACCGTTACTCAGGTATGAATTTGTACAAGGAGCCCATTTGAGTGCTATCCCCTCTTTGGGATCAATAGACGTCACCTGCACTTCCAATTTTGGAACTTTAGCTGACGAAATGACAGGTAGCTTATCTAATATACTTAAATGTTCATACTGATCCATCCCATTCGATGTATCTACTGATTGTAAGTTGTTTCGATAACATTGACCTCGGAATAACTGAGAGGCTTTTAGTCTATAAGACTTAGTTGGTCCACTTTCCCCAAACTCATTATAACAAAAAACTCGAAATTCAACAGAATGATTCAAGCTTATGTTGTTTAAAAGCAAATCTGGTGTAGATTTTGTTTCGTTAATTAATAAATCCACTATATCTTTTGGTAAGGGGTAACCAGACTCGTATTCTGTAATATCGCGAGCCAACTCAAGCCATGGTCCAGATTTCCCGCGACGCCATTCAATACGATACAATGGCTTCAGACCTTTAATGCAGCTGTCACAATACTCCGGCATATAGGCGGCTTTCCAGAATAACTTTACATTAGGTCTTTTTCCTTGAATGTTATCGACCGGATAGTTTACTGCCACCCATGGTGAATCCAAGGAGAGATCTGGAACAAGGCTGTCTGGATCAAGCTGAACTATTGTCATTGGGGTAGGACATGACTCACCATACTTATTCTTGGCAACAATACGTATGGCAGAACTAACACCAGGCTTTAAGTGATAGGTGTAAGATAAACCAGATATATCACTTGCCACTCTGTACCATTCTGACTGTGACCCTTCTCGAATTTCAACTGAATAGGTTACTTTTCCAAGTAAATGAGATTTATCTAGCGTACCACTTTTGTTCATTTGGCTAGTTGAAAGGGATGGTACAGCTGGGGCCCATCGAAGTCTAACAGCTGTCGCCTCTTCGAATTCAGTTTCCGGTTTAATAGCTTGCATGTGAGGAAGACATGCTCGGATGGGTAAACGAATAAATGGAAAACAAGGAGGACCAAGACCATATTCGTTTTCAGCGACTATTCTTATTTGCACTGGATTCAATGGACTTGCCATATCATTGGAAATATCTGCTGAAACGTCAAGTAAATTGGTGAGCACAGGTTTCCACCATCTGCCTGCATCATTGCTGATTTCAACATTATATGTGACCTGTTCATCTAATATTGGATCCCAGGAGATTTTGAAACCTTCTTCATAAACGTCAACCAACTGAAGGTTGTTTACCCTTGACGGCAAAGCTTGAAAGCAAAGCAAAATGATAACAGATTAAGTGAAATTTATTCGTTAGTGGAATAAGCTGTAAGATGGAAGTATATAAATATGTATACATATATACGTATAAAGTATGAGACATTTCCCATTCAGTTTGGGTATCGAGGACCCAAAGAATATGTGTATTTGGTAGTCGATCATTTTAGGCAGGAGGTTTATTCTCAAGTCCTTCTTGTAACATCTAAATTTCAACGTGATAATTGTTCTGGTTTAACAAGGCCAATGTTTTCATAAGCCCTTAGCTAAACTTTTGTTATATAAATCAGAGTGTAGTCATACTATACAATAAGATACTCCATAGTCCGTGCAAATTTTACGCATTTCAATACATTTTGTTCTTTATTTACTATTATTACTATTATTATTGGTGTCCATCAATGACTGAAATTTGCTTAGGAGTTACTGAAAATACGGGAACATTAGACAGTTATTTTATCCTCACTTGAGACTCCTCAGAAAAGTGAATCAACAAATGAACAGGAGGATGAGAAAGGAAACATTGGGTATGCTGGCAAATATGTCAGCATTCGGTTATTGAATGGGAGATTAACACTTCGAAATTCCTAGGTTTATTCAATTTATGTTTTAGGGTAGTCTTGATAGAGTGTTGTATGCTAGTTCTATTCCATTTTTCAACTGAACTGACCTAATGCGTAATTGAGGATTCAGAGGTTGCATTAGAAATCTAACTGCTGAAAATAATATTCAGATAAACTTTGGTACAGCAGCTCAATATTTTTATTGTCATCCTTGATTAGTTTTATTTATTCCCTTTTCCTTCCCTTCCTTCAATCTTACTGAAGTGTAATCTTTACTAAATTCCCTTCATCATGTCGAACTCGGCTGCTTTGTTTTCAAGAAAATAATGGGCTGAAGAACTTAAATATCTTTATCTTTGAAGGAATTATCTGCCTAAATATGTTTAAGCTTATAATGAGACGTACTTTGAGATTAATCATCCTCACAAAAGTTTATGCTAAATACTGACCTATTTACTTTGTAAGGCTAAATGGTACTGATTATAAACAGTTCCGAGAAAAAAAGTGCTTATGAAGATGACAATTTATTTCTAATATTATGGATTATTGAGTTGTAACGATAATTTTCCTGTGCCGCTTGCCTTTGAAAGTTACACTGACATTTTTGGGAGGTATTCGCAGTGTCAGGTTGAAATTAATTCTCCTCTACACTTTTGTTCACATGGAGTATGACTTCATTTGCTAAAGTGTGACAGGCTATTTTTAAAGCTGCGTAGTGTCCTTTGACTTCACCCACTGTACAAGTACCACAGTTGACCTTTTATTGTACTGCCAGATGACTAAGAAAAGAACTAGTTTTCGAAGTGTTTTGGTGACCAGATTTTTCCAGAACAATATCTTTAAGGATAGCTTTCAGTTCTTAAAACCCTTTAGTTTTAATGTCTGCATTTTTCCGACCAGTGGATCATCAGATCATTTAATATGTGATTCCTATCCAGGTATATGAATATGAAGACGAAAGTGGAATGACATATACAGTTTGCTTGACTGCCATTTTCGCTAGATTGAAAAGACTGAATAATGGTTTGCAATTACTTTAAATTTTGTTGATTAGTCTAGCCCATGATGTTATAGGATTCGAAATCAATGACCACTGGATTTAGATTTCAGGAAGAATGTCGAAATTCAAAGAAAATTAAGCACGACTTCTGAACAATGCGGAGAGCAGCTTTTGGTTGAAGAGTTGCTTGTGCTGAAGAGTTTGCTATTCCTGCAAAAGCTAATCCTTTCAACGCAATAAACTGAAGCAGAAGCAGTTACTGAGGCCACATTTATTCCCCGAATATATGTTAATTTCAAATGCTCTTTTTATTTTATCAAGGAAATGAAGAAAGTTATTTAATAGTTGACTTGAACAAAAGCCATATCGGAAAAATCCTTCGTAGAGATTCCTTAAATATTATGCAGTTTAGGCGTCTGAAATGCTCTCAAACAAATAAGTTCACATCACCCTCCAGTTTTACCGCTTTGAATAAAATTTTATAAAATGGATTTATTTTACAATTACAGGGATGGTTATTGACCATTCAGGTAATAAAGAGAATCATCATATTTCATTACCTGAGCCTCTTGTAGGTTCAGCGATACATTCTGAATCTTTATTTTCATCATTTGTGGGACCAACAGGTTCAAAGAAGTTATCTAAATGAAAAAAATTTATTATGCAGCATAAATGGAAATATGGAAGCTTATTGGTTAATCACTGAAAAATATTTTATGTCATAACTTGTCCAAAGTGGCAGATAAGATATATCGGCAACTATTTAAGGGACTTGACTTCATAGTGAATGTTTACAAGCAACCAGAATGGACTTTTGGTTTTCGGCTTCTGGGATTCACAATAGTTGGTATTACTTATTAACAAGGCCTATCTGCACGCCGTATCGCATCCATTGCTATTTAAGAAAAAAACTCAAACAAGAATCATGAGGATGTGCAGGTAAATACGTCTATAATGATAAGCTCGATTGGACTTACGAGTGTTTAATAGCATGTATCCTGAATCACTGTTATTTTAAAGACCACCTCAATCTAATGTATCAAATAGATGATGCAAAATAGTATTAATGATCCATCTGACACCTTTATGACTGCCGTTTACTAACCCAATTCAATTCAAAACTATTATTTAGATATATAAAAACGATGTTCTTAATGCTTTAAAAAGTCAAAATGTATTGAAATCGACTCTTTGAAATATGGGTTTTATATTTCAGTTAAAGCGTCTGCCTGAATTCAGCAAATACAAATTCTCCGTTATGGATAAGATTTTATTTTGATAAATCACACAGTGTTGTACAGTAATATTAACTGATGACATTTCGAGCACAAATTATTGCTCATAATCATATCAAGTCACTCACACAACTTTTTTCCTTCATTTATTTACATCAGTACTCATGACTTATGACTCATGTATATAAATCAAGCAAAAAGTTGTGTGAGTGACTTGATATGATTATGAGCAATAATTTGTGCTCGAAACGTCTTCAGTTAATATTACTGTATGACACTGTGTGATTTATCAAAATAAAATTTTATCCATGATGGAGTTATACTCCACCACAGTGCCCAAGTTTTATACTTATACATAACGGAAAAACTGCGAGTCTTAGTGAATCAAAAGTAGATATTTTTCGCTATAAATGTATATAGATATACATATGGAAGTACAATTATTCCAGCAGGACCGTATTTATTCACTGTTGTGTATGGATTTCTCTACTAGTCTGTAGACTAAAAAATTGGACCACATAGATTTGTATCAAATATTTGACAGCAATATACCACTAAGTCATATCTATACAACTTCAAATAAACACTAAATCATTAGCTGGTATTCTGGTAACTGAGAGTGAAGAAACTTTTAAGTACTTACTTTGGATATAGAGAGTTGCTTTGGTTTCCGTTTGTCCAAGTACATTTGTTGCTACACACGAATATTCACCATAATCTTCATCTTTCACATTTTGAATTGTAATTGAAGGATTAACATGGTCCTGATAAATTTTAATTCTGTTATCATCTTTAATTGGGATACCATTGTGTTTCCTAAAATGATTTTTGACAAAAATGGAAATGTAAGTCATAAGTGTACGATAAACAACTTTGATAGGTAACAAATAACGTTTATCTTTTTACTTCTAAGTGATGTTTTTGGATGCATACATCTGTCATATGTCAACAGAAAATGTGGGACAATTTGTGATAACTGAGCTGACGATTATATATATTCAAATTTCATGATATCTTTTATTGCTGGCTATATATATATATATATATATATATATATATATATATATATGAAAGCATTAATCAAGGATGCTCTTAAAATAAGTAACCTTCAGAAACTAAATATTTGCATTTATTATTCAAAGGTTGGAATTCGATAAGATTTTTTAAGTTTTGTCAGGGCTAACGAATATCTTCGTGTGGTAGTACTAGTACACAGCTAAATAGGTTTTATTGGAAACTGATGTTTCACAAATCAAATATTTCTTTTTATCTGTCAGAATGTACATATATGATTGATTTTCAGGCTTATCTACTTCTCAGTTGAAATGAGATACAGAAATCCGTACAATAGGTAGCACTGAGTAGCTGTTTCATCCTATCTGTGCACGATTTCACGAAAGTGACATGATTAAGATTAACAAATTGTACCAGAAATATTTTCTATTCAGTAATACCGCATGAACTGAATTTGGCTAGAATAGTGGAATTATACATTTTTACAATGCCAAGTTTTATGATTATTATCACTTGGTTCATTCAGCATGTTAAATTTTGAATGATGAAGTAACTACCAAGATTGTTTAAAGGGAGTTTTCCATCACACAAACTCAAAAAATTCATCACTTGTGTTTACTGAGCATGAATTCTCTATATGTGTAGTTACGTAGATTATATTAAGTTCCACTTGAAAAACACAGTATGAATAAAGAACCGTGGAGTCATATATAAAAAACAGGTATAAGAAAATGGCGTAAACAGCGAAGAAAATTTCCTTTTCGACGGTTCATTTTCATGAGCTGTACAATCGTAATTATATTTAACAAAGAAACCATTAGACCAATCAGATACTGGTAAACTTTGTCCTTGAAAAATGCATTACCTAATGTAAGGTGCAACCTAGGTGGGGTGACTTATTGGAAGTTAGAAAAGAGGTAGAAGTTGACATGACGTAATAAGTGTGAAATAATGACTAATCAATAAGCTCGTGTAGAATGCACAGGAACTAGTACAGGTATACATTCTAAGTTATTATGGTGTATCTAAAGTGCGGCGTGAGAAACAACTAAATTACTTTTAGATGGTGTTATTTTCCTTTACTATTTTTGGCTTGATGAATCGTTTATGATCTTCTGTAAATGAGTGACAGACAGTTTTGTTATTTCTTTCATATACATGAGTGCAGTAGTTTTTAGATGCTCATCTTTTTGAATTTTGGGTATCTTACTATTCAGACTAAGGCACCCACGAAGTACTGAAGCCGTTAAAATGATATTCTTACGGACAATACAGTCTGTCTGGTATCATTGCCTTGGGAATCAGTTCAATATCACCTTCTGTAAATTATTTTAAAAACTTATACATTAATTGATAAGACTGTAGGGGACAGCATTGTTTGTTAGGGTGATAACAATATATGTATCAGTATTATCCGCATTTTAACTTTAATCTAATTTATACAATAATGTGTACCAGGGCAGCCTGTTTAAATCACTTGGCTACCAGAACTTCCATCCATCAAAATGCTTGAACTCTTCTGCACTTTCTATTGTTTTAACAGTGCAATTACATCAAATGACCAGTGTTTGAACTCGTGCGCATAATTAATTAGTTTCCCGCTATATGCTATGCAATTCTTGAAGGAACACTACGACAAATGATTACTTCAGATTGTTGCTTTACATGTAAATTCTGTATGGAGAGGAAATATTTTGGAACTAAATACGCTGTAAACTTTTGTACCATATCTTCACATATTGTCTGAAAGAAAGCTTCACTATTGTTTTTAGCTGCTTCTGAGTTATTGGTTCAACACAAGAGTACACAGTTTAATCAGTAAAGTACAAGAATGGTATACTGTAAAAAAATAAATTGAATTACCAGATGATAGTTGCGGGTGGTTCTGCAACTAAACGCGCGCACAGTCTAACGATTTCATTCGCTTCAGCCGTGTAGTCTTGAAGTTTCTTGGTAAATAATGGTTTAAGTCCTTCTACCTGACTAAAAAAGTCAAATATCAAAATAAATATCATTGTCATAAAAGTTAAACATTTCAGCGTGCTGGGAAAAGTTATATGAAAGTACATTACTGCTTTTTTGAAGTCTGACTAAACTACTTCTATCATAAAAAACTGAAAATCTAATGTCTTGTTTTACTCCACAAATGTAACACTTATCAAACGTTCTTTTCGTCCGCGCACACATAACGGTAAAAAGTTAGTTAGAGTTATCTGAAACGGTTCATTTTGTGACATCATCGTTATTTTTTAAAGTTAGTAACTTAGAGTGCAGCATTCTTTTATAAATCAAATCGTGCCTGAGTTGTTGTGATAGTGTTTTTGTTCATGCATATAGTCAACGTGAACATAGGCATTAGCTGTCAACTTTTAAAGAAAAAGTAATTCATTAAAGAGTGTTTTACTTTTCATGGGCATTATTCACTAAAACTTTACATATATATATATATATATATATAAATTAAACGCATTACAGCAACTTATCATATTAAAAGAAATAAAAGAGACAAGTGCAAAAACTGAGTGGACAGCAGTCCAAAAGCTGCTGTAAGTATTAGGAGAATATGGAATTCAACATGGTAAAATCAACTTAACTCATATTGAAAAAGATGAAGTAATGGCAAGTTTTGATGTTTATTCATTATTCACGAATGTTCCCGTTAATGATTCTTTAAGTATTATTTATAATTTACCTTGTTCTGACAACGAACTCAGTGCTGGTTGCCCCTTAAATCCAGATGAAATTATGAAGGCGTTATTTACATTTAAAGGGGTTATTTACCGTCAAACAGAAGGCATTGCTATGGGATCACCAGTGTCTCCACTAGTCGCCAATCTGTTTATGCACTCATTGGTAAAAAATGCAATTATGAGATGCTCTAGTCCTCCAAAAATGTGGTTAAGATACGTGGATGATACCTTCGTCATATTCAGACGTAGTTTGTTGAATGAACTTTTTCACTTAATAAACAATATGTCAGAAACCATTAAGTTTTCCAAAGAGTTTGAATCCGAAGAGAATGATTTGGCGTTCCTGGACTGTTTAGTTAAAAGAAAACCAGATGGTAGACTTAAAATAAACATTTTCAGAAAGCCAACAAATTCGGACAGATACAAAGACTACTGTTTAGAACACCCCTTTACCACCAAAGTAACTGTGACCAAGAATCTGATTAACAGAACTAGTTACTGAGGAGGAAGAGATCGGCAGGAAACTAAAATTGGTTCAATCCACTCTTGAATCAAGTAATTATCCCAAAGCCTTCATTAAAAGATATTTAAAATGTGAAGATAAGGATAGATCGAAACCTGTTGCTAAAACTTGGGTTGGTACAGCGGTGATTCCTTACTACAAAGAAACATCGGATGAGATACAGTAATCCTTAACAATTATCACATAAGAGTTTATTTTCGTGCAACTGACACCTTACGCTCATCACTGGTGATGGTTAAGGATAAAAAAGAAGAAAACCAACAGAATTGTGTGTACCAGATCAACTGTAGGGACTGTGACGCCGTATATGTAATAGAAACTTCCCGACAGGCAAATATAAGAGTGAAAGAGCATAAACAATGTCTAAAGGTGATTTCAAACACCTCTGCAGACATAAAGAAGCTAGAAAACAGATCAGCGATTACACTGCATTCGATAGAAACGGGGAACAAAATCGACTTTGTTAGGACTAAGGTTCTACAGAATGGTTTCCGTTCGTATAAAGAAAGATTGACTGCAAAAGCCCTACATATATGGGTAAATCCCAACAGTTTGAACAGATGTGAAGGTGTGATGTTAGCTGATACATGGCAAATCCTGATTAATAAATGAAAAATTGATATGTATCTCTAATTAATCACACTTGGTCTAAATTCCCGATTGTCTATATCTTCTTATGGAGAGGTTAACAAATGTTTCACGACTGTTTACCCATACACACACTCACACACCATTGTATACTGCATATACACATATATTTTCATATTCAGTTATCTACTAACATGAACTTTTAGTTGAACGTATTCTGATGAAAAGTACACTCCGTTTAAGGTGTTTAACAAAAGTAGACTAATATTTGTAAGTCCGAGGTCAAATTTTGATCACAGCTCAAAAATTTTTGTTTATTATACTTGTTGAAAGACTCATGATTGGAGAAAGTTTTTGAAAACAAGTGATGTTTCTTTTAAATATAAACCTCTGTTATGTTTATTTCGATTAATTTCCCTGAAGAAGTTCGGACCAGATTTCCGAACGAAACGTTGGAATTACACATTTCAATCTCGCTGAGATTTTACAAATATAATTTTTTGCAAAAGTAGACTAAATTGTGAAAGTCTGAGGTCAAATTTTGATCACAGTTCATTCAATTTTGTTTATTATACATGTCGATGTCTGTTTCATGACTTATATGATTGGACAAAGTTTTTAAAAACAAGAGATGTCCTTTTTGTATATAAAACTCTGTTATCTTAATTTCGATTAATTTCCCTGAAGAAGTTCGGACCAGTTTGCCGAACGAAACCTTGGAATTACTCATTTCAATTTCGCTGAGTTTTTACAAATATAATTTTTACAAGTGTCCACTTCTCACTCGGTGCCCAGTTATTTTGGAACTATTCGGTCAAATCTTGATCACAGTTCATATTAGTGGTAAGCATGTTATCCTAATATATAATGAAATGGTTTATTATACCGGTGAACAAGGTTAGTTGCTGAAAATTCCTTACTGATTTCCTTAGTCATGTCATATCATCATATTACAGTTTGTAATTCTTCACCTACAACATAGGCTTTTGAAAGCTTACAATTATAGTGGTCAACTGAATTCAATTTATCTCATACTTATTAGTTTTGTCTCAGGTCATTTTCCATTTGTACAAAAGCAATGACAAATAATACTTTGCAAAAGAAAAATTGATTATAAATCTACGAAAAAGATATTTTGTACATGTCAAATGAACAAGGAGTTGGGATACATGGGCCATTAGATCATGACTTACTGACTGAATAGAACTGTACTCATTTCGTAATCTGAAGGATATGGATCAGAGTCATAGGTACCTGCTACTAAAGAATCCCAAACTAGGACGAAAAAGCTGCTCAGCAGCTCCTACTTTGAGATTCCCGTTGAACTTATCATTGTTAAGGTAGCTTAATATACTGAGGATTTTTTGAGTTAATGTATTGCAAGCCTCACAGTCTATCTAACACTTTCTCTTTAATTCGGATTGACAGAGTATTTTATATTATGATATTTAAAAAAATTAAAACATACATTTCTAGACCAAAATCAATAAGAAAAATAGCTTACGATGGAACATATGGTGTAGTTTGTCTTTTCTGTCCATTCACTGACAGATCACATGTCGTGGTGTATCGACCACGAGGAGTATCCACATTCAGCGTGTATGTTCCAGTTAAATCTGCACGAACATTTGGTATTGTTAATGCAATCCAGTTGCCCGTTTGCCATACAACGAAGTCTGTACTTGATTCAGGCTGTATGGGTAAATATATGTATACATATGTATGTATATGTATATGCTGGGTAAATATTATTATTGGTTTATGATTTGATGAATCTACAATTATGAAACCAAAGGAAATGAGATTATTGGGTGTGCTTGATAGCCATCACCGTTTACTATTGTTGACATACGAGGAAGCTAAAAAGCGAATTATGCTGAGCTTGTTAGTGCCATTGTAAATAAAAGAAACAGGCTGGAAAGTCTGCACAGTTGGGTGCAAACTAATATCATTCGGTAGATGGTGTCCAGCAATCGAATTTAAGATAAGTGTTTCATCTTATTTGCAACTTGTAAGCAGGAAGTGCTAGATTTCAAGTATGGAAAGAACTCAGCATATAATAGTTCCAAATGCGAAGGCTTTATGCACTAGACTTCAGGGCTGTTAGAGACAGTACACATGAAAGTAGTGTCAGCTGTTATTCATTCAAACTGTCAATTTTCCCGATGTGATTGATCATTGGCTAATATATATTCTTAGAACAAAAACCTTGATGATGTGTTTGGTTTCAAATTATTGTCTATTTTGAAGAGGTAAAAATTAGTTTTATCTGTCAGACTGATCAGTACCACATCTTAAGCGAATTTGGCTCATTGTTCAGTTGTTTAACTGATTACGTGAGTTGTCATTATAGGAAGTTTTAAGTGATGTTGTGAATGCACACCTACTACTGGTAGATAATGACATTTGCATGTCAGAAAGTTGCAAAGTTCGAATAAACTACTTAATGGTTACTGTTTCTATGTATTTTCTAGACATTTAAGAATGGCACTGATTGTTTATCTAGTCAGTCTAAGAAAAGAACGCGAAAATCAGTTTCATGCTCACAAAACCAATACGCCTGTGATAATGTTAGAATGAAATTACTTATTTCTAAGACAAACATACTGAGAGAAATAATGTTTCGTTGGTAGGCAGGATTAGCATTTATCGAATTGTCCTGTGAGGGCTATTGTCCTCTAAGGTTATTTCGGTACATTTTCGAAGTGATGTTGAAGTTGAATGTGAACTAGTTGTGTTGATTTATAACACTTGTCATTTGGTGCTATTTTCATTCATAGTGAACATCACAGATATTAATGAATTTCGTTGAATTCCGAGGTTCAGAGGAAATCTCAGTTATGGACAGATCTGACTTAATGTACCTAAGCGTCACAGTGAAACTTCCATCATACTACTCTATTTCGAGGGTAAGAATAATGAGAAGATATTTGAAGCATTATAGTACAGAGATGATTTGTGTTCAATAGAACCTAATTTCTTGACTATCAATCTCAAACTTCCCTATATTGTGTATGATGATGGACTTCTATCTGAAAATGTTAGTTTACCATAGCATCAGAGCATTAGTGAGAGAACTTACGTCTATTGTCTTCCCGTTCACCAACCATTCAAAATCTTTCACGCAAACGTTGCTCTTCAGTTCAACAGCTAATTTCATTGTTTCACCCTGCATACATACATACTTTGGTAATAATTCAGCTAAAAATATTTTCGGTTGCTTATATTCATCTTGAATTTGCTTGATAGTATAATCTTTGGATACTGATTCATTAGGCTCAACACAAATAAGTGGAAATCGTGCAAATGGAATGACAGAAGAAGAAGTAGGTTCATCAAGTGTTTCATCTTCGTTCTCACCACTTTTCAATGGATATTTTGTTGGCTGACGTAGTCCAATCTCATAAATTCCACTTTGCTCCGGTGATATTTCCTCGAGTACTAATTTGATTAGATTATCCTTGATTGTTAGTATAGGCATCTCCTTTTCACTGAACTCAATTGGTTTTCCATTTTTTAAGGCGATAATGTCATTAGGATGCAGGACAGAAGATTCACTTGTGTCAAGTTCAGTAGTTAAATTAACTGTGGCTCCTTGTTTTACGGGTACACTTTCTTCTTTATTGATATCAGATACTGGTTTTAAGAAGACTACATTGCTTTTACACATCTTATCTTCATCAAGCAAATCAGACGGTATTTCCATTTCCTGGTTTTTCATATCTATAAATAGTAAATAAAATCACATTTTGTTGATGAGAATGATGAAGAATAAGGAATCCGAATTTTTACAGGTTATTTTGAAATGAACTGATATCAGAAATTCATATTCTCAAAGAAAAATTAATGAAATAGTTGGCATTTAAGTTAACCCTTTATGTCTTTTCGCTTTATTAAGTCAGTACGTTCATCAGCAACCTAATGGCCAGTGTTAATTGGTGGATGGTGACTAGCAGTGCAATCCAGGATGCGCATTTCGTCCTATTTGGGATTCGTCAGTTGGATGTACCTACATTTCGTAGTGAGTGATGATATTCCCACCGAGGCTCGAATTAAATAATTGATATGATCTGTTGCACAAGGGGTGGCTGTCATGGACCGAGTGGCGTTTGAAACTATGGGCGCTGGGTTTGAT
Source organism: Trichobilharzia szidati (assembly GCA_944472155.2). NCBI lineage: Eukaryota > Metazoa > Platyhelminthes > Trematoda > Strigeidida > Schistosomatidae > Trichobilharzia > Trichobilharzia szidati. Next base: position 64,265,102 of record OX235279.1, on the reverse strand, counting down.
CCTCGGTGGGAACATCATCACTCACTGTGGAATGCAGGCACATCCAACTGACAAGTCCCAAATAGGACGAAATGCGCATCCTGGATTCCACTGCTAGTCACCATCCACCAATTAACTTCTAATTACATGCCCAGACATCGTCGAAGCATCTGCACAAGAAGCCGACATGTCAACCTGAGACCGAGCACTTCGGTCCAATCAATCGACGGGAAAATCTAAAAATTGAATTAAATAATAGCCAGTGTCTTTGCACAACAAACCTGTATTAAAAAATCAACGTGTACACGAAGCAGTCCTTTGGATGAAATCTATGGGATAGGTTTATTTCTAAACAGATATCTGCGTAAAGGAAACAGTATAATCCTTCTCATGAGGATAAAGGCAGTATGTCTCGCTTAAAGATAGATAGATAAATTAATTAGTGTAGCTCTAATAATTAAAAGTAGGAGTAAGAATGTCTAAACAGCTCAGATACTATAAAAACCGTGTATCAGATATGATCTTCAACTGAGTATATATATACATTTGTGCCTACCTAATTTTCGTTTTGAATTCCACTTATAACACCCATATGGCGTTGTAATGCTCAGCTTTCGAAAGTCGGCCTTCAGAAAGTCGCATACTTAAGTTTCACGGTTGTTAGCCCTTGTCAGCAATGGATATCTTCAAGCTTGATGATAGCAGACGTTAATTCTACAGGCTATTCAAATTCTGACTCACTGAATATTGTTTTGAGTGAGTTACCACGTATCAAATTGCATTATGAAGTTCAACATTTGTTACCTGTCTTTTAAAGAGCACATTCAAAATTTAATGGTCCGATGTATGTATGTGCGTCGGTGGTTCAGAGGTAGAACGCTCGTCAACCACACACGTGGTCTGGCTTTCGATCTCCCACCAAAACATTCCTATGCCTCACTAGGCCGGTAAAGAAGGAAGGTTGGACGTGAGAAAAGCAACCTCACCCCGTAAAAAGAAAGCCACTTCTACCAAAATTGTAAAGCTCAAGCTTGCAGCCCTATGTTCCACCGGGAAAATAAAGGAATGAAAAACTGTATGTATAGTCTGACACCGGCATGTAATTTTCATAATATCTAAATTTACGTTAAACTCCACTCTGTTAATGCTTCGCATCACCTGTTTATTAACACATGATAAGAAACAATCTAGGGTATAATTTGTCTATTCCCTATGCATATAAACAGCCAAAAGTCAGTCTGAATTCGTAGGTTGCATTAACTAAGAATAGTCTTAATTCTGCAAAATAAAAATAAATATTCAGTCTTATATTTTGTTTTAAAAATGTTTCCGAATACCATACTGTCTAATGCAAAAAGATATATATGGTTGGTTTTCTGTGTTCCTATCACATGATCAGTATCCTTCTACATCAAGTACATGATAAAGTCATGAAGCTTCAAATGCAGAAGTTTTCTAGAGAAGGTAAATTAACTCGTTCACTGCTGTCCTGCGAAGAGCACTTTACCTTAGAGCAACTTGGAATGGCCAGTACCAAAGTTTCAGCAGTTTTCTTTGGGTAAGCTACCAGAGAGATTTAGTAAGAACACTGTACTAGAGAGTAGGAGGGCTTTTCTCAAGATAAGTATTATAAAATAATATCAATCTCAATCATAAACTGTTTAAGGAACAATGAGTATCCGAAATATATCAATGACAGGAAGGAGGAGTCAAAAAGAAGACATGTTTCTTTACATTAGTATTTCAGAGTGGTTAGGTTGCAGAAGGAATTATCATAGGGATAAAAGGATATATAACGGGGGCTCATACAATCGCCAAACTGGTCCTGCTGTATAAAACAACCTTTGCAGTTATATGGTCCGAACTAAACGAGCTTTTGGCTAACGTCAAGGCCAAATGTGTTTGTGAATTCAGATGTATTTGCGGTAGCAAGTAGGTAGGAAGAATGAAGAGAAGCGGGTTTCTAAATGGATTGCAGAACATATACGACTACCTCAAATCTCTGAATCTGCCGCCATCTTAACAGCAAATCTGAAATTATGCATTACAAACTTGTTAGTACATCTGTGGATACTGACTTACTAGCTTTATTATTTTTTTTCAAATTTGTGTCTTAATTACGGCGTAACCTAGTGTTCATATTCATCTACCTCCAAATTAATTTTGATTAGTTACTTTGCTTTCACTGACCTCATATCCTGTTTGGATAACCCTTGAGATAATTGCGCATGCACCTTTGCTTGTGTCTGAATTCACCGTTAAATTCATGAATATTACTTTCCCTAACGGTTTAAAGATGCCTCTGTGTTGATTGTAATTTATTATTCGAACATCTTTTATAATTTGGACATTCACATAGATTTTTACAGTTTATTTTCCGCTTATCAGCAAGTATGTCACAATGATTACTTATATGGGTAAAATATTCAGCTTGTATGCATCTAATCGATGTGTGAACACATTTAATGATTAAATTGCATTTTACTCGTAGTAAAACTCTGGCTATATCACTAATATCATGTCATATCACTGTGCTGAATATGATCAATAAATGGTGTTTAAAAGGTCATCCAGTTATGTATACTACATCACTTTATGTCACGCAGAATGAATTATATATTGTGAATTGATGCGAATTATGTCATAACTTGTTACTGGATTTTATCTTGTCGTAAATTCTGCAATGACTTTATCACATCCAATCCTTAGTTACACCGATGCAATTATCAGCGTTTACGGAAACACTTTTTGTGGATTTTTGAGCTTTAGTACTCGCAGTATTCCGTGCTTCTAAGATAGCTCGAAAGAATATATCAGATGTATTATTGCATTACATAATTTTACTTAGAATATGCAAAATATACAGTTGAAAAGTTCAGATGAATCCTATAAACATCTTGAATCCGGTTTTCTCACTATATTTTGCTTATTTACAATTTCCATCAGCGAACTATTTTTCTCATCTCAGTTGCTAAATCTCTGAGATATTTTCGCTTTCCTACGAAACAATGTTGTTTGAGGAAGACAGTTTTATGAATAGAAACTATGATAAATTAACTACTATACTGGTGATTATGATGCCCCACAATATTTATATTTGGTCACAAGTTTGACCACGAGATGACTCCAGTTAGAGGATTATTAGAAAACCACAGAGTACTGGACAGCTGTTTCGTCCTAGTTTGAGACTCTTCAGGGGAACACACCCACCAGGGTTCGAACTGACGTCATCTCTTGATCAAACCTGTAACTTTTCAAATCCCTGCAAACCAACACTTGAGAATTCTTATTGATGGTCAGACATTTTATCAATAAATTCGTATAACAAAAAGGTACCATGTTCCTCAAAACCGTTAACTTACATGATTCTTTGACTTCCTGACTTTCCAGCAAATTTCTGATTTCGTTACCTTCTTTTTCGTAATCAAGCGCCAATTTCTCTTCAGTAATATCCGTGTACTCTTTCTGATCATCTAAGATTTTCTTTTTATTTCCTGAATCATCATTTTCAGTCTTCACCACCGATTTGCGATGTTTTTTGCGTGGTTGTTTGTCTTGCTGGTATTCATTGAGCAAAGCTGTGTCATCACTTTGTTCATTGAGTGGAGTAAATGTCTTACCTAAATCTGAATCTAATTTAATTGTATCCTTTGAAAGTTTACGTTCCGTCTCTTTTTGCTTACTGGATTTTCTTGATTTTTCTTTCTTTTTTTTCTTTTCTTCCATTGCATCTTGTTCTTTGGATGCTAAATCTCTGGCTTGGTCAACCTTAGCATTAGCCTTTGCATCAAAAATTTCATGGTTCATTGTGCTCTCACTGTTTTCAGTTTCTTTTTTCTCATTGTCTGATGCTTTAAACTCCTTTTTCGCTTTTTCATTATCCAAAGTGACTTCACTGAAAGCGGTTTTATCTTCTCCTATATTAGGACCATGAGACAATAAAGTATCACTGTCTGACTTTTCCATCATAAGGTCATTCTCAGTCTTTTGGATATCACTTCCTTTACGTTTCTGATTTACCTCTTGTATAGTTTTAGTCTCACTATGCTCTTTAACCTTGTCCACTGATTCAGCATTGCTGTCTACAGGCAGTTGCTTCTTACCTTCATCAGTGTCAACTTTGTGTTCACTTCCTTTGTGTTTCTGATTTACCTCTTGTATAGTTTTAGTCTCACTATGCTCTTTAACCTTGTCCACTGATTCAGCATTGCTGTCTACAGGCAGTTTCTTCTTACCTTCATCAGTGTCAACTTTGTGTTCACTTCCTTTGCGTTTCTGATTTACCTCTTGTATAGTTTTAGTCTCACTATGCTCTTTAACCTTGTCCACTGATTCGGCATTGCTGTCTACAGGCAGTTTCTTCTTACTTTCATCAGTGTCAACTTTGTGTTCACTTCCTTTGCGTTTCTGATTTACCTCTTGTATAGTTTTAGTCTCACTATGCTCTTTAACCTTGTCCACTGATTCGGCATTGCTGTCTACAGGCAGTTTCTTCTTATCTTCATCAGTGTCAACTTTATATTCACTTACCGCCTTTTCCTTCGCTTTGTGTTTTCTCTTTTTATCATCAACTTGTTCAGTTTGTTCGCCTTTCTTTACGTCAGATGCCTCATCAACATGTTTACTTGACCTACGTTTAGATTTATCAGACTTCATATGTTTATTGTCAATTTGTTCTGTTTTGTCTGTAGCACTGTCAGCAGTTATAGGTTTTGCCTGGTCATCCTTCGATAAAACACTCTCCTCTAAAATCTTCTGCTTCTCGTCTTCGTTTATCACTGCCTTGACTTCACTGGCCAGGTTTTCTGCTTTATCTGCACCATGTTCGACTGATTTACGTTTAGATTTATTGCTCTTTATCTGTTTCTCATCAGGAGAAGTTGTCAAATTTGTTGTGATATCTTTGTTTCTCAGTGGTGGCAATTCCGTATCCACCTCATCAACTGTTTTAGTTTCATTTTTGATTGTCATTTTGTCTTCTGGTTGTTTCAAGGAACTTTTCTCCTCCGTATTCGAATTCTGAGAAGTTAAAGGATATTCTTGGTTTTCTTTTCCTTCTGTCTGCTGCATACATTCGACTTCTTTCAATGATGCTTTCTTTTTCACATATGTATTGTTTGCATTATTTTCTTCTTCTGTTACGTCTTTATTTTTGGCATCGTGTTCCTTTTCTGTTGTCTGTGTCAATTCTGTTTTTCCATAATTATCTTCTGAGCGATGCTTCGTCTCATCTTCTTGTTTATTTTTTGTCCTATCTTCGTCTCCTAACTGGTTCATGATTATTTCATTTTCACTTTTCGGCGCTACCTCTGGAACTTGTACTCCTGACTTTTCCTTCTCACCTCTTGTATATTTTTCTTCCTCCTGTTTAGATTCTGAATCAACATCTCTACTCTTTTCCTCTTCCGGTTTTTGACGTTTTTCATCTTTGGGTTTTTCTTTCATGCATAATTCTACATTTGACAGCTCCTCATGATTATCCGAAAACTCGTTGTTGTCAACAGATATTCTGTCAGCAGTTTTCTTTTCTAATGTTTTGTCCTGTATCTGAATTATCTGCTCACTAGTTTTTTCCTCTGAAGAATTCTTCTCCTCTGCTTCTTTGTATTCTTCCTCGTTCTGATTTCCAGAATCAACTTTCTGGAACTCTATTATTACTTTCTGTGTTTCATCTTTCTTTTCTTTCATTTCCACAGTCTCCTTTCCTTCTTCATTCTCTTTATGCTGAAGCTGTAATTCAGTTTCTGGAAAATGTGCATTATCACTTTTTTCATTCCGTTGCTTAATATTCTCTTCTGTGTCATCGATCCTTTTATTATCTTGCTGTACAGGACTTTCGGTTTCGGCGTCATCCACAATAACCATTTCTTCATTCACTTCAGATTCCTTTTCGTCTTTTTCGCGTTCTTCTTCGTACCTTTTTTCATCCAAATCTTTTTCTTTTTCATTCACTTTAACTGTGACGTCTATGCGATGAATTTTACGGTTTTTTATTGATTGTGAAACTGCCCAACACTTGTATGTTCCAGAATCATTGTCTTTCGTCGAACTTTTCAGAAGTTTCACTAGTGTTTGGTTTTTCTCTCTTTTAGGCTCAGCTATACATTCATAGACGCAGTCTTTTGTAGGCAAATGACTGCCTGCTAATAACTTATCATTACGTGTCCACCATATCACATAATCATGGTTTTCAGAGTCATTTTGAATAGGTACACTCAACTGGAATGCTTCATCCCTTGGAAGCGCAACTGGATGAGTTATAATGCCGTTTGGTTTTGAAGTATTATTCTGATTACTAGTTTTGAATTCATTTTCTAATTCTTCAACTGTTGGATAATGACAACGCACTGGTATAGTTAAACTTGGAGCCGGGGATATAGCTGAATTAGCAGGAAGTCTTAACATGCAAGTGTACATGTATATTTTATCAGGCTGTAAATGACTGGTAGTTGAATGAAGAAAGAAACGGTCATTGGATTTGATCATTTCACACATTGGACTAGATTTAAGTAAAGTCGAATCTTGATACCAATCCACCTGAACATTCTCTTTACTGTTATTTATTAGTTTTAAAGCATTTTCCTCATCTATTTTCACTTCAATTGTCAGTGGTTTCCCAACTGCTATGTCTAGGTCTTTAGTAACTGGATAGAAAATTTTCGGCTGACTCATACTCATCCGTCTAGCTTGGTCTAACTCATTTTCATTTGAATCACTTAAATTCATCTTAGCTGTGAGAACATTGACACAAAAGTAAACAGCTGTCTCCGTTCCTTCAAAAAGACGACATCGACACGCATACGTTCCAGAATGAACCAAAGGGTCTGCATTCGATATGAGCAGGCGTGTGTCTCGATCTGACAATATCATATCAGCCCCCAGGTCTGGTTTCATTGGAGCACCATTCATAAACCAACTTGTCTCGTAAGCGACTGGGCCAGATATAGTAAATGATGCATTGAATTGTATTTGTTCACCTGCATTTACTGTCAGTTGTTTGATAAGTGTTTCACTCCCTGTCAAAGATGACCTTGGTAACAATTGTGATAGGTTTCCTCGAACTATAAAATTTAATAAACAAAAACATTGTTATATAAATTCATTTTATTCACTAATATACAAACAATAATATAATGTATGTATATATATATGTCTATGAGCAATTTTTGACCTGTAAATAGTTAGATTAATATAAAGTGTAGGAAATAATGGATCAGATAACGATCGGTAGTTCAATCGGGCTTATTTAGCTGAGGACCTTTAACTGGTGTTCAGTACCATTTGACATTTCACTTCTCCCTCATGCATGTTAGTTCCTTTCCACGTCAAGCCAGTATATATTATATTTCACAGAACATAATAGAAGTTTCTCAAACTAAAGTTCTCTTGATTTTTTAGACTATGGCGACTTAAATTATGAGCAAAATTGAATAAACTATGTAAATACCTAAACACGTCAGCCGATGTTCATTATAGGGATTACCATACACCAGCAAACAAAACTTGGTGTTCTAGAAAATGTAAGTCTGTGGCTTCGGATTATTTTATTGAGGTTGCACAACCTGGTAATGAAATGTGAGGATTGTGTAGCATCTGAAGTCTGATTTTTCTAAATTAGGATAAGAAAGCAATTAAATCAACCTGATTTTATTCTGTGAAAATGTTTGATTTCATTATTTAGATAGATGAGGACATCGGAAAAGTTGTTGCTTAACAGAGCGACATTTTTACTTCTAAAGTCATTATCTGTCCATAATCAAACTGGTTCAGAACACATTGTTTCCTTAGAATCCTTTAATATGAAAATACTGAGATAAATTTTCTTTGTAGTATCATGTGTGAGCATTACTTAAGCTTCATGCTCTAGGGCTAAATGTGTTTTCAGTGCTCTTTAATTTTCAGTTACTTATTAACTAGTTTTGTATAGCAGCAAAATAGTTCCAGAATTCCTTTTAATTATTCCCGTACCAATTAAAAGATAAAATAAAAATGATTTGCAGAAAGTTGGTGGCAACTTACCATCTGGACTCATTTGAAAATCAGCGAGAGATTGTTGATCTTCCGAAAAAGGCGTTTGCACACCATCCAAGGTTGAATATGATTCTATTTTAATAAAAGAAATTGGATAAAGTAAATGTCTCATACAATTGGTTCCTCTTAAAAATGTTTCAAATGCAAGAACAATACACATTTGTTTCTGTAAATTATGACGTAAAGTTCAAATTGACCCTAACTGAAAAAGTCCCATTTATATATGTGAAAGTGAGTGATAAGCTTAGATCCAGGAGACCAAGTATCAACAGACAATAAAAATAGAGAGCATTATAAACTTTCAGTTTATTCTAAGACAGAAAGACAAGAGAAACAAGTTTCTGCTTCATATTACAATAGTTTTTGATTCTGCACATCGGTATGTTTGAAGAAAACGGTAGCAGAGTCTCTGAAGATCTGAAATCAGTTAGTTGGTATGAAGGCATGTTTTTCTCTCCTAATTTTTTCTCTTTCATTGCCGAAAACCACAAACCCGTTTTGTTCTCCAGAACTCGACGTTTCAACTGACATTACCATAGAATTGCTCTTAATATTCTCAGTATAAGCTATCTTTCGAGTTAATCAAAGTGTAATTTTTCTTCTGTTTAGATGAAGCATATTCCAAAGTCAGTCACTTTTGAGTGAATGCTTTAGACAATTGACAACCTGGAGTATCACTTTTGCAGTTAATCTCTTAAATTGTCTAATTATGTAGATCATTTTCTTCATTTGACGTCTATCGGTTGGCGAATTATCAGAAATCCACTGCTAATAGGAGTTCACTAAGCACCAAGTTTAAAATAGTCTTAAGGACAAATAAAGTAATGTTGTGGTCTTTTTTGCTTACTGTTGAATGCTAGAAGCAGTTACTCGGATTTGTGACAGTATTTAAAACTCTTTCTGTCACTTGAATATAAATGTCACTAAAGAAAATTTTCGGTTGTAGACTGCTTCATGTAGACTTGTCATTTGATGCTGTGATCGCTACAAAGATCATCTGTCGTCTAATACTGTCTACTACACTCTCCATGGAGGCGTTTTGGGTAACTGTTTCACAGCTTAATATTATTCGTCCTTTAGTCTCCTCTAGATACTACCTGTTACAAAGCCTGGAAACGAATATCAAATGAGATGAAATAGATTCACTTTGTTTTATATGTTCTTCTCAGCTAACACAACTTAGAAAATTTATTGCGTTAAATTGTATCATTTTGGTGCATTAACTACAAATTGGTTAATTACTGTAGAATAGCACACCAATGTCTCACTCGAATGAGAGAATTTCGAATTAGCGTATTCTTTATAAGTTATTATAAGGTGTAGAATTCCATAGCGCTCATGTAGATTTCATTTGTTATTTACTCGAACCAGATTAATTAGAGACGTGAACAACCTGCTATCGATTTGCATGCATCAAGGCATGGTTGAAAAAAATGTATAAACGTAATCATCAGTGGCTCGCTATGTACTGACTGGCTACAACATTCATTCCACTTTAGAAGAATTAATTCAGCTATTGTTTCGTTGCATTTTGAATGAAGCTTTTTGCTCTTAATAATTCAGATTATGGGTGTTGTATAGGGACTCCTATTAATTTCACATAACCTACATCAATTAGTTGATCATTGGAAACCAGGGAGCAATGAATCCCTGTCCAAGTGGCTAAGTGTTTAACGAGCTGTTATAGTACCCTTAAGGTCATAGAGTTGTGGGTGGGCGTCGCTGAAGAATCCCAAGCTAGGACGAAACAGTTGTTCACTGCTTCCTGAATTTCAATGATTTACTAACTGATGTTCACAACTAAACCTACATGGGAACTAATCCGAATCCTTACAAATATCGTATAATCTAAATGTCAATCTCCAGTCTGATGGCAACTACTGGATGAATATCTCCAAATTACAATGAAAAATTGTGGCTAGTAGTGTCTGCCATGTCACATTACAAAACAAGCAAAACAGTGGGCGTGCCGTTATCGTTGAACACTGCTGAAGCTGTTGCAGTCAAAACGCCCATGTCTGATTGATGAATTCTACGGAAGTAATCAAGATTTGTATAAGCTATCGGTTGAGATCAGCAGTTATTTCTTTCGTTTCTGTTTGCTCTTAATGTTATTAGCCATCAGTGTCTCTGATCTTCAGTCTCACCGGTAATATTGTTAGCTTTTATGTAAACGTTTATTTACTGGGAACAACAAAAATTTGTTTTTTAAGGTTAATAGAGAAAAACTTTGTATGGAATTTGATACTTTTAATCGGTTCAAAAAATTCTTACCAAATAGATTACCAGACACTGCTCGGTCTTTATCATCCATTGGTTCATCAGCAGTGTAATACGATGATGAGGAAGTAGATTTTTGATTTATAGAAGCTGAAATGTAAACAAACGCTTACTGAATAGAACGCCAATAGAAAATTAGGTTTTTTTATTCTGTTTTGAAGTAAATGTAGTCTGTATTTCTAAGTAAATAATATGATAGCAATTTCAATCTAAGCAAATCGGTGAATTCCCATAAGTATCAAACTGAAATGATTGGCTTTTCCATAGTGGAATAACTTTATTTGATATAACACACAATGCTACAGTATTATTTATTTGCTGATGGTGTTGCTCACTCTTCTTTCATTCCTTTGCGTTCTCAGTGAAATATAATTTTAATTTTTTTGATTACAGCTTGATTCCACACCATGTTTTTGGTACAAGTATGGAATTTTCAGCATGTGATATCGGTAGCCCAAATTTTGCAGGCCGACCATTGATATGAGATGTGCCTCGGCAGGGGATCGAACCCCGGACCACGTGCTTGATCGGCGAGAGTCCTAACAGCTGTGCCGCCGACGCACATATAGGGCCTTCAGTTTGAGCTCTGAAGTTACAGTAGCGATGACGCTGTTTTTACAGAGTGGAATTGCTAGCCTCACTCGCAACTTTTTCTCTTTATCGAGCTTACCACCAGTTATGTGAGGTTCAGGATTGCTTTGGCCAGGAATGGAACCACAGCCACATGCGTGGTTGACAAGCATCCCACCACCGGCAAACTGATAATTTTGCTCATATTTGTATGAAATAAAGTTACTATATTCCGGAATTTCTCTCTAAGACGCTGCCTTGACTCTATTTTTAAACGACAGGTTTTCGTCTATATTTCTAGACATTCAAGATCAGTAATGAAGAGTAATGATGAGTGAACAGTCATTTTTCACACATCGACTTTCCAAATTAATGTATGTGATAAAGATGGTGTCACCGACTTTGACAGATTCTCTGGATTTATAAATTCCATCGCACCATAAGAGCTTCAGGGGAAATAAGTATGTAATGTTCTTATGGAAAAATTATGGACACACTTTTAAACTATGCAGAAAATTGTGTAATTTACTGTTTCTTCTTATTTGTCGGTCGGCTAAATTCTGTGACTGCACTCAAGTTACTAGTCATTTTGTAATCATTGAGGAAACATTCATACTTTTCTGATGGAAATAAAAAAGCCTTATGTCTCGGAATGAAAGTTGTTTGGTGTTCCACCAACTTCTTACTGAAGTAAGTGCTGAAGACGTCAAACAGGCTGATGATGAAGTATTCACTATCAAAAGACAAAGGCCAGAGTATACCCGGCAGTTTCCGTTTCTGAAAACGTTCGAAAAAACATTACACAGGCCAATAATTGTTTGTCTATACAACTTTAAACATTTAAAGATTCAGTATTTTCTTGAGAACTTTGTCCAAGGCTATGTGTGTATGTGACACGTTTTAACTACATAAACCCAGAAAATGTTGAGCACTACTAGCTTATCTTTGATTAAAATGAGTTAAGTATATTTTGGTTATTACTATTAATTTGAGTATAGTGTTTAACAATGAAGTGTGATGTTATCATTTGCGTCAACCTGACTAAATATTTATTCCTTTTTAGCTTCACACCTCGTTTCTGTTGTCTTTAAATCTTTGGATCTGTTACACTACTTGGATTCGAATGTGTGCATCTTTGATACTTAATAAAATGCAGAAGATAGTTGTCTGTATTGATCATTCATGAATAATTTCCAGTTAGTCACTGAAGAAAAGGACAAAACAAGTGGTTCAAAGAAGAGGTTCTTTCTGGAGAAATCGTTTTCATTACCTGTACAATCGCACTTATGTACAGCGTTTACATGAAAAAGGATAGTGCCAAAAGTGATAAGTTGTCCCTTTCTTGAAGCTGAACTAAAAAGATGAGTAGACGGAACATAAAGAAACCAAAATGGAATTTTCAACTGACAAGTTTCTACAGTTAGGTGCCTGCTGAACGGAAAAGTAATCCAATTAAATCCCTTGCCAGTCGCATCCATGATGCTCCAGAAAAAGAATTACACCTGCTTCATCCAGAATGGATACCCACCAAGATACGTTGACAAGAGCATAAAACCGAACATTCGTCCTGAAAAAACTTTACATGAACCTTGATTTCAAGAGAGACCAAACCTGCAGTATGCATAAGAGAAATGTCTCATCATCTTATAGAGTAACATTGTTCTCACCAACACTGAGTATTATAATCTGGATGTCCACAGGTCTGAAGAAGCCCTAAGGACAAGACCTCGCATCTGATCACTTCTGTGTGCATATATCAGTGCATCTGTTCCTGTGGAGCCAGGAGTATTGGTCATTTGATAAGTATCCTATCTGAAAGATTTCAAGAACACTATCCTACATGGTTACAAAAAGGTAGCAGTGTCTCAATAAGAAGTGTAATAATTGAACACCTTGTCAGCACTGGTCATTCAGTCTCAGGAAATGCCTTCTTCAAAGTAATGTGCAAAGTGAAGAACAACCTGCCAAATACAATCTCAATTGCACCACCGAAGCTCTAATCATTCAGATGAAGAAACTGGAGCAATGCATACAGAAGAAAAAGTGTCAACCACTTCTAGTACCACGGCAACAGCTTTGTTGTTTTGTTCCAATTTGGTCAATGTTTCTTTTGTAACTCTTTATAACTCCTGTATTTCTTTCCAACTCTTACGTAATGTCACACCTTCCTTCGTTTCTATGCGCATCATGGTGAGAACCCTTTAAATTATTTATCTTATCCTGCAATTCTAACACACTATTTCAGCTCCTTTTATGCACCGAGTAATATTAACAACTATGGTTATGACAACTAATCAATCACTTTTGTTACTATCCTCTCTCATGTAAAGATTGTGACTTTGACATAAGTGTGACTGTAGAGGTACAGAAAATGAATTCGCCGAAAACATCCTTTACGCTGAACTGCTTGTTTATCTTTTTGTATTCGATCAACAGTTGTTTTCTAGTAGTTATGAAAAACAACATAAACACATTTATTTAGATCGTATTTAACTTCATTGAGAATCATAAGGTACATTAGGTGAATTTTTTAAATCTGTAATCAAGAAAAGTATCCTTAAAATTCATGAATTCACTTGAACTCACTGACATATTTACTTAAGAGTGTTTTATTCAGCTGATTACATCTGCTATCTTTCTGCACTCCTGAATAAAAATAATGAATAGTGGATAACAGCTGTTACACGTGCCTTGTTGGTGCTTTGCTTATGTGTTTGGCATATTCACGTGTTTAGTCAGTTTTTCATTGAATAGGTAATTGTATTTCCCATAAAATAGTAGCTGTAATATATACTTGCAGACTTGAATAAAATAAGACCACATAGTAGTCAGTTAGCTTGATTTTTTCAACCGTGCTTTTAAACACTGAGCCACACAAGCAATACTAACAGCTACAGACATCATCTAGTACCATTAGTTTTGATAGTAATCGTGTGGTTTCTCTTTTCACACTGTTAACAAGTAAACGAAAACTTTCTGAGTTGATTGCATATTTTCAGTCAAAACTAGTAACGTAACTGGTAGAAAAGCAGTACTCAGCAGGTTACCAACCTACGTCCCCTGGTACAGTGCAAGTATCTAACTTTAGTGTTAATGAATAGCAAAGATGTAAATGTTATCAGAGCTTTTTATGAAAACGAATGCTGTAGCTGAATGAATGAATCAATAAATGACACCCGACTTATATCAAGTGATAGTACTAGTCACAGAGCTCATGTGATTGCACACGTAAATTCCCGGAAAAATATCTTAAGTGAGCGTGCACTTACTGATATTAAACAACCGGTTCTAGTTCAGGTATTTAATTGACTTTAAGAAGGACTTTCCAAGAAATAACAGGACCAAAGCAGTCATTCAAAATCAACATTGACTGATGTGTAATTTTAAGACGAGTATTTTATTTATTCACTCTACAAGTTAATGAATGTTAGTGTTCCAAATGATTGACAAGATCTTTTAATACCAGATGAAAATGACCTGTACACACTCTTACTTTCTCTTCAAGGATTTGGTAACACTATGAAATGGTTAGCAAAAAGCTGTAATCAACACTATTGTCTGAAGGATAAGTTAGTAATTAATTTCTCGAAATTTCGAAATAAATTTTAATAATGAACTTACTTCTTACGAGAACATCTTTATCTATTTGTGAAAATTGTGATGATTCAACATTTTGTGAGTTCGCTTGTTGTACATTTTCTAGTGCATCAAAGTATATTTCACTGACAGATTCACTGCGACAAGGTGAGAGTTCCATTATTCCAGTGTAGCGTTTCTGTAGATCCCAGAATGCTTTTATATGTGAATCAACAACTGACTTATCAACGTTCGTACTTTCTATGGAGCATTCAGCTAGCGAAATAAACACGCCGTTTGAATATTGTTTTCAAAAACAGAAAAAAAGGAATTACTGTCATCTTACACAAGGAATAATGATGCATAGGGGTTCATAAAATTTGATCTGCAGAACGATAAAAGTAGTGTCATAGAAGAAGAAAAACTATCCAATGTTCAATTTATTAAGTAATTCCAAATAAATTGAATAAGATGTATTCCTTTTTTAAATTGAAGTCGAAATAGTTATTCATATATATATATATATATATATATCACAAGCCGCGTGTTTATATGTCTCTTAGTTTCTGATAGGTGACCTTATTTCTTGGTGCTATAGGAATAATAAACATGAAATCGATCGTGGAGGCGTAGGCACAGTCTAACACATGCACATTTTCTATTCCTTCCAGTATTCATGCAAATATTCAGCAAAAGCGTGCGTATGTATGTGATTTTCAGATACATGGTTGTATTTATATCTAGTATGATGATTTATAGGCACACATTAGTTCATGTGCCTGTGCGCACACAAATGGGAAGAAAAAGAAGAATTGACTAAATGCTTGACAAGGTAAACCGATTACAGGGAAGTAGCAAAATATCAGAAAGTGGAAAAGGTTTGAAAATGTATGCATACATAAAATCAATGTATATTAATTTCCAGAAACCCATGCCCTGTAATTTGTAGTCACGCTGTTTTCTAAAGAGGTTCAATACGCACAATTACCTACAGTGTTATCTTAATCATGACTTCAGAAATTTTGTTTTATTCGCTTAGGTACAAAATGCTCAATGAAAGTGTGTATAAAATTTAAATAATTTAATTACTTGGAGTTAATCACTCTTTATACCCCTGATACAAGTTTCCAATGGATTATATATGGATTGTTATTATTATTTTATTCTTGATAAGTTCCTTATAATAATGAAATGTATTCCATTTATACAATTGCTAATAGCGAAACAATTACCTACATGTTGATCCGACTTCACACAACTTATCTGAGATAATTGAGTAGACGGTATGTATTGCATAGAGTTCCATGTAATAACCCACAGATACGACTGATAGGGTTAAAAATTTTATGTCTGATCATTTTATTGCTAATTACTAGTATTAGGTGTGACCTAATTTCCTCTTCTGAGATGACTACTGTTTTGTGTACTGTTTTCCCAAAAGAAAATTGGGAAACCTATCAATTTTACTCTCACTAGGCATAAAATAATAAATATTATTGATCTTCAAGAGTTGATTTGTAAGGATTTGATTTACTTTTCGAGTTAGACTACGGAGTGATATCAGTTAGAGAACTATTGAAAACCAGGAGGTACTGGACAGCCATTTTTATCCTAGTACGCACCCACTGGACATATGACCGATGAGTCCCGAATTGGGATGAAACAGCTGTCCACTACTCCGTGATATCAATCCGTAGTCTAACTCGAAAAATTATTGATCATAAGAGTCACAAATGAATTGAAGGTTCCTGTGGTGGGTAGTCTATATTATGTAATGTCTGTGATACTATTTCACTTCACAATTTCCGTAGGTGTAATTGCTTCAAATCATTAATTCAGACAGTCCACTAGGTCAGCTGTAGTTCTAATTCTATTGCAAAACTCTACCCCTTTCATACTTGTGTTTTCGGCATGGAAATTAGTTATCGTAGAAAAGTGGACAAATCTACAAAACGTATAATAGTGAGCAATAAAATGTTGGCTATTTTCACTTCAGACTAGGTAGTATTCAATGCCCACGTTAGTCATTAAATATTGCACCTGATATTCACAAAGCAGTCAGCAGCATCCATGGTATACTGATAAAAAGAAAAGCAAGCTGCATATTCGTTTCTATTGGAATAAACAAGGGTTCATATTTTATCAGATTTATTTAATCAGAACAAAAATGATTTCTTTAACTGTTGTTTCAATAGACTGTTTTAAGATGAAATAAAGTTGGAAGTACTTTTTCGTAAGTTTCTATTTATCATTTAATTGTGAAGTCTGATGAGATATTCAACCCTTATGTGAATCTTTTATATGAAATCATTCCTAGATATCGTAATATAGATACTTCTTACGCAAACCATGTTATGTAATGCGCTGAATATTTCAATGATAGTTTGCAATAAATTCTGTTTGCAAATTTCACTAGCCAGCATACCATACAGTAGATTATGCTCTCTCTAAAGAAGAACTTGTCAAAATGAGCAGTTATCTTTTGCTATTATCTTGGATAGAATAGTGAAATATAGTGACTATTACCATTAAAATAGTTAATCAATGGGAAGAAGCCATTTGTCTTACTAAGTTTGACCTGATTAGTATTTTGTTTGAACATAATCATTCATTTAGAATGTGATCACCTATCTAAATAGGATAAACACTATTTCAAGTATGGTATCTAGTTTGACTTGAACTAGATATGTGATTAAATAAACTCAGTTTGTTCTCGTGAAGCGTTAGTTAAGTAAGTCATGGAAAAGTGTAGTGGTCTGTCTTAAAATCATAAAGATATGGATTTCTTCAGTAAAGAGTTTCATTTCAACTTTATATAATATACAACTGTGTACTCATCTTGTAATAAATATGCAATCTTTTAACGCTTTTGTCGTGCGTCGGCGGCATAGCGGTTAGGACTCTCGCCGACCATGCACATGGTCGGGGGTTCGACCACCAGCAGACGCACTCCTTTACCTGGTAAAGAGGGAAGGTTGGGCATGAGGCTAGCAACCCCACCCTGTAGAAATAAACACTGCTACAGAAATTCCAAGCCTCTAGCTTGAAGCCCTATGTTCCTTTGGGAACGTGAAAGAAAAAAGCTCTTTTGTCAGTGTATACCAGTAAGTTCCTAGTGGACCATATGACTTTAGTAGAACAATTCCATTTGACTCTGTTCTATGTCTTCTTTTGAGCGAACTCTATGAATGCGTATAAGCTTTCACTTCCTCATCTCCTCTCTGTCGAACTCAGACGCCCAACTCGTCTTTTTCCATTCGGGTTGAATTCAAGGGCCCGTCGAATGATGTTACTTAACAGACTTCTTAGTGTCTGTAGAATCAGTCCTCATTCTTTTCTGCATATTTGTTGGCTAGTGGATCCTTTGGTAGTTAGTTGTTCGAGTCAGTTGTTACTCATCTTTTCTGACCATTTGATCTTCAATGAACAGAGCATTTGCATATCGAGCCAAAAACAAAACAAAACTTGAGTGGAGACAACTTTTTTCTCAGTGAATCATTTTCATGAACTGCATAATCGTACTTATATTTAACAAAGTATTTACAAAGCCAGTCAGATACTGTCGAATTTGAGATGAAATCAGAAAAAGAAGACTAAGTGGATATTAGAAAAAAGACGGAAGTTGGAATTAGGTTATAAGGATGCAAGATAACTCATCAGTCTAGATGGACAAAGTGGACAAAGCTAATGAAAGTAAGGTAAACTGTTTATACAAAATCTGTATGAGAAATGCAGTCCTAGTAATAAACAACTATAGTAGTAGTACTAATTACAAGATAATAATAAATGTAAATAGTAAAATGAAACAGAATTATGGAAAGAATGTTACTCTCGTGACGATAAAGTGAGTGTACGTAATTCTTTTGAACTCAAAGGTAGGTTCCAGGTCCCAAATGATCAGTGATTCAGCTGAATATAACTGGCTCGCTGGAATTCATTTAATGCGACATTGGGAAACTCTGTGTAAACTTGTGCAGCCATTATGTGGGGGCGGCCAGTGTCCAGAGTTGACAAGGTTTCCCGGTGTATACCTACTGGTATTCTTCATTTCATCCCTGGCTGGCCAGTCTGGATAGCGTTTCAAGTTACGTTTTCGAACGATGTGTATGGCAAGTATACTTTGCCCCATAGGAGCAGGTAAATTGATAGCTACACACTGAGGTGACTGAAAGCGGTATCTTATCCTTAAAACATGAGTGGATTAACTCCCTGTAGCATGAGTGAGTCTATATTTCCGGAAAAGTTTAATATACTGATTGGAGTTTGTCTGAAAATATCCTGAAGTACAATAGGCTAATCTCGCCTAGTTTACCAGTGGCCCTACCCCAGTAAACCAATCAAAATGCCACAGAAACTTCAACGCACGAGAAAAATATTAAAAACAACAACTTATTCTCCTCTGGAATCTGATAGGCGAAATGATGCGGGCTGATGAAAGCCTTCGGTAAACCAGTCAGCCAATGTGTTTTCTCTTGATGAAAACAAACATAGAAATTGGGATGTGGAATGTTCGTAAAATGTACGAAACCGGTAATGTTGCTCAAGTAGCCAACGAAATGAGAGGATATGGTATAAAAGTGCTCGGAATCTGCGAGAGCAGATGGAATGGATGTGGATTATCGGAACTGTCAACTGGAGAGTCAGTAATCTACTACGGTTATCCAGATGACAACCACGAACACACTGAGGGAGTGGTTATCATGATGTCAGCAGTCTCAACCAAATCCCTATTGTAGTTCTAACCGACTTCAACCAGGATTATGACTCCAAAATTCAATTCAAAAGGAAGGAAGGAAGGAAGGGTACAGTTATCCAAAGCTGTGCACCTACGAACAATGCTGAACAAGAGAAGAAGAAGAACGATTTTTATAGACAACTGCAAACAGTAATGGACAACATCCCAAATGGTGACATCGAAATCCTCATGGGCGATATGATTGTCAAACTGGGAGCAGATAATACAGGAAAAGAACTCATCATGGGTCGAGAGGCTCTCGCTCAGAGAAATGAATGAGAACGGAGAATTATTCGCAGACTTCTGCTCTTTCAGTGATCTAGTAATCTGAGGCAGCGTGTTCAAGCACAAAGACATACACAAGGCGAAATGGACTTCACCTGACAGACACACCACAAACCGGATGGACTTCATATCAGTGCTGCTCAAGAAAGTGGAGACAGTTTCCCGGACACAAAGTCAAGAAGGGGAGCAGATGTTGTTTCAGACCATCATCTAGTTCAAGGAACATTCAAGATGAAGCTGAAATCCTAAAAAAAATGGAGACAGACCACTGTAATTCAAGTTCAACATTCAGAAAGTGAAGGACAAAACCATAAGGGATGCCTTCACTGCAGATATCAGAGCAAAGTCGGAGATTCTACTTGGCATCACCCAGGGAACCTGCTTGGAAGGACATTGAGACTCTCTGCAGTTGATGTTCAAGGAATCGTGTACATCCATTTTAGGAAGAGAGAAGAGACAACACAAGGAATGGTTTTCTACAGACACCTGGAAGTTAGTACAGGAGGAGGACGGTGAAGCAGAAGATAATCCAATGCATGGATGAACACCAGTAGTAGAAGCTGAGTTCACTGTAAATTGCAATGAATAAAGAAGTGAAGAACAGCGCTAGGAAAGACAGAAGACAATTTTACGACAAACTGGCAATTGAAGCAGAACAGGCAGGGCGCAGGTAAGAGACCTCAGGACATTATATCAAATAACCAGGTCTCTATACGGGAAAAGATCAACCCAAATGACGAAACCCATAAAAGATATTCAAGGGAACTTGATTACCAAGGAGGAGAAACAAATAAAACAATGGGTTGATCACTTTAAAGGATTCTTGAATCGAACACCACCTGCAACTCGTCCAGAAATACCACCAACAGCACTCACGGAACTGCCAGTGGACACGAATCCTCCAACGAAAGCAGAGGTGTTGAATGCTACTGAAGTCCAGTAGGGAAGGCAGCAGGACCAGATGGAATTTCCCCCAAAGCATTGAAAACGAACCCAGAGATAGCAGTAGATATTCGGACGCCATTATTACAATAAGTTTAGAAGGAAGGAAAGATGCCTAAGGAATGGAAGAAGGGCTACCTTGTCAAGCTACCAAAGAAGGACTACTTAAGCCTCTGCGAGAACTGGTACGGAATCATTCTCTTGTCCACACCAAGCAAAATAATAACTCTAGACAACCTGGAGAGAGAGAAAGATGCACTGGATGCAGACCTCCGCCTTGAACAAGCTGGATTTGGAGAAAAGTAAATCAAGTGCGGATCATCATCGCCGTACAAAGCCTAGAACAGCAGCCTAATCTGTACCTCAACTTCATCAACACTGAAAAAGCCTTCGACGGAGAAGTAATTTAGAAACCACTTAAACACTATGGCGTGCAGTGCCCAAATCTTTATCAATCTCATTCAATAGCTTTATGACAAATTATATCGAGCGCCAGGCCGTCGAGTGGAAACCGAATGGGAAACAACGAGCGAGGTGTCGCTTCGAGGGTGATAGATAGAAGATATCGGGCGAGGAGGAGATGAGAGATTATTGGCAGTTCAACTAAAGAGGACAGCAGAAAATAGAACAAAGTGGAGATGTGTTGTTGGAGCCCTATGTTCCACTCGGAACCCAAAGGAACAATAATAATAATGATACAATAAACTAAATGGCGAATGAATTCTAGTTGTTTGTAAGAAAAAACAGTTGTTTGATTCACACATATCTCTAATCAATCAATAAAGACTTAAGTGAGCATGAACTATGTCTAATTCTTTTTCACGAAGTCCATCTTTTGGTTCCCACTGCTATCCGACACAAATAATGATGTTAAAACAGAATTTCCGGAAACTTTCAGTAGTAAACTAAAATAACTAGTAAAGACATTAGTCAGCCCATCATTCCTTTAGAAATGTTCAGATTATTTAAACGTTCGACCTCCGAAATCCTAACAAGTGCACCAGACAAGTTGGTGTCATGAAACTCCTGCTGAAGAAATCATACCGCATACTTAAACTTAATTTTTTTAACGACATAACCCAGTGTAACTGCCAGAAAATACGACAATACTAAATGTAGGTGTAGGGAATGAAAAATATTATCACCTTATTTATGAAGCGGTTAAATTTTTGTTTTTTGATAGATAGCTTGTATAACTACGCCAATCTTGTTAAAGGTTCTAACAGAGTTGAGAATTTCTTCGGTTATCACACAGGGCTGATAACTGTTCCAGAAAACGACTAAGAAATTAAACGCAGACAACAATCTCGTAGGCAGTAACTGTATGAGTGAAGTAGGTGATTGGATGACTTATCAAATACGGTTACATTTTGAAAAAGTAAATTCCACACTGACTGGTTTCTTCTTCAACCTTTCTTGCGATCATTTACACGAATAACAGTCACATGTCTTACATAAATCAAAATACAGTCCAGAGAAAATCGAATAGTTTAAACCATAAAAACATTTTCACTATATTTTGAATTGCAGTTATTTTAGGCTGATTTCTGTTAACATATATTCTACCAACCAGTGATTTCTGTTAGTAGCATATATAAAAATAGTTCATTCCTACGTTTTAGTTACCACTCGTATAACAAATCGGTAACATATATGTGCTGAATGGCTGTTTTATTAGTGTGATATTTTAAATTCCGAGACTTACTTTTTTCTTTAATTGCATTCCTCATATCCTCAACCCACGCATTACGACTGATGACGTCAGGGCAGGTGATATGCAGTATTAACTTCAGCGGGTCTTTACCTGATATATTCCACAATTCAAATGATGTCTGGTCCTTTCCATCATTGCCATAATCCCCGAGTCGTATTTCATCAAGCTTTAAAATACAAATGTTTAAGCTATGTAAGGAAACAAGTTTCCAATGAAAATTGTGCTTTATACTTTGACTAGGAAAAGCCAACATTCTGTCAAGTCGCAAAGATTCTATTGTCTCAATCAATGAACTAAAATTTACAAAAACTAGGTCAACTGTTGGTCACTTTCTTATACTGATTTTAAGATTCTATCTTTATTTATAGTCCAAAGGTTTTCGATTCCACTGCAGAATATTGAAACAGTTGGTTTTGACATGGTCAGTTTTGTAGTTTGACTCTCATGGCTGGTCTAATTCTCATGGCCAACTGTTAAAACGTGAACATCCTTCTTGGTTCATCAGGGTATATATTTACATCCTTGGTTAAGTTAATGAATAAGTCGTGAAAAAAGGCTTTTGTGTTTGCTTGCGTGTGGTTCAGAGAATTTACGTTTCTTGAGATTAACTTCTGCTAACATCCAATGTAGGACACTAGGGAACCATGTTGCGTATAAGTGTTCTAGCCTTTAGTTCAGTGACACCATTCTTTTGAGTACATTCTAAAATAAGGCCACCATACCATTAGCCAAACAGTGGCTAATTCGTACAATTTCATCAAGCTAGAAATATGAAAAATCTGAGGTAAACGACATTAAATATGCCAAGATAAAGATAACTTGATAGTGAGTAGCGGTAGATTCAAAAGACACTAAAGATATTCAATTCTTGGTCTTTCTACTTTCAGCCAAGCAATAAGACCTTTGGATGACGAATTTAAAAATAAGGGTTTTATCTAGATTAAGTCAAAGTTGTCTCTTTATCGAGCTTACTACCGCTTAAGTGAGGTTGATTATTGCTTTGGGTGAGAATGGAACTACAGCCACATATGTCGTTGGTAAGCATCCCACCACCGGCACACTGATAATTTTGCTCATATTTGTATGAAATAAAGTTACTATATTCCGGAATTTCTCTCTAAGACGCTGCCTTGACTCTATTTTTAAACGACAGGTTTTCGTCTATATTTCTAGACATTCAAGATCAGTAATGAAGAGTAATAATGAGTGAACAGTCATTTTTCACACATCGACTTTCCAAATTAATGTATGTGGTAAAGATGGTGTCACCGACTTTGATAGATTCCCTGGATTTATAAATTCCATCGTACTATAAGAGCTTCGGAGGAATAAGTATGTGATGTTCTTATGGAAAAATTATGGACACACTTTTAACCTATGCAGAGAATTGTGTAATCTACTGTTTCTTTCTTCTTATTCATCGGTCGACATTTTAAATGTGAAAAATTGATTGTTTCGTAGTCATGTCGGTAAACATGTCATTTATTCTTACATTAATTATTCTGCTCAATTTCCATTTGACTGACGGTTGATCTGCACTGATACATTTAGCTGACAATAAATGATCTGGCAAGAGAATGAGCCTTTCTGTTTTCATTTCCCCAGCATCTATTCGGACGTTTTTGTGTTCGCCAATTTTTATATCCGTCTTAAAATAGAGAAAAGTGGAAAGAGTTATAAAGGTGAATTGAAAATTCACTAGTAATTCATGCAACTAATCAACTAATTTCTATAAAATTATTTTATATCCTGGTTGAACCACCAGTGTGCTTGAAGTTATAAATTGCATTAAATATTTTTGTGCACAATAGTTCAATAGATTATGGCATATCACGCTAAATACTCTTGTCGGTGGCATAGTGGTTAGGACGCTCGCCAACCGTGCACATAGTCTGGGCTTCGATCCCCAGCCGACGCACTCCTTTACCTCGCTACGCCAGAAATAATGCTTTTTTTTATTTTTTTAAAAATTTCCTTCACGTTCCCCAGTGGAACATAGGGCTTCAAGCTAGGACCTTGAAGTTTCTGTAGCAGTGCTTATTTTACAGGATGGGGTTGCTAGCCGCATGCCCAACCTTTCCTCTTCACCAGCGTTATTTCTAGGTTAGCGAGGTAAAGGAGTGCGTCAGTGGCCGGGGATCGAACCCCGGACCATGTGCATGGTCGGCGAGCGTCCAAACCACTATGCCACCGACGCACAATAAAATAATGCTGGTAAAGAGGAAAGGTTGGGTATGAGGCTAGCAACCCCATCCTGTAAAAATAAACACTGCTACAGAAACTTCAAGCCTCTAGCTTGAAGCCCTATGTTCCATTGGGAACGTGAAGGAAAAAAACCTTAAATACTCTTGTCATGAAATAGCGCGAAATCTTGTGTGGCAACAAATAACGAAGAAGGCGTTATACAAAAGTAATTCCAACTTCGATGAAATCTTATTCTTTTACAGTGTTAAATATTAAACTAAATTTCATCAGATTGCGATTTTACTGCTTATGAACTTCTAATAGTTTACACACTTTTACAAATTGCAATTCATTACAAATCAATAGTGCTTTGCCTTTTCTGTAACCGTATTTGAACTCATTTTCATGAACTATTTTCAAAGAGGTCCAATAGGGATTGGATACAAATTATTCAGGGTAGTTGATAAAACAGTCGATAACAAACTAGTATAAGTTAGCCTCTGATACATTTGATTAAAGAAATCATATATCATTGGAAGCTTCGTATGAAATCTGCATGTTTTCAAAGTATACGACTAATCAGTGTTTACTTTCATACATGAATTCCCCTTAATGAATTTGAACAAAGTGGTAATAACTCATGGTGCATGATAAAACGGATCCATTGTTCAATTAGTCGGAATCTCGTCGGGTGCTCACAACTCAGGTAATGAAGTTTTACAGTTCTGTTATTGCTTTAACACACTTAAGTTTATTGGAGATAAATTATGGCATAATAGTTCAGAATGATCATGGCATACAGACGAACCAAATGTTAAGCTGGTAAATTTATAGAATATCGCTGTACTTATATGCTTAGTGTGATCTAATTTTCTCGAATGAAACAAAATGGGGCGACACAATAAGAAGACGGAGTTTATCTGAAACGTGTAAACTAAACTACGTCTTCTTATTGTGTTGTCGAAATTCATAAAGGCAGCTAATTGCTTTAAGCAAAAATGGGCAGTAAGGCTTACAACTAGGTATTGACATAGGTAAATTTTAGGGCTATGTAGTGGTATCAATATCTCATTCATTCGAGAAAATTAGATCATATTACACATACAGTTACAGTAATACTCTACATTTTGCCAACTTAACATTTGATTCATCTATATGCCATGATCGCTCTTGATTATTGTGCCTCATTTTGTCTCCAGTAAACTAAAAAGTTTCAAGTTTGCTCACAGATGGATGACAGTTAGGGAACTATTGGAAATCAGAGAGTACTGAAAAGTGAGTTCATCTTAGTTTCCGACTTCTCAGAAGTATGCACCCATCGGGATTCCAACCCTTAACATTCTGGTCACAAGACAAGCTTGAACACCATTCACCAACTGAAAGCCTATCCAATAATCTGTGAATTCCAACTTCTACAAATTGGTGATTTGACGCGACCACCAACCGATGTGATTGGTGAATATTTGTCCTCATGTCTGACACGGTGGACCCCAATAGTCTCAACTTCTCATTAGAAGTCCAGTCAACTTCGTCGTGTAGTTAGTCACTAGCGAGCACCAGATTAATTTTGAAGGGTTATTTTGTAGGAATTTGATTTTTTCCGAACCGGTGGATGTGTAGTGCCGACAAGTTTCAAACTAGAATGAAACAGATGTCGAGTACTCCCTGGTGTTTATTGGTTCTCTAATCGATATCATTGTGTGGTGAAACATGAGACAAACTAATCCTTGTGTACTAAAGAGTTTTTCAACTGTTTGTGTTGTAGACAACTGATTGGATACCAACTAAATAAACAATGGATGCGTTTTATCTTGCACCGTGTGTGATTACTGCTTTGTTCAAAGTGTTAACTTTAACTGTTTTTCGAATAGCTGCATATAATTGTTTAACATATGAAGTCAGATAAGCGAATCCAATAAAGAAGTGCGATTTTTTCGCTTTGCTCAGCATTGCATTGAAATCCTCCATAAGTTAGTGGTTATGCTTTTGTAATTATGCAAAAAATGATGGATTTCATTTTACTTGACTCTTATTACCCTCCTTATCCACAACTTTCACTTTGCACCTACTCAGGCAGGACAAGAAGCAATTTAAAAAAAACTTTAAGTTGAGCAAATATATATAAACCTCGATGATATTTTATTTAGTACGCATTCTATGTAAACAAAAAAGCGATGGAATGGTAAAAACCAGTTGTTTCCGTTCTTCCCATCATCAATACACTGTCGTTATCCTCACCATTTCTACTACTAGTTAAGGGAACATTAATATGACTGTGCATGTCATGAAGGTGTGTAATTATTGTAATCTATAACTATGCAATGCGAAGAGAACATTTCACATTATATGCCGAGAAATCCACGGTATCAGACTGTTCATTATTATTATTTGATTTGTAAATTGTCAATGTTTCAAAAGTTTCCGAAAAATCACCTTAGAACCATGAACGGATAATGAATCAAACAACTTGTTATCTAAGAGCAGGTATCATATAATTTTCATGAAATGGAGAGAGATCTACATTCATTTAGGCAGGAAAATAAAGTTTAATATTCCTACTGTTTAACTTTGAGTGAAGTTCAGAGTATCACTTGATAACATGTGAGAACAATTTGACTACTGTGATTATTTTGCCTTTTGTGCAAAACAAGCTTTTGTATCTTAAGTTTTCTGTGTTTTACCATTCTAAAACTGTCAACAAGTGTCATTTGCATACATACGTCTAGGAAGAATATAATGTGACTTCGGAAGTGACCAGTATGCTTTCCGAAGCATAGGCTTTATCAAACCGCAAGTAGTTCTCATTCCTTTTAACAGTTTTCTGTTTCAGGTCAGCAGCTTTTAATCTACTATTACATTTGCAAGATCAGTGAACTAGTGATTTTCTACAAATCTGTCAGTAGGAAGAGTAATCTATTTTGTATAATATGCACAGACTTCATAGCACTAGCTGTCTTTAGATGGTAAGGAAGCACACAATGTTTGGATACTGAGTGATTCTACGGTGAATAATTTATTGTCATTCACAATGACACATACTACTGATTGATACGAATACTTGGAAAGTACTCATGTCAACTAATAGCAGATAATTTGCTCAAACATCACTTTCGATACAAATCGTTTAAACATGATAAGCTTTTGTATGACAAAATGTTAAAATATTTGAATGACTTACCATTCGAGTTATTGGTGGTGGTATTATCTTTCCGAACAGTGACTTATCTTCATACAAATTTTCTGAACTAAAAATTTGGCTGAAATCTGCATCAACAAGAGACCAGAAGTGAGCGAATTCTTCTGCTCTTCTCTGGGATCTAGTTACATATGTCATTGCCAGTTCAAGATTTTTTGTGGATGAACCGTCACGTGCAATATATCTTGCTATATCTCTCAGTAATCCACAATATGCATTCAATCGATTTCGTGGAACATCTGTTAGATCGAGAATATTCCTGAGTGAGACACTGTTGCGTTGGTAAGGCTGTGGATATGAATCTGTTTGGTCAGTGGGTGAAGTTTGTTTTGTTTTTAGAGAATCTGGAATAGTGAGACTGAATGATATTTCGGTATCCTGAGAGGCTATTTCTGAAGTGTGATTAATTAGATTATCCAAGTGTAAAAGAAACATTGTGTAGTCATGCCAACGATCAGGCTGTGATAAGAAAAATATAAAGAGTTTATGAGGACATATAAATAAAGAATAGTAAAACGTGAGAAGTACTCATTTGGCAAAACATAACAAAACCACATTGTGCACTTTATCGAGTCAAGATAAATCTTTAAATTCACAACTCAAGTTATCCTCCCGCCTCATTTGAAAGACAGGTAGTTTCTGTGTTTGTTAGTAATTTGTTTCAGTAGTGTTTGGTGAACAGTGAAGACGCTTAATATGATGAAAATAAATAATACCAGTCTATTTTTATATATTAAGCAGATTTCATCCCAAAATGTTCGGAATATTCCAGTGTAAATATATTAAGGGAATGTAGGAGCCACACTATTTCTGTGGTTGTAACCTTCATTTAGGGTTATTATTATTATTAGCTGGGTTTTTTACTTAGAATTTTTCAAATATTTTGCTCATTCAGAGTCCATTTGATATTCAGTGTTTAAAAAGTATTTGGTGTTTGTGAGATAATCAGAAATTGTATTAGGGTTCCATTATGGGTAAAATTTGTTTTGATAAAGTCTCACAGTGTTATACAATAATGTTTACTGATAACGTTTCGAGCACAATTTATTGCTCATAATCATATCAAGGTACTCACACAACTTTCTTAGTTCCTTTATATAATGGTTTAATTTAATGCCTAAAACTAATAATGCGAGTAGAATGTATGGTACTATTAAAATACATAAACCAGGCTACCTCAAAAGATCAGTAGTAGACTTTAGGAATACCCTACTTATGAATTATCAAAACACTTAAATCTAATATTACGCCTCATTAGAAGTCGTTCAAACTCTAGACTAAATAATTCATATGAGATGAAAAATAAACTAAATAACATTCAACTAGAGAATGATGAAACAATGGTTAGCTTTGATATAACTAGTCTTTATACTAACATACCAATCAATATGGCCTTAGAAACAGTTAAAAAGAACTAACTGCAGATCCTGAACTCACTTATAGGATGAAGTTAACCATTGAAGAAATTATTTTAGGAATTCAGTTATGCCTAACATCTTCTATCTTTAAATTCCAAGGCAAAATATATAGACAAACAGAGGGTGTAGCAATGAGATCACCAATATCCCCTATCGTGGCAGATATATTTATGAACAGTTGGGAGAATATGGCTCTTAATACATTTAATCTTACTCCAAAAATATGGTGGAGATATGTGGATGACAATTTCACAGTGTTAGCTTCTTGACGCATATAAACTCACTGGTAAAGGGAATAAAATTCACATTTGAATCAGAAAATGAACAAGGAGAATTAGCTATGTTAGATTGTAAAATCAAACGAATCGAAGAAGGTAGACGTCACAGTAGCGTTTATGAAAAGCCAACGCATTCCAATAGATACTTAGACTTTAATTCATCCCACCCATTGTCTGTAAAGGCTGGCTTAGTTAAGTGTCTAACAAACCGAGCAATAGCAATAAGTAGCACAAAAAGACCTAAATGATGAAATGAAACAGATAGAAGAAGCGCTGGTATCAAATAACTATCCTGTAAAATTCATTAGGAATATCAAAAAAGGTCAAAAGCAAAATAAAAATAACTGTGAAACTAGTAATGATAACACAAATAAGAGGGAATATAAGGCATATACTGTTATACCATATAAGAAGGGGACATCTGAGACCCTACGTAGCATTCTCAATAAAGCAGGAATTAGAGTGGCATTTAACCCTACAAACTCACTCAGATGCGACAAGCTCTGTAGACTAAAGGACCCGGTAGACCCAATTAAACAAAATAATATAATTTACAAAATACCTTGCAATGACCGTGAGGTCAACTACATAGGTCAAACTAGTAGGTCAGGGGTAGTCAGATTGTCAGAACATAAGAATTTAGCTAAGGTAAGAATGGTTGACCCCGAGAAGATAAGTAATTTAAAAAAAGCTTACCGAATGCAATGCATGCATTGGCACACAACCACACAATAGGATGGGAGGGGGTTAAAATTCTAAAAGGTAATCTAGGTAGGTGGAGAGAGAGGTTGATTACTGAATCTTTGTTCATCCAGTCTACAACCAACACATGCAATAGGAATGACTCATCACTCATACCGGAAATATGGAAAATACTACTCCTACCAATCAAATCAAGAGATGAAAAAAAAAGAAAAATAATGGAATTTTATAAACGAAGTTAGAAAGTTGTGTGAGTACCTTGATATGATTATGAGCAATAAATTGTGCTCGAAACGTCATCAAGTAATATTACTGTATAACACTGTGAGACCTTATCCAAATAAATTTTACCCATAATGGAATTATAATCTACCACAGTGCACAAGTTTTATTCTTATATCATTGTATTAGGGTCTTATCAAGAGGCATCATTAACAGAGAAACTAGAACTATCAAGTAGTGGTGCAAGAGGTCATCAGAAAGACGAACAAATACATTAGGGGCTTATAAAGAAAGGCTTCATTTTACTGTGTAACAAAATAGGAGTCAAAAATGACGATAATATGTGAATGAATTCACATCAATGCTATCGATTCGGAGCCACATAGCTTAATTATGGACACAGAATACTGCAATAGCTTGAATGTCAATCTAATGTGTTATTTCCCTTCAGCTGTTTATCAGATGGTGTAAACCTCTTTCACAAGATGTAACTTTGTTGTAATTTGGCTGTGAGTCAGTATGTTTCTTTACAGAAGACGCATAAATAATAGGAATAGCGGAATTTTATTCTGCTTATCTTGCTGCTGCATTTACCAACAAGACAGCAGTTTTCATTCTTTTCTATTTTCTATGTGAGGCATCATACTACTTTTATTTATATTAGTAGGTTATTACATAACCTTCAAATTAAGTGAACAGTAAATGCAAAAATGGACTATTATCAGCTTGACTTGTCTCTTTAATTGATGATGTACACACATTCACACAAATTTCCCATATCCTGGGATATTTCCATACATAAGATGTCAATGTTTATGTTTTCGGATATTACTCTTAGTTATTCAAAACAATAAAAACACTCAAGACTATATTCTATATATTCGAATCCACTGGGCGTATGAAATGCAAATGTATCTTCTTAAAACCTTCTAATCACTAATTGAATAGACATCGTTTGTAAGATATTAAGAATCGCAGTGTGAAAACTGAATAAATGCACGATTAGTATCGTGATGTTTTAAGCACTTGAAAAGTTCATTGTAAATGAAATTCTACACTACTTTTCAAGCGGTAGGTATATTTTGTAGCAGATTACTGCACAAGCAGATGTTGCACTCTGATTAATTATCTGTAGTTCGATTGGGAACCGAGTACAGCTAGAGAACCTTTGCAAGTCAGGAAGTACTGGAATGCTATTTCGTCCTTGCTTGGGAATCTTCAGTAATAATCATACCCCATCAGGGATGGCGAGCTCGTTGATAGTTCAGCCACTGGGATGGAATGCACTAGCCCATCAACTCTTACTTCTGCTAGTTCATGGTATTTGGCGTGACCTTGAATCTCATAGAAGCACGAATCAGCTTTCCGGTGATAAATGACATTGAATGGTTCTCCAAATGAAGTCATTTGTTTATCAGACTTAAAAGCTGCACAGCAAAACTTGACGATTATTTTTCTGTCTAAATCCGTTTAGCTTCTTACCTTTTAACTTAAAAGGTAGGCGAATTCTCCGAATTAATGTGTTTAAAGTTAAATCAGACATTCAGGCCTAAACGGATAACAGAATAATCCTTATGTACATCAGTTGGCGAAATATTAATAATCAAAGGTTATTGAACCTTCAGGTTCCTTCCACTTTGGAATGCTTCAGCAGTATCTACTCATGATCTCGTTAGAAATCATTTCCAACAATTTTACTTCTTGGTTTCTCTCGTTCACTTTCCACAGAAAAATTAGTAATGTGTGATCTAATTTTTTATTATATTGACGGCATTATATATACAGACTCACAGAATCATGAGTTGGAAAAAAGTGTACAGCTTCCTGTAAATTAATGATGTCAAACGAAGCACTTTAAGCAGAAGCGTTTTGCTTAAATATGCGAATTTCTATTATTTTTATGCAACTCGTCATCCAAACCATCTTAATAATATGTAGCTTCTTTGTTGATTATGAATCTTGAACTTAACTTTTTCTTTAGGATAAAGTGATTGAGTAGCAAAAGTATGGAAACCTAGTGAGCATTCAGTATTTTGTACAGTCATTTGGCTGAAACTGTTTCGTTGTAGAGTGATATCATAAACCACTCGAATGTAAAAGTCTGTGAGCATGGGAGAAAAAATTTATCAAATGACGATACTTTAAGGTAGTAGTGGTGGGATATACAAACTGCCAGTACCGATGGCATATCCAGATGTACACTTATGCATATAATAATTCACTGTAAGTATTCCCAAAGTAGAATGTGTATTGCTTCAATCTGAATATGGTATATTTAGATACAAAGAGTTACTATTCTTCGGCAGCTTGATATCCTTAAACGATTAACAACCCATTTTTCCTAAGTAAATAGCTCCAGATATATTTTTCAAACTCCCGAGTTATTACAACCAGCGGTGTAAATAAACATGGATGTGATGATAGTTAGTGACAACTTGCACTAAATACAGTCCCTGTGTATCACGAATTTGCAGACTTTGAGTAGTGTGTGCCACCAAATAATGACTCAATGTGTGAATGATCACGCACTGGTCATGAAATTCGTTGGTATTACACTTGACCCCATCTTGGATTTCGGATGCACAACAGCGACGGATATTGAACTAAGAATATAAAAGCTGTGTGCCAACATTTAGTGGCTGTCACAAGGTTGTGTTTTGTTGTCGAAAACATGTGAATTTGTCCAATGTGGCAAAGGATAGTTTATTACATTTGCAATATGGTATTCTGTGAAAATACTTATATTTAATGTAAACATGAACTGACCATTAATCTTTAGAACTGTTTGCATTTATTTTTGAATGTAGCTTGGATAGACCACAATTTTTAACTTTCCCTGTTTTTACCTACGGAAAGCTAAATTTGTTATAAAAAATCTTTAAAAAATTGTTTGCTGAAAACATTTCGTATTGTAACCTTGCCCTTACGGTGTCTAAAAATACCATATTTGGTCGTTTATCTAACGAAATATTTGCCGAAATAACTTTACCTTGGTTTTAAGTCTATTTTGTCTTCTAAAGTGTCACCTACGCGACCTCGTTTTTTGTATATATATATATATATATATATATATACTGAATGGGAAGCTGTGTGTCTATTGAATAAGATTTTCACTTACTCTTACGAAGCTTTCATATCATTATGTGTGTTTTGGGTTGATTGTTTAGCATGATTCCACTATCATAAGTTGAAACTAAATTAAATGTTAAATACTTTGGACTGTGCGTTTCCTCTGATCTTTCCTGATCTTCTAACATCATGTTATTTTCTAGAAAGATATTTCGCTTAACCTTCAACGTACGGAAGTTAAGACAACCTGGTATCACTAAGTTTCTACTTTCTAGGTTTTTTAATTCTTGTATTCCACTTATCCCTCTGTATTGCTCCCCCTTAATCTTTCCTGGGTTACTTAAGAAAGACTTTGTCACACTGCAAAGAGTACTAAAACCTGTTAGTAGGGTGAGTGGGGTGTCGGTGAACCAACTCGTTAATAATGTTGTAGTTGGAAATATGGATCCATACAAGAATTTAACGAACATTATCTTGTCAGACCCTCAGCATCCTCTACATACACAATTCTCTCCCTGCATCTCACCAGATAGAACAAAAAGCAGCTATAGAAAACTTTATGCTCGAATAACTCAGTATAAAAACTCTACAGTGCCTTATTCGGCACAAATTTTATGTGATGAGAAAAGTGTAAGGCATGACACTACTAACTTACTGAGGAACACTAAGTAAACGGTCATTTGATTCTTTCATGGTTACATCACTGTCAAAATTTTCACTTTAACTTTATATTCATATTCTTATCGCACAATATTATCAATGTAAATGGCCTATTTTAATTATTACCACTGTTATGAGAAAATTAGATGCAATACTGTACTACATGCTGAGAATTCCACATTTATACCAAAATACTGTTTGGGATAAAGCAGTTATTATTATTACTATTAAATTTATTTCACTTAACAGTATGCACAAGTCTTGCCTATCTTCATGTTGAATAAAAAATTATAGAAACACAGACTGCTATGTTGATCATAATGGCTGAGCAGGTTTTTAATTTGTTATCACTTTAATTCAGCAGTCATTTATTCATTTATTGTTCTTTGTTAAAGTTTGACTCTAATCTTCCCCTAAGACAGACTAGCTGACAACTTTTCAGTACTGAAGACTTAATTATATAAACTAAGTCACGTCAGGCATAAAAGAAGGAGAAAAAAGTATGTTTATTGTAAGCGTTCCAAAGGATCAGCGAGATCTCATCGCGAACTATTCATGAAACTCTGTCATCGAGTTGACTTTTCTAAAAGCATTCCATCCATTCAAAATCCAAGCTGCGACCAATGGATGTTTTTTGAATCTGTTTCCAAAGGAGCAAGGTAAAGTTTTTTAAATTCCGAAATGACGAAAACTAGACGCCGGAGAAATTTTCAGTAAGTAGACTATAAGAGTCAATGTTATGGAGAGATTTTAGAGGATAGGGGTTAATACAAATCGGATAAACAGGTATTCCAAGTTTGGTCACGAAATGACATTAGTTGGAGAACCACTGAAAATCAAGCTGTACTGGACATCTGTTTTGTCCCTGCTCATTGACTATTCAGTCAATCTGATGGAATCCAATGGCCCATCAATTCTAACTCCTGCCAAGCAATTCCACTGTTGGGTACCTGCCCTTACGTCCAAACTGTTGGACATTGTCGGTGATCACTTCTCACTAGAACATCAGGTAACGGGTATTATATGAGTTCGTGCTTCCCAGGTGACAGATTTAAAACATTTGTATTGCTGACAAGACTCCGGTTTGTTGGCAGGATCTTTTAGCCCAAATCGAGATCAATAGGTTAGTGTAATGAAGCCAACTTTAATGGTAAGCACTCATAGTCAAGGCCGGAATACCAAATGCTTTTAGATAAGGATTAAAGAAGTTTGTGTCTCTTGAGTGTCTTTAAGCAAATCAATGAATTGATAGGCTGGGTCCACTTATTTGTGTTTTGCATTTATGGAAAAGAATGCAACTCTTTCGAGTGAAAATCCAGTTTAACATTCAGGAATGTGGAAAACAATTTGCAAAAGGCTTTAAGTTTTCATACCCTGTCCATCATCATCGAGTGCGAAAATGGTTTAAGCACTATACTGGCTGAAAAGTTTAGTAAGGCACATTGAAAGTTGTGAAAAACTGGATTCTATTTTACTAAGCTGAATTTCTCGTTAAACGACAGGAAGCCAGTGTTTTTAAACTCATTCACGAATTAAAGACCACAGTTTCATATATTTGAGTTTGTAGGTGATAATTATATGTTACTGTGATTGTAGTGCTATGATTGGTTAGATATATCCAAGGGAGTTTTAGTTATGTCCACTATATAAGTTTGACGAGCAAAAGATTCAGAAGTTATTTTGAAGATAAAAGACCAAATAGTGAGACAATGAAGCTTTTGTAAATTCATTATGGGTAAATTTTGTTTTGATTAAGTCTCACAGTGTTATACAGTAATGTTTACTGATGACGTTTCGAGCACAATTTATTGCTCATAATCATATCAAGGTAATCACACGACTTCCTAAATTCATTTACATAGTTCCATTGTTTTTCACTTGATTTTCACTTGATTTGATTGGTAGTAATATTTTCCATATATCGGGTGTGAGTGATGAATCATTCCTATTGCATGTGTTGGGTGTAGATTCGAAGAACCAGGCAGGATTCAGTAATCAAACTCTCTCTCCACCTACCTAGATTGCTTATTGGAATTTTAACCCTCTCCCACCCTATTGTGTGGTTGTGTGCTAATGCATGCACTACAATCGCTGAGCTTTTTTCTAAATTACTTATCTTCTCTGGGTCAACCATTCTTGTCTTAGCTGAATTCTTATGTTCTGACAATCTAACTACCCCTGACCTACTAGTTTGACCTATGTAGTTGACCTCACAGTCATTGCAGGGTATTTCGTAAATTATACTATTTTGTCTAAAAAGAGCTCAGCAATTGCAATGCATGCATTAGCACACAACCACGCAATAGGGTGGGAGAGGGTTAAAATTCCAATAAGCAATCTAGGTAGGTGGAGAGAGAGTTTGATTACTGAATCCTGCCTGGTTCTTCGAATCTACACCCAACACATGCAATAGGAATGATTCATCACTCACACCCGATATATGGAAAATATTACTACCAATCAAATCAAGTGAAAATCAAGTGAAAAACAATGGAACTATGTAAATGAATTTAGGAAGTCGTGTGATTACCTTGATATGATTATGAGCAATAAATTGTGCTCGAAACGTCATCAGTAAACACTACTGTATAACACTGTGAGACTTTATCAAAACAAAATTTACCCATAATGGAATTACACTCTACCACAGTGCACAAGTTTTATTCTTATATCAGTTTTATAAATTCATTTGTGGTATATCGCCCAAAGTTAATGAAATTCATATTCAGTGCAAGATTACATAAGAGAAAGTCCATTGCATTTTACTCTTTTGCCTTTAAAATTGATTTTGTACATAATTGACCACATTTTATTTATTAGGGATAAGAAAAGGCGAATATACCAGGCTATAACTTTGTTTTTAGTGGATTTATTTTATTACCACCCACTGAGTGGAATCATACTGAGAGGTGTATTTTTTTCTAACGGGTATTGGAGATAAACTGTTAGTTTAAACTTATGGGAAATATATAGTAACAAGTAATTTGGACAATATGTTCTGCGAATGTTTGCAAGAGCTGACTAGAATGGACTTTTGTAAATAAAAATATACATACACTGAAGTGAATACATTTCAGCAAACTCAACCTTTACACTGCACATTAAATAGGAATGCTTATCAGAGTCTATGATAAAGTGAATGATGATAAAAGATAATCCTTTTGCAATTAATAGTGTTCTCTGAGCTGGTTGGTTTGGTTGCGGAGCTTTCGTCGTCCTTCTGGACAACATCTTCAGCGCGATATTTAGCAAAAAGTGAAATGATTTAAATTTCTTCATGAGTGATATAATTGCGTCTCCCGGTAACCATCTTTACATTTGTATTGACCATTTGCTATTGACTTGGATTTTATACTTTCTGGTCACCTGATTTACTTTTTATTAGTTGATATATTTCGTCTGTATTAACGTTTTTGGTAACTGCATTTTCGTTTGAGTACCAGGCTTCTAGGAATTCCCTGGCACTTTTGGTATGTCCTCTGTCTAAGATTTCGACATTATCCCAATCAAATTGATGTCCATAATTGTCTATTTGCATTGATACTAAAGAATATATATCGTGTCTTTTCACGGCTGATTTGTGTTCTTGGATTCTGATTCGAAGGGGACGCCCACTTTGGCCGATGTAATGCCTGTTGCAGTCCATACCATTTATTTTGTAAGTGTTATTAATTTTATCTCCTTTTTCTGTTGGATCTTTCACTTTGCATAATATCGAATTAAGCTATTTGACTGGCTTGTGCGCTATATCTATATCAAACGGTTTCTGTATTCTAGCTGTTATTTCAGAGATATTTCTCATGTATGGTAGGATGAATTTTCTTGTGGTCTTTGATGATGGTTTCTTGTTGGTGTTTTGATTCGACTTTAAACACTTTTTGGTGAAATTTTGTGGATAACCATTTGGTAAAGGAGGTTGTTTCTTTCAGGTTCTTCCCATTTATGCTGATTGTTGTCTGTTGCTGTTGTTGGTGTTGCCCAGGAATCTTCATCACCTCTGTTTTCTCTGTGTTCACCAGAAGTCCTATATTTGATGCTTCTTCTGCCAACTTGTTGTTTTTCAATTGCACATCTTCCAGTTTGTGGGGAATCAGACACATATCGGCAAAATCCAGATCTTCCATACACCTTAACCTCGAGCAAATATTACCTAAATCATTCAATTTCATGTGCACCTATATGTTCACTTGTTCATGTGGAGCTATTTACGAGGAGTATCCGATGAACGACATATCTTTTTGCATCAGTCCCTCTATCTTACACAATGTTATTGACCACGAATATGCAGCCTCCGATGCATCATGAAACACTGCTGATGATGTTAGTTGGCGTCTGCCAAAAAGTACACAACTGTATTGTGTTCACGTAGCGGAAACACATAATATTAACCACATCTTTGTTTCCAAGTGTAGTTTCATGCCACCATCAGTTACTTTTACATATATTTATCATCGTTAAAATATCTTCCACAAATTTTTATGAAATCTTCCTTGTTTTATTTTCTTTTTATGTTATCATATACTAACATTTCACTTTATCCTTCTTAAGTGACAGCAGTCCACTGATTTATTTTCCTATCTTATTACATTTGACCTGAAAAATTTATGCATTGAGATTTCTCCACTCTGCGTGTAATTAATCTTCCTGTCATTTGTCTATTTGTAGTTTTTCTGAACTTTATTTATTTGTACTTTTAGTCGGTGTGTGATTCATAATCATCTAAACCAAATTGTTCGCCCTCCAATACTGCCACAACAAACTGAACTGATCGGCTATGAAAATGAAATCACCGCAGGGATTTTCCTTTGGTGAAGTCTTCATTTTATGTCTTGGAGGATTTAATTGCCAGCTTCTTCCACTAAACAATGACTACTGTTAATTCAGGACGCATTTTTTATTCAATAGGCGGCGAATTTAGCTGAGACAACCCACCTGATATTTTATTATCACTGCTTTCAACCATAGCAAAATAACCACTTTAACGCTTTTTTTTCAGAAGACATCTCAGTGTTAAACTTTATTACTTACTCCGGTTTGGTTTGGATGAAACTTCTGTATGCTGACCTTGTCAAGATAATACCAAGGGAATTTCGGCACTACAGTCTTTTTTAAAATTAGGGATAATGGGACACAGTGGCTGTAACTGTTTTGTGAAAAAGTTAATTTTCCTAGTGAATATCAATGGATACAGACATATTACGGAATAGTTAGAAGAAAAATGACCAAAATGTGTATGAAAAATATATCAAATGTGACTGTTCAAATCTATTTCTTTTTACTTCAAATACTGTGCCAATAAAATTATGCTTTATTAGTTATATATTAAAAAAAGTAGTTACCTTTTTATATTGGCCGAATACAATTGTGCATAATATAAAACGTAATTCGGAGAGGAGAATTTTCTTTATCGGGGAAGTTATCTTCACTGGTTGTACAATGATCTTTATAATCAGTGGTGTAAAGTGCTCCATTATTAGTATTTAATTATAAACCATTTCAGTGAACAGAAGAATAATTTTACAGCTTATGAGGATGACCTCGGTCTTAATAAGAGTTTCTTCATTGGATTACGTTTTATTTTCGTCATGATTAAATGTGGTCATGTCTGTTGATCGCCTTAAGAAAGTTCGAGTGTTATCTGATTATTAAGGGTGTTTACTGCGTATCACTGTGTGGTTAAAGGTTAACTTCCCCACTTCGTAAGCTGAAATTCCTGAGGGCTCATCCATGAACGCTCTTGAAGAGAGCTAAAGAGTAACTAATGGCCTGATCATTGTCCTTTGTTCTTTAGGGGTACTGTGAATGATGCCGCTTCGTGAAGAAATCTACCTTGGCGTCCGTTAGATCCTCAAAAATAGAATTTGAAGTGAACATTTTATTTTTGCCCTGTATTCAAATCAATGAAGGTGAAGTTCGACATAATTTTGATGGTATGCAAGTTTCAGGAGCATAAGAAGACGCTATGACACAAGTACCAAAGGCTATGATTTCAGTTGGTAGTCGATATGTTTTCACGCTGAAACAGTGACATAACCATTTTCTTCCAATTCGCGGAAAATACCCATTGGGATATTCAAGAGAAAAGAACAAGAAGTTCAGTAAAGATATCTTTTCAGTGATTTCATTCGCAAAAGCTGTACAGTCGTATTTATATACACTAGTCTACATAGATACAATTGTTATTTGATTCTATGTAGTAACGAACGAGGTTTAAGGTCATGATAATATTCAGCTTGACATGAAAGTTTGAAGTTGTGAATATAGACTACAATGGCCTCAGAAACAAGATAAAATAGGATTAGAAAATAGTTACGATGTATGTAAAATAAGTTGTTCTTTATTAACATTTTGATAACTAGAAAAATAACTTGGTATGAAAGTTCAAGGGTATCATTATAGGTTACAAGGGGCTTGGAAACGAAATTATGCATGATTAAGAAGTAGTTTTTTAACAACTAAAGGTGTGGATGCGATGAGTATGGGAACAAATTGAAAGAATAATATTTTGAAACTGAAAGTGAATAAAAAAGAGAAGAGGAAAATGAATGGGATGAAAAACCCGAGACTCAAGGAGACCAACAGAACTAGGTCCATGGTAAATGCAGAGGTTGCACCAGTTTTTTATGAACACACATCTCCGGTTTTTCGACGCACATGTCGAAGGCTTCTGCATTACAGAGAAGTCGGAAACACACTGCATATGGTAGATTTTTGTTTACTTTGTAAACGACCTGAATGATGAGTCCGTTGAGGTACTGTGACAAGTGTTGACGAGGTGTTCAGTTACGGAGCTCCTGATTGAACCACTATCACCTCTGTGCAGCCATGCTGTGTAATGTTCTCTAACACGCTTTGATAGGCTCCCCCCGTGTGGAGCTAGGTACATAGGTCGTTCCAGTTATTTTTCCAGTTATCAAAATGTTAATAAAGAACAACTTATTTTACATACATCGTAACTATTTTCTAATCCTATTTTATCTTGTTTCTGAGGCCATTGTAGTCTATATTCACAACTTCAAACTTTCATGTCAAGCTGAATATTATCATGACCTTAAACCTCGTTCGTTACTACATAGAATCAAATAACAATTGTATCTATGTAGACTAGTGTATATAAATACGACTGTACAGCTTTTGCGAATGAAATCACTGAAAAGATATCTTTACTGAACTTCTTGTTCTATTCTTTCTTTTGATTAACTACGTGTAAACGTTCAACTTACATCCGCCTATATAATTCACTGTAGAGGTGAAGTAAATAACATTCTACCTCTGTGTTCTAGCTATTTCCTTACATTTATTCATATCTTATAATACATCGAGTGTTTTAGATCAAATGAACTGAATGTTTAATGACACTTCGGTTCGAAGAAATTATATCATGACTTAAGTGAATTGCCGAAGCAACTTCTATGAAACGCTTGAAATCCGATTTATGTGTTCAGATAGGAGCAGTTGTTAGTCTTTCCTTGCACTGGTAACTGGATGTTTTTGTTCTCTCTTTCATTTGATTACGTAATATTTGGCTTTAACCTCACCCCCTTTTGATATAGTGTAGTTTTTCTTGTCTCTTGTTTCTATGATTTTAGTTGAACTCAGTACATTGTCACCTAATTTATTAGTCACTCAGCACCTTAAGCATCTCGCGTTTTTATTACGTAACTCCCTTACCATTATATGCATACATTTATTTCGTTTAAACTTGAACTGCCTGTGTAAAATTAAATAAGCGCAATTTTCTGAGCACTGTTCACCAATCGCGGAACTTTCTGTCAACTGACATCATGAAAAATTTGCAAGTATGTTAAAAATTTTCTGTACATAAACCACATAATTTATTTAGGCTGTAAACAGCTGATGAGAAGCCAACGAAATAAATGATGGTACCATATTATTCTGCACAAACCACTGTTGTTCTTGCTTTATTCAAATTCATCAAGGGGAATAAATGCATGAGGTTTCCGCTTGTAAGTTATCTGAACATCTCCGTCATAAGGTGATTAATAATGATTTGCCGAGAGTATGAGAATAAACTACTTACTTAGAAGCCGAGAGATGTACAACATTTCATATTGTTAACTTATTCCTTTGTTTTCAAAAGTTTACCTTCCGTATGAATTATTAACATCATTTCTTTCTATTATTGACAGAATAAATGATTCCATGAAATGGACCTTGTTGTACTTCAGTCGTTGCTCCATTAGATCATAGTCAACACTACTGATGCACTTTTTCTTCAGGCTGCGCAAATAAACAGCTTTTATGTGTGGTTACTGGCCTAGAGCTGTAACTGCTAGGCTAGCTGTAACTACTACAGGTAATTTATTTATAACACGGTTTTAGTTTCTATTAAATTAATTATTTACTTTGCTTACTTGGAATAAAAGGTGGCAGGCATCAGTTAACAACTTTTATCATAGTTCAAGGTCGTACAGCTTTGTAACACGTTGCCAGCAGATATTAATATGGGCTGTTTAGAGTCGTAAATGCCACTATGATGATGATTCACTAGTTACATTATACTGTTCTCTTTAGGTTTGATTTACTTTTCACTGTAGCACTGTGATTAACTGAGTCATTAATAAGTCAAACCCTACACCGAATTCCTTGTTGAAATATTTTACGGCAGAAACATTGTTTATGGTAAGTAGGAAAAAGAAAGAATACAACTGAGAACATGTTTATGGTATGGAAATCATGATTACACTGAAATAGAAAGATATGGTTCTGTTAAGAAAGCATTGGAAAGATTGTGAATACATAAGAGAGTAGTTAGTTGTTTTTGGTGATGGGTGTTAGTGGACAACAGAAAGCGCGTTTCATGTTATTCAAGATATGTCACTTAAATGTTTTTACGTTCAAATGATATATGGTGTTACTCTGGATATTATTCTAAAAGTTAAACCATGTACATGTTGAACATTAGGAAGAGGTCTTTAAAGTAGTAAGTATTAGTAAACCATATGTAGTCTTTTAGCCATTACATGTTAAGGGGAAAACGGGCATCTGTTTTATGTTACATAGTAATTTATCACTTTTAAAGCATGTATAGTGGCATAACATGGGAACTGGAATGGTACTTTGGGTGAAGACTCATGAGCATGCTTTATGTTTTAAGACTCTTCCTGGATATTTTGACAATCAGCCCAAATAGTTGACATAAGTATAAAACTTGGGCACTGTTGTAGAGTATAACTCCATTACAGATAAGATTTTATTTTGATAAAGTCACACAGTGTTGTACAGTAATATTAGCTGATGACGTTTCGAGAACATTTTATTTCTCATTATCATATCAAGTCACTCACTCAACGTTTTGCTTCATTTATATACATCAGTAAAGTTGATTGGAAATTTGAATAGAAATCAAAATGCGATACAGTATATTCAGAAATAATATTAGTGTTATCAATCAAATACAATCAGATGGGAAATGAGATGTTTTTATGGTCAAAATAAGTAACTTGTTAGAATGCTATGATATACGTGAATTGAGATAGAATTTTAAGAATATTTATTATCCTCCTCTGATTTGACTGGTGGTAATAATATCTTCCACATCTCTGGAATTTACATTGAGTCATTTCTGCTGCATGTGTTGAGTGTAGACTCGATGAACAAAGATTCAGTAGTCGATCTCTCTCTTCACCTACTTATATTTCTTCTTAGAAATTTAACCCTCTCCCATCTTATTGTGTGGTTGTGTGTCGATGCATGCAGTGCAGTTGCTGAGATTTTGTAAATTACTTAGCTTCACAGGATCAATCATTCTACATTTGGCTAAATTCTTTTGTTCCGACAATCTGACTACCCCTGACCTACTAGTTTGACCTATGTTGTTAACTTCATAGTCATTGCAGGTTATTTTGTAAATTATATTATTTTGTCCATTTGGATCCACCGGGTCGTTTAACCTACAGAGCTTGTCTCACCTGAGTGAGTTTGTAGGTTTGATTGCCACTCTAATTCCTGCTTTATTCAGAATCCTACATAGGGTTCTCTTATTTATGTTATCATACTAGTTTCACCATTATTTTTATTTTGCTTTTGTCCTTTTCTGATCTTCCTAATGAATTTTATAGGATAGTTATTTGATACCAACTCCTCTTCTATCTGTTTCACTTCATCATTTAGGTTTTCTGTTGTAATACTTATTGCTACTGCTCGGTTTATCAGACACTTAACTAAGCCAGCCTTAACAGACAACAGATGGGGTGAATTAAAGTCTAAGTATCTATTGGAACGTGTTGGATTTTTATAAACACTACTGTGAAGTCTACCTTCTTCTATTCGTTTGATTTTACAATCTAACATAGCTAATTCTCCTTGTTTATTTTCCGATTCAAATGTAAATTGTATTCATTCCACTAGTGAG
Source organism: Trichobilharzia szidati (assembly GCA_944472155.2). Classification (NCBI taxonomy): domain Eukaryota; kingdom Metazoa; phylum Platyhelminthes; class Trematoda; order Strigeidida; family Schistosomatidae; genus Trichobilharzia; species Trichobilharzia szidati. The sequence continues at coordinate 64,220,886 of OX235279.1, read as the reverse complement.
TTTGTATGTGTCAAGAAGCTAGAGATATTTTCTGTTTCTAACACTGTGAAAGAGTCATCGACATATCTTCACCATATTTTTGGAATAGGATTTATTGTATTTAGAGCAATATTTTCCCAGCTGTCCATAGAGATATCTGCCACGATAAGGGATATTGGTGTTCCCATTGCTACACCATCTGTTTGTCTATATATTTCGCCCTGGAATTTAAAGACAGTAGATGTGAGGCATAACTGAATTCCTAAAATAATATTTCTCAGTGGGCAACTCTGTCCTGTGACTAAGTTCGGGACCAGAAGTTCGTTCCCTTTTACCTGCTTCTAAGGCCATATTGATTGGTGTATTAGTGTGCAGTCTAGTTATATCAAAACTCATCATTTTTTCATCATTCTCTAGTTGAATGTCATTTAGTTTATTTTCCATCTCATATGAATAAGTTAGCCTAGAGTTTGAACGATTTCTAATGGTACATAATATTAGAGCTAAGTGTTTTGATAATTCATAAATGGGGGTATTCCTAAAGTCTACTATTGGTCGTATGGGGTAACCTGTTTTATGTATTTTAAGTTTTAGGCATTAAACTAAACTATTTAGACTCACCCAGTGACAGCTTCATACTATATACTAAATTCGCTGTAGATTTCTTAATCTTATTCATTACTGTATCTACCAAATAAACCGGATGCCTGGAAATAGAAGTTTAAGCTTAATGCTTGCAAATATTTTGAACTTAAGAAATGAATTTTCGAGCAAATAATATATTCTAAGTATCATGATAGTGGGAGTTTTGCTGTCACATTATTAATTATTTGCTGCCCAGCTTCAAAAAAAAGGTTTCTCTGCGTTGTCTTTTGCATCAGTAGCAGTAGTAACAGAGCTTTACAACAGTTTGGTACATCTGAAACAGCTTTGTAATATTTTCTTCATAATTCAATTTTATAACTTTACGTTCCAAGTGGAACACAGAGCTCCAAGCTAGAGCTTCTAAGTTTCAATAGCCATGGATCTTATTTTAATGGGATGGGGCTGCTGGCCTCACGCCCAGTCTCTTATTTGTAACAGCCTTATAACCGTCTTAGGAAGGTTTAGGAGTGAGTCTGCCGAGGATCGATCCCCGGACCATGTGCCTGGTCTACTAGCGTTCTACCTCTGATCCACTGACACAGATTACTTAGCAGTAATTTTGAGATGGAGAACGAACTTTAAAGGACCTCGGTATGGAAAGAAGACACTAAGATAGTATGGTAAACACTACCGATTGGGATAATTCGCCAATTGCACAGCATGATAGTCAGGCGAAATCTTAAACAGTCTACCACTATTTCTAAATAAATAAGTAGTGCGTGCCAAGTGTTCATAAAAGATGACTAATAAATAATCCATAATACAGCACTAAAAAATCTCACATGTAATATGGAACTTATGTTGAAGTATGTTGAAGCCAAACCCACTTTTAAATTATATTCATTCAACTGGTATTTTCTCAACGGTTTAAAATAGCCGTTACCTATGACATTTCAAGTTTAACTGAAAACATGAATCTCCCTTGATAAAACTACCAGGTTTGCAACTTCCATTTAAATGATTATAGAATGCAGACACCAGATACCTCTCAAATAGCACATTGAAATAAAATTATTTTATATTATGATCACCTTGAGAAACAGTGATACAGAATCCATTATTCACAACTGAACAGTAAATTTCAGTCAAAACGAAGCTGATTTCCCCCCATGACAACATTAGCTAAGAAACATTTGAGACCATCTTCAGAAAACTTTAGAAGTAGCAAACTTATAAGTGGCTGAAAAACCATGGTTGACATGGTTGTGATTTCCACAGAAATAGACAACCACGAGAAATACAAACTGTATGATATTCTTTGTAAGCGATAAGTAAATGTGGTGGGTAGTTAATTAAATCACTGGTAGAAGTAGAGTATTTATCATAAATACATCCGTAGCCTAACAACTGAACTATTGACTATTATTATGTCCTAACAGCCGCCGAAAAATTCCATTAGAACTTTCAGTGATTTCCTTCTTTGTTCTAGCATAAAAATAAGTGATATTTAGACCGACAAAATAAAGAAATTTTCAAGATCATTTATTGTGATGAATGTTTCTTCACCTGGGTACATAATCTTCACAGGTAAAATATGTATTGCTTTTTTTTCTTAGTGAGGGGAACATTTTTACTGGATTTACTTACAACTTTGTTGCCTTTTAGAGGACAACATTTTCACATATTGTGAAACATTTTACTAATTTTTCCGCCTTTGTATAGTATATCACAAGTGATAGCCAACTTACCATGAATACCAAGTTTGTTATAGTAAGCCACTTTATTCTGTCTCCCAACAATGTTGTTTAACATACACTATATAGTTTTCTAAATACTGAGAAAGTAAGTAAGTTATGTTCGTTATTCTTCGGTAAAATTGAACTTCCTACAGTACCTTAAAGCACGATACTCTTGCTAATAAGTAAACAAAGCTTTGTGAGACGATTACCACTTTTATACACATTGCCCGATTGAATTAGTTAAGTCAGTCAAGTTTACAGCTGCTTGAGAAACTTGATAATTCTTTAAGATTTGAAGGAATCATCAACATCTAAAATTAATAATCAGTGTTACGGTTAGACTGGTTAATCACTTTCCACTTATGGAACAGGTGAAAAGTTAAACCTACTAATTATTGAATTAACACTCTGCTAGTTCTACTACGGAGTGTTGTTAGTCAATAAGATGGGGAATAAGATGTTTTGTCAGTAAAATAAAATAGTTAAAACTTTAGAGTTTGATGACGTAAATTGAAATAAAAGCAAAATTTAACATTATTTCTTATCCTTTGATCTGATTAATAGTAGTATGTTCTATGTCTCTGGTATCTGTGTTGAGTCATTTCTATTGCATGTGCTGGGTGTAGACATTGACTAACAACACTCGTCTTAATTCCTATTTTATTGCGAATGTACTTCATCTTCCTATCTGTCTCACGCATGTATATTGAACTTTATGCTGACTTTTATTTATTCATTCATATGTCTAATCAGTCTTCATTCATGAATATAAACGAAGTCAGAATGTTGTGTGAGTACCCTGATATGGTTGTGAGCAATAAATTGTGCTCTAAACGTCATCAGTAAATACTACTGGACAACAATGTGAGATTTTTTCAAAATAAATCTTCTCCATCATGGAATTATACTCTACCACAGTCTCAAAGTTCTATTCTTACATCAATAGCATTCTGATAGCTCTTATTTAAAACACAAGTTATGAATTAACGTTAATAAACTAGTGCATGTGGATTAGATATTGTATGGTCTAGGACTAAATAATAAATCATATACACATATTCAAATTCTCATAAGTGAACATGTGAAATGTTGGAAGATTCTGGCAGCTTCTACACGCACACATTTCAGTGAGCTAAGTAAAACATGGTTTAAGTGTTAACTCATTCAATATTTCTTGAGAAGCCGAATATGAGTACGCTTCATTAAATAGTAGTGTGATTGAAATTCCTGAAAGAAATTTAAAAGTCAGCTTTTCACCATCTTGACGACAAATGATGAGTCACAAATCTAACAGCACTTGTTAAATACTATTGCAAATTTATTACCATCACTTTAGAATAGAATGAATTTTCAAGTATACCTTTAAATGATACAGAAAATAACTATGGTTTGTGTGATTCACTGCTTCGTTATAATTTATTACAGTGATGCGAACACAGTGTGCATGCTTTTCCTTTCCCACATTTCTTCGAATTAATCACATATAGATCCATTTCTCGGTAGCATCTAGTAGAATTTTCATATGGGTATCATGGGCAATATTAAACTAAACTAGATGTAAAGACTGCATCTTTTCACTTGTTCTTAATCAACTCCTCTGTCTTTATTACTCGTCGAAAAGAAAATTTTCTTCGCTGCAATTGTCTTTTTATTAATTCCTATGACCCAATGTGTATATTTCTTTATTACTCTGTGATGTGGCAGCTTTTGTACTCGTAATTTTTCTCTCTATCATAGTTTCACGATATGGAAGTGAAAATGCCTGGTTACCTTATATGAATTCTTTAATTTGTTTGTAGCTAAATTGATAATGTTTTCTGTGGCCTATTCTCAATGACATTTTGAACATGTTTGTTATTATTTAGTGAGTTTTCGTTTGCATAGTTTGAACAGACACTTGTGATAGTTGTTAACTCGTAGCCACAACATTTTCGGTTGCGTTTTCATTCTGATTTATTCATGCAAAACTTCAAACGTTATTCAAAGACATAACACACAAGGGCACTGATAGAACATGTATCACCAATGTGTTTACGTAGTGAAACTGATTGGTCTTTAAAGTCATAATTGTTGTTCCACACAATAACCGCGTTACAAGATATTGTTTAAATTTCCTACAATTAAAGATTTTTTGAGTGGGTCGAGGAAATTATTTTTAGAAGTCAGAATATTTGAGTAAATAACTGTTGTTTTGCATAACAACTTTTTATAACCAGTAAAAGGCACATATTTTGAAATACCTATTTGTCGTGTAAATTAGGTCAGTTTTTGCATAACATCTGTCGCCAAATTCATATTCATTTTCCATGTTGAATGCTACCAAGAACTTAATATTCAATCATTTGAGTTTTACACATAAATCAGATGGATGATGAGCGAGAAACCGATTCTGGATTATTCTGTATTAAAAACAACTTAATTTGGCAAGGAAAATCATATTCGGCTAACAATGCCTTTGTGACTGTAATAATTTTTAATTTTACCAATTGCTGCGAGTTAAATTTTGGTCTGTGATCAGGGTGTAACTTTTCTCCCATTACTTGAAATACTCCTCTTTATATACCAAAAAAAAGAAATGTTTTCAAGCCGAAAAAATGAACAAAATGGTGCATAAGGGGTAAACTTGGATCCATTTAGTTAAACTGAAACAAAAATGCAAGCAATCGTTTGAAAACAAACCATAATTTAATTTTTCGTTAAATTTAACTTACATTTTTTGTGAAACATTCTGCAGATTTCCCCGGCTCAAGAGCATACAAAGGCAGTTTCTCCAGGAACATACTGAAATAAGAAGAATCAAACAGATAAACAAAGCTGCACAAAAGCCTAAAACACTCAAAGTGAACAGAAAAACAATTGAGTGCAACTGCGATTTACTCAAGGCACTAAAATAATAAGTAGTAGGCTTGGCTAATTCACTCTAACCAGATATACCTTATACACTTACTATATTTTTATATAATGATAGGTAAGTGATGCTTAATTATAAATGCATAAATAGGAGAATAAGCTAATCAATTAATGTAGAGTTGAATTAGAACGTGCTGATTGTTCAATATCTATCAGATCGTTGATAAGTGCGAAAACAGATTCATATACCTAAATAATATTCAAACTCTTCATTTATTTAAGTGTTATTAAAATTTAGACTTATTTCTTTTTCACAGTTAGTAGGTTTTCTTTGATTTGTTTGAATTGTTTAAATCCTCGCAACATAATTACATTTTTTTAAGAATTAATGATATTCTACAAATGTTGATGGTATTATCTGAGGTAGCTACGAGTTTGCGTATTAATATTGAGGTTATGAGTGGTGACTGGTGATGGGTAAATACCTGCGAATTACCAGTCAACATCAGTAGACGCTGGTCTACACAATTGAAGTTGCTGACGAAGAACGTACAATTCGGTGGACACATCTTATTCCGGTGATCTTTAGAAGTGAAGCTTTACTTTGCTTTTTCGCTTGTGAGCATTTCAACCTTGTATGCGTATTTATTTTAATTTTACTTACAAGCTTAAATTTGAGTACACTGAAACCTTTAGACTATATAAGTAAATGTTTCAAGCTAATCTGTATAGAATAAACACACTGTCATTATCTTTTTTGATTCAACATGAATTTTCTAGTATTGAAATTGTAGGGATTTTGTTTGATTGGTTGGAGGATTTCATCATCGAAGAAGACACTGCGAAGTGGTCGCCCTATTTCGTGCATTGGGAGAATTAAAAAATTCATGGGCCACTAGATGCGGTCCCAGTGGCTTAATAGTCAACGAGCTCGCCTTGTAACCAGAAGGTTCTGCTTTCGAACGCTGGTGGGTGCGTACTGCTGAAGAACCAATCTCAAATTAGGATGAAACAACTGTTTAGTACTCCGAGATTTTGCAATGGTTCGCTAACTGATATCAGCTCATGATGAAACCCTCCAACAAATCAACACGAATGGCAGAGATGTGTATGAATTCGTAGGGATTTTATTTTCTATCCATATGAAATTTATATCCAGGTTGATCTTCGCTCTTTTCAAATTAATGAGGATTATTACTGCATTCTTAACATGAAATCACAGGATTTTACAGTTGAAATCTTTTTTCATAGTATATGAATATGAATAAAGTGTTAAATTAAACTGTAATCATTGTGACCATTCGAACAAAAGATGAATGCTTCATTGACAGATATTCTTGAGATGATTCTACCTTCAGCACATGTTTGACTTGGAAAATAGTTTTTATTCGGAAGTTGAGTTTGACAAGAATTTTAATGATTTCGATGTGGGTATTACGATGATTTTGAATTGAATAAAATGCAGTTAAAGGCCTAAAAAAATTCCTTTTTCGATTAAGTTATGTCATTATTTATTCATGATTTATGAAAATTCCGAACATGAAGTCATGTTGGTTGGTGGTGTTTGAAACCGTGGGTGCAATGGAAACAGCACTTACTGGTATAACAGTCACATCCAGATGGCGAGTTCCACTGCTACTATCAAACAAAATAACCTTGATGGTGAATCGAATGACTTCAGGGGTTACTGTTGCCAGTTCGAAGAAGAGTTAAACCAAAGTTAAACAGGGCTAGGAAGCAGGAAAATTTAGCTATTCAACATCTCTTTTATTATTGTAACAAAAATATTCTTAATTGAAAAAACTTTTTAATAGTACTAAAATTTGAAACAACCCGTTGAGTCGTGAGACGTAGCGATAAAAGTAAACTAGTGAGCTGTAATTTCTTTTACATAACAAAACTCATTTTTCAGTTTCAAATAATTTCCCATAAAATTCTTAACTTACCCAGAAAATTGAAGAATGTTTCTCAAAGTTGTTTGCAGTCCTTCGATGTCATTCTTGATCATCTGTGGATAGTCTGTGGTTTGTTCTGAACTTTCTGATTGACTAACAATCATTTTTCCATTTAATGAATCAAATACTTCTACTAATTGCTTTAAGGCCCGTGAATATTCGAGTTCGGTGTCGCTGAGTTCAGTTAATGCGTACCTGTGTTATAAAGAAACAAAAGTATGTAGTGTGAAGCTAATTTTTATATACGCATCATTTTCATGATGAAAGCACAATTTCAAACAACTGTCCCAAAATGCATGATAAGAACTTAACCACTTCACTAAAAAATGTTTAGAATTGTTGGACCAAAATTATTGCCTATAGAGGAAATTTTTTAGAAAGACCATCCACTTAAACGAACACTCACATTTTAAATCATCAGGGAAAAAAAATAAAAACCTAACCCAAACCTTCAGAAGATTGTTGATAAGTGTTCTGTAAGTAAAGTATCCTGTATTAACGCCTAAACAGTTTGCTTCACACCCCGATTTATGTTAAAAATGAGTTTCTTTAAGATTATTGACATAATAAGCATAGATTAAATCAGTTCGCACTAGTGGATTTGAAAAACCAAATGAAAACCTGCAATAACCAGCATTTCCTCAGGTGAGAATAGAAAATGCTGTTGGATTTCCTTTGTGGTCCTGAGCATATTAACTGACACTTTGTTTCCGTGCTTGTATATTGAACATCAGATGACTTGCAGTAAATTGTAGTGTGGACAATTATGATTAATGATGCTTCATTTGGTATAGTGAGGAGTATTAGGCCAGAGTAGGCGTCTCAGTTGAAGACAAAAATATCGCGGACCAACCACTCGAGTTGTGTTTTTCCCTCTAGACTCCCTGTTCTTATCATCATGTCAAGTGACTAGACTGATTGACGTCATCAATAATAAATTTGCCAAAAATATCATTGCATTTAGTCATTGTACTTGCACCACCAAATACAGAAATTCAGGAAAAGCCAACCAGCTTTCTTCTTCATTCTGAGCTGTAGATTTGTGTAATTATTTCACCACTTAACTCCACTAACACAATGACTGACTATCTACATTATTCCTTGACTTCTGTCTTTTAAGACAGAAGAAAGCGAGCGAATTCTCTAGTTTTTACCTCAGATAATCCACAGCGAAAATGAGCAGTTAATTCTTGAAGAAATATCAGATGGTTATCATGAGTGGGACTTATAAACATCTGTACTCATTATTATTTTTCTGCCACCGACAATTATACATTTCATCCAACAGTTGTATGACAACACTGCATGCCAAGTAATCCACAACAGGAAACTTACGGAACCCTTCGAAGTGAAGACAGGAGTAAGACAAGCTGGCTGCCTACTATCGCCAATGATTTTCCTGATTGCAGTAGACTGGATAATGCGACAAACAGCGGGCAATGAGGAAACAGGCATAAAATGGACTCACACAAAAAACTTGGAGGATCTGGACTTCGCTGATGATATATGTCTGATTTCCCACAAACTGGAAGATATGCAAGTGAAAAGTAACAAGTTGGCAGAAAAAGCATCAAAGATAGGACTTCAGGTGAACATAGAGAAAACAGATGTGGTGATGAAGATTCCTGACCAACACCAACAGCCACAGCAACAACAACAGACAGCAATCAGCATAAATGGAAGGAACCTGAAAGAAACAACCTCTTTTACCTACCTGGGAAGCATCGTCTCAACTACAGGCGGACGGAACTGACGAGGATATCAAAGCAAGAATCGGAAAAGCAAGACAAGCTTTCACTACTCTCAAGTCTGTGTGGAGGTCAACAGCACTCAGCATCAAAAATAACATCCGGATTTTCAACTCCAATGTGAAGTCAGTCAGTGCTACTATACGGATCAGAGACTTGCACTGCGCGTCATAAAGAGCACCTCAAACAAACTACAGACCTTCATTAGCAGTTGTATTCGCTCAATACTCAAGATCAGATGGCCAGAAAAGATCAGCAACAGGGATCTCTAGCAATGAGCGAACCAACCAGGAACCGATTGTGAGACAAATAGACAGGTAGAAATGAAGATGGATTGGCCATACGCTGAGAAAACCATCAAGTAACATCACTAGACAAACCCTTGAGTGGAACCTGAAAGGGAAGCGACTAGTTGGTCGTCCAAGGGTGACCTGGAGGAGATCATGTGAAGAAGAATTGAAAGCGTATGGGCAGACTTGGAGCCAGGTGAAAACTCTAGCAGAGAACCGAACGCAATGGAGACGCATGGCTGAAGCCCTATGTTCCTCTAGGAACTAAAGGAAATAATAATAATAATGATAACCTTTCATCAGCTTAATAGTTTACATTTAATTTGCTTCACTTCTTCGAATATTTCACTTTTGATGTTGTTTGCTTAAATTCACTCAAAATAAAACCGTGCGCAATCTAAATTCGATGTTAAAAGCATTTATCAGCAGTAGTGTGCGCTAAATGTCCCCTGTATCGAATAACATTTCAGTCAGATACGTTACCACTAAGTTATGTGGACATTTTTTTTGAGTTTTAGTACTGCTATATCTGTATATTTAAACATCCAGTACAAATAACTATGGCGAAGCTGTCTATTTTAGCAGAGATTGTGGAAACTCATTCAAATATATGTACGCTATTCAAAGTGATTTTAAAAACAGTTAAAACACACAACTCAGACAATTTGCTAACAGACTCATTTTTGACAGTGAGCTAATTACCAGTTCATAAGAAAGTCGCGTTGTTTTTTTGTTTTTTATTCTTTCACGTTCCCCAGTGGAACATAAGGCTTCCAGCTAGAGGCTTGAAGTTTCTGTAGCAGTGTTTATTTTTACAGGATGAGGTTGCTAGCCTCATGCCCAACCTTTCCTCTTCATCAGCTTTATTACTGGCTTAGCGAGGTAAAGGAGTGCGTCGGCCGGGGATCGAACCCCCGACCATGTGCATGGTCGGCGAGCGTCCTAACCCCTATACCACCGACGCACTGGTGTTTCCGCCCAGTGGCGTTGTACATTATATTGATAGCATGTTAAAAGGAATTATATGTTCAGAGGTAAAATTATCGCAAATGTATGGAAGTTAACATATTTGTTGATCCAAAAATCTTTAATTTTTTGAAATATTAGTAAATTATTTTTCTTAGGGCGCGGTTTGTTGCGACTTTCAAATGTGCAAACTCTGAGGTACACTTTTTCAGGATACATCGACCCTTTCGGGCAATTCAGTCTAATTTAGCAAAAACGTTAAAATGACTTTAAGGTCAAAAACTTAAGTCGTTTGAGGTCACTTAGGTCATCAGAACATGAAGATTCAGCAAACTTCTATGATGGAATCAATCTTGACATTTCTTTCAGTTGTGTTTTACACATAAAAATAGTGAATATTTCTCTTCCTTCACTCTCAGCGCTACATACCAATCCTCATCTTTGTAGTTAACTTTAGTTCGTAATTGCGTTTATAGTGCATAATACGCATTTATGAATTTTTTTCACTTCACGTTCGAAACTACTAGACATGTAGAAGTCTTTTTCTGTCTCTGGAAGCCAGTAAATATGAATACGTTGTGTATAGTATCTTATTTTTTAAGTAAATATTGTTGGTTTTATCGGTAGTAACAGTAATCCCAATGCGAATTACGTTATTTATAATGTGTTATGAAAAACAAGAAAAGAAGGCTCGGCAGAATCAATACTAAGACAGATTTTATATGAAATGTTTCGTATTCGGGAAAAATGTAAGCATGATTTACAAGGAAACTGAGGAAATATAAGGGGTGTGGTTGCATGTGATAATAGTGGTGCCAAATTATCTTTTCAGCAGGAAATCTGATAAGTCTACTAGAAGTTTTTTACAAGAACAGAGGTGAGTCAGCTTCCAATTCCCAGTCAGGCCTGAACAATACAATATTTATTACAGGCCATCTACCTATTTGGTTCGATATGTAACTTCTACAATGGTTTTCGTATCATAGGAACAGTTTACAACCCTCTGAATACTATATAGGTTAATGGATTTTTCAAGTAGGTGAAGGTAATTCCGACCATATTATCTAAACACAAGCAGAGTCATTTAGTGTGTTTTATAGCTTAATTGAAAATAACTTAATTCAGTAATTTTTTCTCAACATGTGAACGCAGGATGCTTTAGTGACAGAGTACCACTTTCATTCAGAATGGCAAGGTATGAATGGGAATTCCATGGTTCAGGTTTGGTAAATGGCGTTCCTAATTTTCCATAATTGTCCACAAAACGCTTTTACGACTTTTTTTAAAGTTATTACCTGGTATTTAGAAAAGTGTGGATTTCAAGTTAAAATTTTGGAAACCAATTTCAATTAATAGTGTTCTCTGAGCTGGTTGGTTTAGTTGCGAAGCTTTCGTCGTCCTTCTGGACAACATCTTCAGTGCCATATTTAGCACAAACTAATTTCTTTATTCCATATTAGTTTGTTTATTTGATATATCACACAGTGAAACAGTATTATTTACTGGATGACGTTTCGAACAAAATTTATTGTTCATAATCATATCAATTATAATCACACGACTTTGACACTTGAGTTTTTTATTTTTCTTTGTTCTCTCCTATTTATCGTATGGGTAGTAGAATTTTCCAGATATCGGGGACAGGTGATGAATTATTCCTATTACATGTATTTGTAGTTGATTCGATAAACAAAGCTTCTGTTATCAATCTCTCCCTATACCCTGTGACATTAGATTTTAAAACTGTCATCCTATCCCATCCTATTGTATGGTTGTGTGTAACTGCATGTAGTGCTATAACTGAACTATTCTCTAGATTTCTTATCTTACTCGGGTCAACCAATCTAGATTTTGCTAGGTTTTTATGTTCAGCTAGTCTGACTGCCCCTGTTCTACTAGTTTGACCTATGTATTTGACCTGACAATCATTCCAGCAGGGTATGAGATAAACTAAATTGTTTTGTTTTAAGGGCTCTACAGGATCCTTTAACCGACAAAGCTTGTTTCTAATTGAGTTTGTGGGTTTAAATGCCATTTTTATTCCTGCCTTGTTAAGAATTCTGCGTAAGGCTTCCGAGGTTCCTACCTTGTATGGAATTACTACTGTTGATTTAGATTTCTTATTATTGGTGTCGTCATTAATATTACTATTATTGTCACTATTATTGTTATCACTATTATTATTGTTATTATCACTATCGCTACTATCATTATTTATTTTATTTTTACATTTCCTTACATATTTCTTGACTAATTTATCCGGGTAATTATTAAGTTTCAAAGCTTCTTTTATGTGTATCTGTTCCTGTTTTAGATTTTCCTTGGTACTACTTAGTTTTCTTTATGTGTTTTTCACTACAAAACGCATTTCGCGAAAACGTCTTTTGTGTAAAATGTTTATAAATGGTAACCTTCGCAGAGAAGAAAATGCAGTGACAGTGTACAGTCTTCATTTTGTTGTCGTTAAGTGGCTGCAGTAATACAATCAATAGATCGGTTTCTTTGAAAGACTGAACTGCCAACTTTTATTCAACAGGTAGTAATTCATTTTTCAGAAATGGATTTGAATTCTGATCCCTACATTTCAGAAATATCAACATCTTATTAAAAGTATGTTACTTTGGTATGGTGCTTGTGGTCATGCGATTCATAGGATGCATAATAAATAGCCAAGGTATGATGAATAGCATACCAACACATCAACAACTAAAAACATGAAACCTTATTATATGTTTCCATTGTTATTTTCTAGCTATGTAAAATATTTCAAATTCAGTAATCGCTCATGGGAAGTAATATTTTATTTTGCTGCATTGGTAAAACACTTTAAACTCAAGCCATATGAGCAGTCTGCTGATTCGTTGCTTTATATCTAAACAGACATAATAAGAACAGAAACTGTCCTGTTTCATATTTTTTCCACAATATTATTTTGCTTCAGCGACTGTACTGTTAGAGCAAATAATTTGATTAGAGTGGTTGGTAACAAAAAATATCTAATACGGTGAGAATTCCCATTCAGACATTTAGAAAACAAAAGAAAGTTCGAACAAAGAATATTCCTTGCTTGAATTTTCTTTTTACTCCTAGTAGTTTACTTGATCTACTCAGTTTTAAAATGTTTCTACGTGTTTAGATCATAACATCGAACACCTAAACGTTGCTCATCATAAATTACTTTTGCAATATTTATGTCAGTTTTTTTTATATAAGTGAAGTCTAAAAAAGGTATTGATAGTTTTACTTGTAAAATAAAAGCTTTCCAATAAAAAGTTTTATCTTTTCAACATAAAACTGTGTCGTGTTTATTTTGTAAGAAGGTTAGTAAGGTTTCATAAAACATAACACACATGAACGGACAATTTAGGGACATTTCATGTCGAACTACTAGGCCGCTTGTCATTTGTGCCCAAAAGGATTATTGCTGGTGTTAGTATATTATATTGTCAGATGAACTGGAAGTCAGTAGATTTAAGGTTAACCATATTTAAGTGTTAATGAAATGAAAAATCACCTATACAGTTATTTACTGGAAATTGTTGTTGGTTCTTAGTATAAAGTGAGATTTTTTTCATAAAGCTGTGGTTTTCAGTCATTATACATTTGAATGCTTAGTGTTATCAGATCATAAACAGTTTTGTCCTTTATAGAACTGCGTGGTTGACAAACATTGAAGACTATTTCTGAGAATATAACTTAAGTGGCACTTCAGTAACGCTAATTGAAGAAAATATAAAAATAATTTGTCATAGATGTCAGAATGTACGTGTACTCTGAGAAAAATAATGGTATATGTAATGGTTTTGTGTGAATATCATAATGAAACAGAAGTGTGCTTACCTTCATTTTGGATCATGGTGGTTTAACTGGCATAGAACAAAAACATTTCAATGACTTCAGATATTTCGGCACATTTAATAACCGTATTTATGGAAATATTAGTGTTGTAACAGCAGGAAGGTAGCTAATTAGTTTTTAATTTATTTTCACTCATTCACTTCCAAGTTCAAGAGTGAGAGGAGTGACATTTTAGGTTGTTCCTGACATTGGAAGGCTAACACTAAATGTAATTTAACATTTCAGGTTTATACTGTCAGATCACATTTCTAATTTCTGTGCTTAAGTGTGTCAGAAATTTACGGAAACATACGGAACCTTGAATACCCATATAATCACAATAGCAATCACGGATGTGAACAAAGTGTTTGTGTCACGCCAGCACTTTGAGCGTGTCTCACATACTGAACTGCTTAATTATTACTTTGATGGAACTCTAGTGATGCTTGTAAACAGAATTCATTCATTATGTAATATACCCTCTAGTTATGGTTCGGTAAAGTTAACTGTCACCAGTTTTACGGAAATAGTTTAAAATCTGTGAAGATATTCCCTCACTACCTTCAGATAATTCGGGTCTCAAATAATATCGTGGTACATTTTAGCCATTTCTGCATTTATAAGTTAAATACTTCAGAATGTAAGCTTTCTTTCTGACAGTTTCATTTACACACTTGTATAATTGTATTCACATATACATCACACTTCAACTTAACTATTATTCATTCATTCAATCATCTTTATGGAGTTGTTATTCGTGATCCTCTGGGACAGTACTTTTTCAGTCCACTTTATCCCTTCATTTCCACAACTTGTCATCATATATTTTTATCGATATATAAATCTGGTTCCACAGCTAGAAATATGAAATTACAACAACAGGAATTTTCTTCACTGAAATCGTCATCCGTCACGATTGTCTCTTTAATGTTAGTAATTAGTGAACTGTTTCAATTTGAGTACTTTGTATAATGTATTTCGTTAAAACAGACATGATTGGGAAAAAGGTAATTTGTACTTCTGTCCTGTGAGTATACCTAAAAAGTACAAACCTAATTTAACCAGTTTTTCAAAATAAGTGCTTCATTTACTGAGCTTATTCAGCACTTTTGCGATGAAATGTCTTTAATTATACTCCCCCCTTGATAATAATGGGCGTTGGTAGATTACAAGAAACAAGTATTCAATTCGCTTATTATAATTTATTGGAAATACACATGATGAAATGCCTACGGTAAATGTTTAAATGGAGTTAGTGAATTGAAAAGTTATGTAAACTCTCTTAACTTCTAATTTGTTGAGACACATATGTTGCTATATGGAAACATCTTTTAGATTATGAATAAGTCTAAGAATAAAATACCGTAATCACCTCATCTTCATTCGTGCCTCCTGTTGCTTATTTGAGAAACTAATAACATCTTCTCTGAAAGCTTCTCTAGGGTTTCTTTTTCCACGTTGGGCACTTTTTAAGTGACGTGTTAGGCAGACAGCTGGAACTCTTCCAATTCTCTTAATTTCTTCATTATTAATTTGGAATTCCTGTTTCACAGCTTCTGATGAGTCCAAACATTCATTACTTTCATTTTCATCTATTGAATTAAATTCAGTTGATGTATTTTCTTTCTTGAGCTCTCGTTGAAAACTGCCCATCTTTTGCAGAGACCGATGAGCGCGAACAACCCATTTATCTGGATTATCTGCGTCTAGACACGTTACTCCCTGATCTTCTATTAGGTCTATCATTTCGTGCCCATTTGGTCGGTTTTGCTTATTTGTATTGAAGGCTGCGTAGTGTAAACCTTCAAGCTGGGATATCTAAAATTTAAACAGAAGAGTAGTGCAAAACTGTTAAAGATATTATTCACAAGGGTATAGATTTTTATCATTCAGTGATCGTGAAAACCTAATATTTTTTACCATGAAGAACCTCCTTTTTCCACAGAAGATTTTAGCATATTCTTTTACAAGAATTACATATTGACTTTAGTACCGAATACCAAATCATACAATCCAAAAAATCTTATGAGGTCTTCTGAATTGTCCCGCATCAGTTACAATTTATTTCCTTTGCAGTCAGACAAATGGTTACTATGTGTTTGTAATAATACCTAAGGGGTAAGAAGCAATTTTTACGTAATATACATCATAATCTCTTTAGGAATGTACCACCTAACTCTTATGGAACCGTGTTAACTCCCTCCATAATTCATTTTGCTACGTTCCAGAAAAGTAGCAATATTGCAAATACACAGTCTGGACACAGTGGTAGAGTATAGTTCTCTTTGATATATCATGAATGGATACGTTATATGTGTGCCAGGTCCAAATACAATACACCATACATAATTTATTACTAGGAGATGAATCATATTTTTATTTTCATAGCCTTTAATGTAGTGTCTTAAACTAAATGATGTTTTTTTAAAATTCTGATATATCCTGTGCCATGATATTTCAGCTAAACGTAAATACTTGAATCCATAGATTAAATTCAGTTGTTTAGGACCTTCAGAAGTTCTGATCAGTGCAGTAGAATCTAGTCTCAGATACTGTATAATTAAATTTGAAACACTTTCCATCTTTCTCAGTGATAATTTGTTCTAAACTGTTTTGTTAACTGAGTTTAGCTGAAGCGCCTTTCAACTGTTCATTGTCTGTGTACCTGGAACGACTGTGCCAAAGGAAACTATAAATGGTACTAGACAGCGAGCGAAATATGAAGAACCATACATATAACTGAATGATATGAGTAGGGATAAGCTCATTTCGATCTGATTGGTAGGTAATCCTCATTGATGTGAATAATCTCCAACCGTTCATATTATTCAGCAATATGTGTGGTACTGCATATTTTGATTTTTGATTTACAGCTTGATTCCACACCGTATTTTCAGTACAAGTATGGAATTTTCAGCATGTCATATCGGTAGCCCAAATTTTGCAGGCCGACCATAGATATCGGGTGTGCGCCGGCAGGGAATCGAACCCAGGACCATGTGCATGGTCGGCGAGAGTCCTAACCACTGTGCCACCGACGCACATGCTTTCTTGGTGTTGTTAACTTTGTCAGTCAGCTCATATATTGTTGTCTGAATATTTTAGATTTACGAAAGAATTGTGTAGTAAAATGTAACTCTGGCATGTGGGATGTGCGAATAACCAACTACTTTATATTGTAGATTTTGGAGGTAAGGTGTATTAACTGAAAATATTTACCTAGGACTTAAAGGGAAATAGAAATAGATAAAGTTGATAAAGGTAGAAATTATTTCTTGAGTGTGAATTGCGATTCACTTTCAGACTCGAAGGACGTTTTCTCATGATGCCGGGGGCTTGAACGATTAGAAATATATCAATACGGATGCAGATATATGTTTCATGGAATTATTTATGAAGTAATTATTTGATTGTGATATGTTGTATATATTTCAACAACTACCTTTATGATCTGTAATTCGGGGGTAGAATGGAGCCCATATTTACCTGATTTGGAAAGAACCAAAGGAGGGGATGTTTTTACTGTAAACAAAGATGAACACTTGTCTGGTCAAGATAACGAACACAAGATTTTCATCGATAAGGTTGTCTATTTTTAGTGTCTAGTTAGGTGGCTGCATGGGTAACGATAATAACAAAGATATTGAGCGTTAGAAATTTTCAAGCCTACCGCAAAGTAAAAACAAAAAAAATTAAAATAAATTTTCATTGTAGCATCTTGTCTATATGATAAACAGAGAAAACTCATATTATAATTCACATTAAATGAAGAGCGTAAAATTTACCTTCCGTTCCACAGCAAAATAGCTTTCATCCCATAGTTCAAATGAATAGTCGAAACTCCGTTTAGATCTAAGCGATACACGTCTTGATTTTGAAACTGGTGCATCTGAAGCTAATTTAAAAAGATTAATTAATATATCATTTATTCGAAAGTTATTGCAGTCGCTTTAAATGAATTAAATTCTACAGAGTATTTATTGATTAACACACGAAATTAAACTGGTCGCACTTTAGAAATATTTCTGTGCCAATCTGGTTGGATATTACAAACCGTATATACAACCACTTAAGAAATTAGTTGTAAAAGATAAGAGTGAAGACAGTTTGAATTCATGAAAATATTTATGTGAGTTGTGAAAGTGTTTCTTCACTTCCTACCTTTCTTGAAACTGCCTGCTCTATCCTTCATCTTTATACATTTATGAAAAACCTGTAAAGTACACCACTGAACTAAGTTACGTTAGAATGAATTTTTATACTTGAAACGTTTGTTGGTGTTTTATAAGTTTATCTGTTTTCCTGTCAACTGTTTAAATGTTTTATGCGCGTTTATGCATTTTCTGAGGGAAATTTGTCTTCTCTTTTTATTAGGTTTATTTAGATTTTGTGAAAATTCAAATTTGTTGATGAAGAGATAGAAGCGAAAAAATTCTGTTCAGTATCAAAGAACAGGAGTGTCGGTGGCATAGCGGTTAGGACGCTTGCCGACCATGCACATGGTCCGGGGTTCGATCCCCGGCCATCACACTCCTTTACCTCGCTAAGCCAGAAATAATGCTGGTGAAGAGGAAAGGTTGGGCATGAGGCTAGCAACCCCATCCTGTAAAAATAAACACTTCTACAGAAACTTCAAGCCTCTAGCTGGAAGCCTTATGTTCCACTGGGGAACGTGAAAGAAAAAAAATCAATGAATCAAGGAAGTATTCTTGCACAATACAAACAGAATGAAAATCCACAGTATAGAATGTGCTTTCCTTCATCTGCAAATAATGTGGATACAGAGGTTCACCGATGGGGCTTGGAAATACCTGATAGTATAACAATTCCACACAGCGCAAAAATTTAACTGTTTATAAGTAACAGTTAAAAATATCCATAGAGTTTTAGCACGTGCTAAATGACAAAAATCCTTTCTTTCACTCATTAACCTGGATCCAAGAACAAATGAATATTACAGATGAAAATAACCAAAACAGAAAACATCTTTGAAGAATTCGATCGAATTAAAATCAGTGTATTATAAAAACAGAGTAAAACAAATGTCACTGGAGTAAAGTAGCGATTCATGTTGAAATCTGCTGAATAGTGATTGAAAAATAAAAGTTTTTCACTTGATTTGTTGAAACACGATGAAAATCTCTGACTAAGAAACATGTTACATAGACATGGTTAATCCCTAGGAACTGAACAGCCTTAGATTTTATTTTTAATATTAAATTAAATACCATTATTCACAGGGTCCATTATCGAATTAAGAGAATGAAATAAATATTGGAAAAATACTTTTCCATTAGTTCTGTATAATTCATGCGGGATCTTCCAAACAATTAAATAAATTATCATCCTTGGCTTTCGATAATCCGCAGCAAGTTAGTTGAACAATTACGGAAACCCCATCTGGATGTCTACGCATCAACAGCTCTGAATGAAACAGAATAACATAATCAGTTTAGATAGGTGCTGAAAGCTTGCTGATGAAAAACGATTTAATTTTTCCATGATGCAATGAAGCATTCTATTCGCACAAGACAGGAAAATAATAAATTGTGTTATTACTAGACTTGAGTAATTATCTGTAGTTATTGCTGTCGTTATATTCCAATGGGGAAACTGAAGGTTCAAATGAGGTTAAACAAAGTGTTTGACCTTACTTTCACTACTAAAATCAAATAAGAACTGCCATGAACAATCTTGTAATATTACCTTTATAACTGTTTCTCATGTTGTTCGACAAAGTTAGATGCGATATTCTACCAAATGCTAAAAATTCTACACTGTAGCATTACTACTGTTTTGGAATAAAGCAAATTATTTTTATTACTAAAAAAGACAAAACATAAATAGGTCTAGAAACAGAGAAAAGAAGTAACACATTCTTTTTAAAGGACTCGCTGAGAAACCTGTTGAACACAACTCAGATAACAACCTTTACCACTCATAAATATTGTACTGAAAACACACAGAGTAAATTTCTCCTCGGAAAACAACACTGATGGAGAATCACCTATGACGCAGATTATAGCATAAAATGAGGTTAGGAACCTTTACAGACTTGCTGTACGCAAACCGAAAGATGTTTTCTTCACTCAACCCAAAATCAAGCAATCTGTTAATTCTAACAAAGTGTTTATATCATCTGATATACACTTCTTATAAATTAAGCTCCTAATTGATGGCAGTCTGACTTTCTTCCCCTATCTTGGAATGATATTCTCCTAACATGGAAATTAATGAAGTATTTTGAATTTCACTAATTAAATGAACTATTTTTTGTTCAGCGTGCAAACACTAGAACGCCTGAAAAAAATACAGACAATTACAGAGATGGTGAAGATATAGAAGTGTTGAAAAAAAGGAATCCTGTTGATACATAGTAAAAACAATGTGAAGCGTTAAAAGGAATTCATGTCATGGGTAGTG
Source organism: Trichobilharzia szidati (assembly GCA_944472155.2). Classification (NCBI taxonomy): domain Eukaryota; kingdom Metazoa; phylum Platyhelminthes; class Trematoda; order Strigeidida; family Schistosomatidae; genus Trichobilharzia; species Trichobilharzia szidati. The sequence continues at coordinate 64,200,514 of OX235279.1, read as the reverse complement.
ATTAAGGATCAAATGAAAGCCACGAAAACTATCACGGGTCGTGTACAGCTGTTATGTCAGTGACTAGATCATCTGCCATTTCTTATCATGCTAAATTCGATAGAATGAAGTTGTAATTCATGAATTACCCAAAACAAGTAATTCATCAAAAACGCTCTTTTCAGTCAGCTGATTTTCTTTAGCTATAAAGTCAAATTTGCACACAGTTTCTTTACCCCAAAGTAGGAGAAGATTGAAAGACATGAATTTTCATAAACATGTTTGCTAATACAGACCAGCCAGCTCTTTTGATGCATATCAGGTAAAAAAGAGAAATAGTGCTGCGCAATGTAAATGATTGTGTTATTTCGCAGGATTTCGAAAGAACAGAAGAGTAAAAAACAGTCTGAAAAACAACAGAAGTACGAAGTATTTGAAAACATGATCATTACAGTGATAGTAGAAGTGACTGAAGAGTTCAGAGCTTGGGTCTCGGGATCTGGATGGACAGACCTTTAGGAATACTAGGACGACAAATGCTTGTTGTTCTTTTCCAGGCTGGTCTCTACGTTACAGATCTCTGTGAAGAAGGAATTTCCTGAGACAGAGAGAGGCGTTCCACAATTTTTTGCTTTCCGTTTATCCTATTTACTGGAGATGACTCTAGTGACCAATGTACCTGGCTTCACGAAATCAGGTGAATGGATATATATATATATACATATATATATATATATAGAGAGAGAGAGAGAACTGGTCAGACGCGAGAGCTTAGGTCACCCTTGAAATAAAGGTCCTTGTAGCGTTTTTTAGTCATGAACGATGTTTCATGTTACTGAATTTTCGATCAAATGTACCAGTCGATAAATCTTAATGAATATCAATTTTGGATAAAGTTTACTTCTTTTTGGTGTGACTGTCTGCAATTTGGAGAGGGTTATTTATGCAATAAATAATGGTGTAAAAACTTAAGTCTCAAGTAAAATCAGAAGAGGATAATAAATGATCTTAAAATTCTATTTCAATTCGAACACATCATAACATTCTAACAATTAACTTATTATGACTATAAAAACACTCGTCGTATTTCCCATCTAATTGTAATGGATTAATAACACTCGTACTATTATTTCTGAATGTACATTATCTCATATTGAATTTTATTCCAATATCTAGTTGATTCCACACATGTATATAAATGAAGGAAAGTTGTGTGAGTAACTTGTTATGATTATAAGCAATAGTTTGTGCTCGAAACGTCATCAGTTAATGTAACTGTACTACACTGTGTGATTTATCAAAATAAAATCTTATCCATTATGGAATTAAGTCTCATAGTTTATCCCCCAGAGTCACTGACTAGTAGCAACCTGGAGGACTGCGGTTCGAATCTCAGTCTAACCGAGATTTTATCCCAACTTCAAAAGTCACTCTTTATACCATCAGCAGTCTGCGAATCTTAGCACATAACCGTGATTTAATGAAATTCGCTATTTAAATTGCAAACATAGATTAAGAAATTATGGGGAAAAACTATTCTTCATCATGGGGGAGAGGTCGTCTCAAGGTCGCTCAGTGGAATAACAGCAAAATAAGCGATTTCTTTAAAGGAAGAATTTTATTTAGATTTTTATATTCATTGAACGCTTGTTCTGAGTCTAGACTATTTTTTTCAGAGTGACTTGTTAAAGTAAATATTCATGATTCAAATATGAAAATGGAGATAGGACAATAATTATTTACTTCTGCGGCTTCACATCTTTTCCATTTTCCAAACCTTGGGAAATGTTAAAAACGAAGGACTTCTAACTTTGGCTTTATTTTACAGCCAATATTTACATGAAACTGATGAATATATACATATATATATAACTGCAATGTAATGAAACAACTGTTCAAAGGGACAATTAATTATTGTCGCTTGGATTAAAACACTTTTACATAAAAACCTTATTAAAAATAAAAAGACCCTAGGTGTTTATATGCCGAATAACAAATTATTGTCTGACAGCAACATGCTTCATTTGTTGAAACTTAGAAAATGAATTCGGCTGATGGGGTTGCCAGTTTTTTGAATTCTGTCACTTCGCCATACATCTTAACCACCTTTAGCCACCACTATGTATACTAGCCATCCTAAAATAGACCTAATTCGTTTATCCAGGACATGAATAATTAGAGAGAACAACTGCTTTTAGTCAATTCTTCTTCATGTTCTAAAATTATAAATCCAGTAATTTTAGCATATAGTAGACATTGAAGGTAAATTAGAATTGTATCGGAAAATGTTTCGTGGAACAAGTACAAAATGAAATAATGGTCAGTTAATTTCCATTTTAATTTAAAACATGTCTGGTCAATAAGAATATGAGATGAAATGAATTAATTCAGTGATGTTTGCCTTTATATATATATATATGACCTTGGCGGTCTGTTTGAATTTTTGGGCCTGCTATTATAACATCTACATATTGCATCCAACCTACCATTTACTCCATTTATTTATCACCCAAATATGAATTCTAAAAGGATCATTTACATATTATTATTATATGTAGTAAAGGAAAGTATGGGTTTCGAGGATATGTACTTGTTTCACAATACACATTCTGAAATTACTCTGGCTCACCTTTACTAGCTACTGTTTGCTGAAATTGATGAATTTATAATTGTAAAGCCTAGAGAAGAATATATTAGAAACAATTGTTCACTCGGATTATTTTTATTCTGAATAAATAAGGAGGAAATTCAAATTACTAATTTGTTTAATAGGTTCCAATTTACTGAAGAAGTATCAAAAAATTCATTCGGAATGACTGAAATCAGCTACAGAATAGTGGAAATTAGGAAACATTTTAAAATTTTCACCACATGGGCACATTCAAAATTTTGTTTGGCTTAATAAACCAACTGTTATTTTTAGGAACTAACTGGTGAATGAGTTGAAGAGCAGGTGCCTGTAGGCAATGAAACACACACACGCACACTGACAGAGCTCGAAATTGTCATTATTTGGTTTCTGATCGCATGGCTACACGACATTAGGCTTACATCATGAAATAACTATAGGATATTCTCCAAACACTCATGTAATCCATGGTTCAATCCCTGGGTGACACACTCTTAAACCTCGCTTAGACGTTAGCACGTCTGGAAAAGAGGGAAAGTTGCACATGAGACTAGCTAGCTAACTCCATAGAAGTGAATTCACTACCACTGAAACTTCAAAGCTCTAACCTGAAGCCCTATGTTCCACTTTGGACGCAACGGAATAAAATAATAATAAAGATATTTACTATAGGAAGTTCACTGCTGAACCGTAGTCGATTTAATGAACGGATACTACAGGGATTCGCTCCCTTATAACATAAACCTATATTATATGTGACAAAATCCGCTGAATATGCCTTTGTTATTGTTTGACTAATTTTATGATGTAATAAGCAATTTTCTGCAGGCGACTAAAGCAAAAGTGAGAATGTGAGTAAATCTTGTGGTCGTGCGTTAACCATATCCCAGGTATCAAGAGTTTCATAAATGTGCGTTAATAAATGGTACACAGTTATCTATCTGTCAACTGAAATAAGTTAGTAAATCTTGATATTTATTTGGAACGGATCATTAGAAGCTGCAAAACCTCAATGTTTCAGTTTTTCTGAAACCTATTCAGAGATAAACAAATAAAACCATCTGCTTTTTACGAATGCTGAAATGACACATGTATGATCACATGAATCGGTGTAATTCACTGCCGCTGTCTATTTGCGTTAATCTATATTTCACCTAAAGGCTTTCAAACTATTATTCTTACAATGTTAAAGTAAACTATGTGGTACGGCAAAGAATCATACTTATTCACCGAATTTTAAAATATATTTAATGGTCACTTAGACAACTGATGGCTATTTAACCTCAGTTTACATAAACACTACTGTTCACAGAACTTTTGTGTATCAACATAATTTAACACTGAAGCTAAATAGCAAAGATAAGTGATTAAGTTTATGATCAAGCAAAAGCAAATAAATTCGCTAATTATTTAAGTGTCCACACCACATAAATAGTTGCTATTCATTGACGCTGTCAACTAATAATTAATAACTTTATTGCTAAATTGCCACTAATCACATTAGCTGTAGAAGATTACGGCTAATGGATAAATTTAGGCTGAAAATAAAAATTTTTTCGAAATGTTTCTCCTCTTTTTCTTGATTTTTTTGTTTCCCTACAGTATTGCGTTTGTTGAATGGCTTTCGTATTATTCGGTTTAACCGGTATACAACTTTCAATCCCTGTGAAATAACATTGTCACCTTCCTCGCTAACCCTATCGAAGAAGTATTTAATTATTGTAGTCCAATATAAGTATTTTAGGATTTCATTACGTCATTTTCCCAAGAATAAACGTTACTGTCCTTTCTCTAGCGACTGTAACACATCACTTTTATCATCGAATACATTGTTAGTTCAGCAGGACAATACATCTACTGACGTTTATTCTCTCAAAGACTCACAGACGAGTTGTTATTTGACTGGTTCCATTAGTTAGGTCCTAATATCTGAAAACACAGGTACAATCCTCCGTTTATTGCATCAGTGATTACTATAAAATAACACAAACGCGATATCAGCGATTGGTTATTTCCTTTTGCTGTTTATTGACAAATGTTATTTAGATGTTCAAACTGATAGCTAATCACATAGTTCTGAATATTTCTGTAATTTCGATCTGAAAAGTGCATAAGGCTGATGTGTTTATGGGATTGTGACATTCAGAATTCTTTTGAACAGAAAATTAACTGCTTAACGAGGTAATTCACGGCTGGTACATGAAGTTTTTTCAACAGTGTTTATTAGTTTGGCGAAAATAATTCATTGACTACACTGTCATTTATAATGGGAGAATCAGTTGAAGTTGTAGAAGTGAAAACTGCATGTTTTGGTATAGATGTGTTCTCTGAGCCAGATGGTTTAGTTGAGAATCTTCCATTGCATCATCAGACAACATCCTCAGGGGATACTTAAACACTTCAAACTGAAATGTACTCTGAGAATGTTTTCTAGTAATACGATGAAGACTTCGCAAATAAACCAACCAGATCAGAGAGCATAACTAGACCTAAATCAAACACCTAAGCTACACATCTCCATTATATCTGAATAACGCATGTTTTTACTTTTGAAATAAATGACTGCACTGATTGTTGTATTCAAACACTTGAAACTTCTTTGTAAATCAAGACCAACAAACAATTTGGGATAAGATGAATTCAGTTCAAGTTGTGTAATCATTGTGTTCTGTATAATGTTTAAGTTCTAAAGTATAACAAACATATGTTTGTAGTGAACACTATTCTGAACTGTCTGGCATGCATTAAGTTTGGACTGTTTTAATGACGAAGTTATTCTTTGCACACTTACGAATAGCTAAAGACCGAATGGTTCACTCTCAGAATTGGCTGAATTAACAAAAACAGCTGGGATGCACAGAAACATAACATGCGCATACGGAAGCCATTTACTGCTTTATTATAAATGTTACTTTCTCTTACATGTTAACATACAAGATAAGTGACAGAAAAAGTAAACCTCTTTATCATGTACATTAAGCTATTTGAGGCAAACTAAACATGCTATTTTATTGATTATCTTACTCCAGTTTGATTCCAAACTAAGTGAAGTTTTCAGTTAAGGCCATGCTTTCTTCTGTTAATCTATTTCAACAGAACAAAACATAACTGTTTTCGCGGCTAAATCGGATGATCAGTATTTTCAAATACGTACGACTTTCATTTATATGTAATCGATGTAAACACTGTTAATTATGTCATTTAAGAGATTTTGACCGTTATATATAGCCACTCATTAGCAAAAGAGGCAGTAATCTTTGTGGTTATTTTATGTTTATGTACACTTATTAGAATTTGATCAAATAATTTACTGGAAACAGATTGCAAACCTTACTAACAGCTTGAAGTTGACTGCAGAATTATTCATGAAGAAGTTTATTTCACATAAGCAACGTCGAAAACTGAGACTTAAAAGCAGTATGAAACTGAGAGTTGCAGGTATTATAGTCTAGCACAATGTTCAGTTCTTCTTGCACCACTCAGCCAGTGTCATCTGACAAACTTTTTCTATTCCACTTAACACGCTTTATAATAATAATAAAAATAATAGACATTTATTATGATAGCGTGTGCATCGTCTTTTCACTTCTTTGACCGCACCTTTCACTGCCTCTTTCAAAAAGGGTAGATTTTCATATCGTTAAATTCCCGTAATATACATTTTATGGCTAAGCTAAATACTTGTTCGAGATGTATTGTATCCATACTGAACACAGCGAAGCCATATTGAAAACTGAACGAATTTCTATCAATTTCAATAAAATGTACTAAGAGGCATACTTTATTTATTTCCTGAGGATATAACAAAAGCTTGAACGTTCTTACATTCCACCTTCTCTATATGTAATAAAAGAACCCAGCTTTCACTGAAGAGCTAGGCCATTCTCATCTTCAGACTAGGTTGTCCTGGCTTTTAGACTTATTCTGAGTTTCATCTTCAGGCCTGCCAGAAGTGCTTCAACTATAGTATTATGACTGACATATGGCAACTTGGTGTAAGTTTCTTTAGAACTTGTTGCAGTGTTCAATCCCTGAGTTACATATAATTCGTGAATGCTTGTGGGAAGACATTTTTGCACCTGCATTTGCTTAGGACGGAAGATAAGATTGAAGACTAACGTTTCATATGACTTGCTTGAAATACTAGTATTCTGATAAAAACAGCAATGTTAAATTATTTAAACTGGTATGCTGTGTCACAGTGATTTTAATTTATTCGAAACATCTAACTAAGGCACACAATAAACGTATTGAACATGTGGTAGTTTACGATAATTATTTTAACAATTCAGTATTAACTACACTGCATTGTTATGAAGATGCATTAGGCTTTTCAGCTTCAAAAAAACCTTTTTAATGAAGCGTTTCTTATATCGCGGATCAGACAACAATAAAACGGTGTTGCTTTTATGATTTATGTGTTAAAAAAGATATCCGATTGTAGGGAGTAAAGAATGCATCTAAATATAGACTTTCGCACTAAGTGAAATTCTTATTATGTTAACAGTTTCAAGACAGTATTGCGTACCGCTATTGCAAACTGGTGACTAAAAGAAGATGCACACTTAAACATAAATTATTTCGCCTATATGGGTGCATAAATGTGCATTCATAATGTTGAATATATGTTGAACTGGTTTATGTACACATTTTTAACAATATATCAAAGTAACACAAAGAAATGCCTAGGTTAAGAATTGAAATTTCTAAAATTATGTCTTAAATCGATGATCAAAAAAGAAAACGCTTTAGTGTATGTTTAAAATTCAGGTAGTCATAAATCTTCTTTTGAAGTAATTAAATCTCAATGTTTTCATTACGTCATATGGATTTATTAGATATTTGAGATAATTAGTTCGTGGGATTTTTTGTGCAGTTTATGACAGATGGACACACTTAAGGGGTTGAAATAGAATGGGTATGCAATGAAAGATTTGTCATGTGCAAGTCATATAGGTCGAGGCGGAATTTCACTACAAATTCCATTGAAAGCCTAAAATACTCACATTGCAGCATACGACACACAACCAATATCATAAATCTCAATAAAAAAAAATCAAGCAAAAAATATAACATCCTGCTGTAAGTCATCTATATTTACATCTCCCGAAAACAGATTGTTTTCGAATCGGATGTGTAAGTGTTGTTTCTTTTCCATTCAGCGACTTGCTGACTTCTAAGTGTAAACACAGAGTATAATGTTATGTTTTACTTATCAAGTTATTCGTAATTCTCCTATGGATGCTTGATTTTATTGAGTTGAGACGACAGAAGTCTTGCAGACTGACCAGGTATCGTATTGAAACTATGACTGACGAAAGTGCAGTTCATAAAGATTTAGATGTTATTTTGTCAAAGCATAAATCAGAGTCGCTGGACTAAGCATAGAAGGATCTAGAGATAAAAATAAATGTATGGTGAATAGGTGATGAGAACACATTTTTACAAACTAAAGGAAATTAATGTCTGCTTAGGTAAGGCGTAAAGAAACGTCTATCAGCTAGAACGGTGCATTGACTGAAATTTCAGATAGTACGAAAATGAGTGAATTATAAGTGTTGAGATCAGTTATGGCACTAAACGAAAATTATAAAACTGATTTGGATAGCACTATTAAAAGATGAATTTTACTTTTGTTTGTTCAATACAGTTCGAGCAGTCTGGTCGCAAGTCCACCAGTCAATTCATTTTCTGCAGAAATGAAAGGTCAAATAAAATGAACAAAATACTAGAGGGTTCAAGAGTAAGGTGGTTAACAATTAACACTTCAGGATTCTATTCGAAAGGTTTGCTGAAATACAATAAATAATTAAAACTTCAAGCTTCCCATTCTTCAGTTGTTTCAAGGATTTGAAGTATCCAAACTCTGACTATATTCCATTTCATCTTTTGTATTATGCAGCTTCTAAATTTGTTGAAAAACAAGTAGGCTTTCTACTAAAATAAGTTATTTAAAATTGGAGAAAATTAAAACTTCGAAATTTCATAACTGATATGAATATGGACCATCAATTGTGTACGAAACGTCATTCAGTAAGTAATAATGTTCCACTGTGTGATATACATAATAAATAAATCCATAAAACTCCAGCGATTTCATACAAAAGCTAATTCTATGGAAGTTTTATGTATGTGAATTGCCGAACTTTCTCAGAACACTAAAAAACTGTAGCTTTGATTGTCGTCAAAGTCGTGACAGGCAAAATCATGATTATGAATGTATGACGCACTCAGTTGTGACTTGAAGTGTAAGCCACTGAGAGCAAACACATCATGATAAATGTTAGCAAGCGATGTATTTTTAAGGGCAAATCATTTTAGGGTGGAATTATTCAAATAAAATAACTCAAAAAAGAAAAGCAGTCTATCCAAAATCTTCCGTCATCTGATCTACTCTTGCGTGGACAAGAGGCGTTTATTCTGCCTTCGTTTTGGCCAGAACTGCACTAATATTCTACTGACAGTGGTGTTTTATTCCTTGAGACAACACCAGATAGAACGAATGTTGCTGGGAAGAAAATCAAGAAGTGGTCTTGGGTTTAAATTATCTAGCGAATATCCATGTTTGTGTTCGGTAATATTTAGGTGACACATAACCAGAAAAGCTTAACTCAAGATCAATTTATGTTACTTGAAAACTAATGAATACATGTGGAGGTCAACAAGAGAAAAAAAAAGATCATTTAAAGAACTATGCGTCAACATAAAATCTGCTCTTCAAATTTTGTTGAAATGGTCACTACATTATTGGAATGAGAGTTTTGAGGCATCTTACATTTACTTACGTATCATTATTGCTTGCCATCTAGTGACCAAATAAAGGCATGTGAATATTAGGTATATTAATAATGCATGTAGCTGACAAGGACCAGGGAAATCAAATGATATCATGTCATTCCAATGAATTTTTATTCTTGATTTATTCAAGACCAACAAGGCAAAGAACTACATTAAATTAATGTCTAGACATACAATGAATTTACTAAATTTTGCCTTCAACACTACTCTTTAAAGATAAGTAGACGAAAAGGATAGAGCTGACAATCAGACCCGCTTCTGGCAGACTTTATTCTAATGGAACTTAGAAGTGGAGCACTGAAATAGGTCGTCAGAGAGTCGGACATGTTTATGACAAATTCATCACTAATAATGAGAAGATTATATACTAATATATGTGAAGTGGAGCATGAAGACACACTGCACAACTGTTAACGTTCCACTGATTAGCTGAGAAGAATTATCACTTAAGAGAATTCGGTACTGGAGGAACACACTATTCGAGCGATACTTACACTATCTTTTTTGCATACCTGTTCGACAAAAGAGAAATTCTGTCGAATTTCTTACGAATACAGAAAGAAAGATTTGTGCGGGAGATTATTCGCGAAAGGAATTCGTATGCTTTCAAGATGAAGTAAGGATTATCACGTAGTTTTATGAATAAGCATATGGAAAAATCAACTCGAAACAAAAGAACTGAGATGGTACGTAAGAAACCATTAACTAATTGATGACAAAGTAACGCTGATTTCGGAAGTGAAATTTTGTAAACAAGGTTGACGTGAATTATTCAGAGAGCATTTTATGTGCCAAAACTTTGTTTGTGATTTCCATGTCGGCAAGTGGTTGTAATACAAACTATGAACATTAGTGCTAGCTGATCAGTTCAGATGTTTTTGTAGAGGCACAAATAGATGGCTTATTCCATGTGTTACTGAACATATCTTAGTGTATCAAAGTAAACGACTAGTGAGAACTATTCGAAACATTGACATAAGAAGAGAACTTGGGCACTATGTTAGTGTATAATTCCATCATAGGGTAAATTTGTTTGACGTAGGCACACAGTGATACAGTATTATTTACTGATAATGTTTACAGTACAATTTACTGCTCATAATCATACCAAGGCACTCACATAGCTTTCTATTTTCGTTTATCCGAAGTATTACGTTTTTTCTTTTCTGGTCGACAGCAGTCACTAAGTGAGCAAAACTGAAGTAATCAGGACGATACACCTCATCCTAATGATTTCCATATTCGCACACTGAGTGTAGCTAAGGCTGTTTGCATTCGAACTAATAATCTTAAACTGTTTTCGGAAAAACCTTCCTGCAACCAATTATATTCATGTTTTCCGGATATTTATGTATCTTACTATTTTTTATGCCGTCACTTCTCTAGTTTTACTACATTGTCGATAAAACTCGGTTCATTATAGTTTATTATAGGTTAGCCTTCCCATATCTAATACACCTTTCCAACGTCTGCTCATATAACCAAAACTGTTCAACTTCTCCAGTCTTCAGATATTTCTTCATTATTAATGATCACAGAACATTGCATATTTCATACCCATTTTATCATCTCATTAACAAATTACCATGACTGACTTCTACAAAACATAAATTTGTGAGGTTGCTTATTGTAGTAAGGCCTGTGATTGGCTTATATGTTTTCTTCTGAAACTGCATATTACAAACCTCTTCAGCATACTACTCTCATTCTATGTGGACCTTGTGGAAGTACATCACAAATAATTGTCATACTTCAAGTTAATAGTTACAGAGAACAGAAAGAGAATAATATGTGAGTATTCTGATGTTGCATGTATCAGCCTATTTGCGTCACCTGCCAAAAAGATAAATAACACTTGATGAATTCTACTGTCAGATACGACATTTTGAAGTATGTGACATATCCCTATTATACAACACCAAGCAAAACATATAACAAGTGAAATAAACAATCTGATAGGAATTTCATTATTGGATTTACACTGCTATCTGACTGTTAGCACTATGATGTCCAGAAATGAAAAGATTAAACTGCACATTCATTTCCAGAAGAAGTGGATGTAAACAGCTTGCTGACTATTTTAGTTACTTCGGTAACCAGAAGGGAAGAAAATATCAATCTTTTAAAACAGATATATTCATTGAATCCCATATGAGTGTCAGTTTTACTTTATGTCTACATTTAGGTCATTAAATATCTAGTGTGATTTCCACTCATTATTAATATCATCAAATTGTTTTGGTGTCTTAACGTTAAGAAAGAAAATACTGAATTCGGTTTCGTGATGTAATTTATATTTGTCAACTAAGCATTTTTGCGAAGCGATTTAGTCTCCAACAAATATGAACCATCTATCATTCATTCTTCCATCATGTTTCTGATGTTTTTACCAATCCCTCTATAATATGACGAACTAGAAGTTTTTTCGTAAAAGCCGTGTATACTTTAGATGACGGCTTCAGTATTTTTAAATCCAATGAATTAAAAGTGTTCCCCCAAGGTATATCTATCAGCGTCGAACGTGTCACAGTGCAAATCAGACAATAATATATATATGCTATATTAAGAAAGTTGTAGCAAAATAATATATACGGAGTTTGATGGTTTGCTAATTATCTTGACGTCATAAAACAGTTGTTAATATACCGCTGGTTTTTAGTCTGCCGAGTCATTTCATTATCTGGTACGTGTCGGGAACTTAATGATACATTACGTCACATGTTTTAGGAATACCTTTCACTATGCGCGATAGATACTCACTTAATCTTTTTGTTAAACAAATTTGTTAGGAAGGAATGACCAATGTATGTCTACAAAACATAGACCATTCAAAATTACAGTTTTTCAGTAAAGAACCGAACACTGACGTAACCCATATTGATCACTTTTCCCTTTTTAAAACTGGAAGAAACACGTAGACGTGTGATTTTGGAAGAGTTATTAGAATGGCTATCAAGAAGTGCGAAACTACAAGAATGTATCGGTTTCGAAAAAGTAATTCAGGTCGCTTAATCAACCCTAACCTTAACCTTCCTCTAAATAACCCTAACGCTAATCACCTCTGATCTTCCTGTAACTCAATATCAATTTACTCCTAACCTATTCCAACCTTAATATAAAATAACAGGATATCCTGTCTGATGTTCCCATATTGCTTTCATCATCTTTTTGGAATACAGTATCTTTAACGTGGTTTCAGTAACTTGCTCTGTATTTGAGTTTCAAGGTTATTGGTGAGTCAGCCCTGATTTTTACGGAAAATGTTTAAAATACAATTAACTGAATTTATTTTAAATGTGAATGTGTGATTTCGTAACACTGACATATCCACTAGCTGATACAAGAATTCTAAGAGTTCCCATCTTTTAAACACATATCTTGGTTAAATATCAGTTTATAATGTTGCAAGCAACATTCGGTTGCTGTTGCCGACTAAACTAGACTTCAGAAGACAAATCTGTTGAAATATTTAGCTTTGGTTGCAAAACAGATTGAAGGCTTATGGATGACACATATATACAGCGATAAAAGCAGAATATACGCACAGGTTCTTCAAGCACATGGTAGGTGCAATCAAGTTTACTTATCAGTCAGAAACTCAAGAAGCAGAGCTTTCGATGTTAGATAAGATCTGCAAAGAAATAATTTGGTAGGTCGAACAGTAATATCCACAGACAAACAATAGATATTCACACATTTTCAATATATGAGAGTGTTAGTGTATAATATTTTTTTGCCTTATAACGATGAACATATCTTTAGACACAGGAAAGCAGATTTCTTTATTGATTTCATTTTAATCAATGGGGATTAATTTGAAAATGACATAAAAACTTTTTAATAGGGGCTCATTTCTAAAACCAAATAGTAATACTGCTGCATTTCAGTAATTTCGCTGACGAAATGAAATTTAAGTGAAGTTGCTGAAGCTGTTACAAGGATGAAATCTTAGTCAGGTCTGATTGGTTCGGTTATATATTCATTTGTTCCTTACGTATTCACGCCAACTGGAGGACATCAAAGTTGTTCCTTAATAACCGAATTCAACTTTTGTGTAAATGGGTGGCCAGTCTGTAGCTATGTGTTTGTGAAGTATCTAATAATAACATGAATTTTTACTGTTTTATAAGCCGGTAGTAAGGCAGTTGTACTTATATATATATTGTTTATATCGTAATGCAATTTGTCATACACATGACATTTTTCTGTCAATGCATGAAATGTCTTTTTCCAATTTCCTTTAATATCGCTTTTCACCTTCTTCATTTTACCTTTGTTTCGTGTCATATATTAATAGTTTCTGGTGTACTTTATAGGTATTGAATTTCTATCTCATACTAAAAACAATTCTTAAGGTAATAAACAACTGAAAGTATCTCACAGATGGTATAATAATAAACTTTACAGATATACATCATACGTATCCTTCATTCAGATCACAGTGCATGCAATAATGTATTTATTGGAAAAGGCATAAATCTAGCAGAGTAAATCAGAAAAGTTATCAACATAAAATGAAAATAGGACAATGGATGAAAAAGGACTAAAGCACTATATGATCATTTCTTTTATGCAGAAACATTTATTAGACACAGCAGTCGACTTGACGCCATTTATACCGTCGAAAATGCAATAAACTGTTGCTTAGTTGCCTAAAAGGTTTATCCTGAGAATTGCTGCTTTTATTACTGGGAGCAACTTTTTAAAATTTTGATTATTTTTCAGGTCTAATTTCGTCTTGGTCATTGTTTCAGTTAAGGCTAAGTATTTCAAATGCACCGAAATACTTTATAATTTGTTATTTATAAAGCAGTCGGATATGTTCAGATAAATTCACATTTAACTTTATACGTGCGCTGCTATTAAGTAGGAAGTTAGGTGCAATAAAAGAATCTTTTTTGGAACATTGACACATCAAATAATAAATATTAATAGTAATATATTGCAAATCGCATGAAATTCGCTTACACCTCGTCATCGTCGTAGTGCTACGACTGTCCCTCGATGCGAATATGTGATCTTTCCAAAAAGGATTTCGATTAGGTAGATTCAACAAGTTTCGTAAGTTCTACCAAGTCTTATCCAAATATTTTACATAAACTGAGAGCAAATTCTTATTTGGAATCAATATTTCTGGGTGTGTAATATTCAACAAATAATTATTCTTCAATAATTAAATATAAAGTTATTCAAATTAACGCCTGTTTTTTTATAGTTTTATCAACTTCCTCGTCAGTCAGATTTCACTGAGAAGGAATTTAAAAAAGCAACATAAGAATATCAAGTGGATGTGCCAGGTAGGTTAAGTGGAAGAACTTTGTCTTCACTGTAGACTGTTTAGAATCAAAGCCATCTCACAAAAGACAATATTAACCTTGCAGTGTACGCAATAGTCAGGGATCTTTAGAAAATGAAAAGAAGCACCATATTTTTAGTCATTATTTTCTTAGTTACTACTTTCAATAGTGCGTCGGTGGCACAGCAGTTAGGACTCTCGCCGACCATGCCTATAGTCCGAGGTTCTATCCCCTACCGACGCACACATGATATCAATGGTCAGCCTACAAAATTTGGGCTACCGATATTACATGCTGAAAATTCCATACATGTACCAAAAATACGGTGTGGAACCAAGCTATAATAAAAAAATATGTATCGCATTTTATCAAAAGCTTGAATAAATTCTTTTTCCTACACGGATGATACGATATTTTTTTCTTAAATGCTTGCTGTTTTGTTGACTGTCCAGAAGAAGGACTTTATTTATAAAGGAATGGGATAGACCTTTCAAATGCCACTGTTTTAATAACGTTTAAAGAGACTTACATTTAAGATTGAAAATAGTTTTACAACATATTTAGAAACTTGCATATAAGTTATCAAAAAGACTCACTTGATTTCAAGTTTGTATCCGACTTTCCTTTAACGCCTGCAACATTAGAATTAGTTTCCTCGTTTTCGTTTACTTGATCTGCCTTCATTTCGGATGATTTCAGTTTTAGTTTTTCTGGCTGTTGTTTCACGGGTTCTTCTTCTTCTTTAGGTAGTAATAATATCCAATCAGCCAGTCCTAGTTCACTGATTTCCTTACAGAATTGAGCATTCTTCTCTAATAAATCCTGCGTGTATAGTTATTATTGATGATTAGGTCAGTTGGTGTGTTTTTGGCCATTTTGTGTATGCATTTCGTATGTTGTAGAGAAAAAAGGAATAATAATAATAAACATAAGCATAAAACGGATATGATAACGAACGAAAACTATTTATTATAGGTTTTAGTTGCTAATACCAATATGAGGGACTTCATCAATCAAGTTCACAAAAGCTGTTCTCAAGAAATTTCATAATTGCTTTAATTTTCAAGGTGTATTTGCTAGTGCTTGTTTGTTATAGAAGGAGATTGCTTCATGTATTTTTCCAGTTTACCTGATGGTTTAAATTATTTGCGAAAATTGTAATTATTTCCTTTGTTTTTTCTGTAATGATAAACAAATTTTAGAAATTTCTTCTGTTAGTTTTTCAGTTATTATTGGAAATATTTTCACAAAAGTAGAAATTATTTCCTTTCTAGCCATAGGCTTTCCAGTACCAAGTGATAGTTGTGATTATCATTGTGTATGCTTTTGTAAGCCAATCACAATTACCGTTTTTGTTTCATACAAATGGACATATATTACCCTTGAATAATCCTAACACCATATGATTATTACAACTATTGCTACTAAATGTTGATGCTTCCACCACCATTTAACGTGTCGTATTCTGTGTTAGTTGTTTACTTTTACCACTGCGATGACCCTTGAACAGGACCGTTCATATTAGTTATGTGTGTACAAGTGCGTGGAAATATTGACAGACATATTTATGCACCTGTGTGTGTGTGTGTGTACAAAAATAATCTGCATGGCCTGAAAAACTTTTTTTAAAACTAGATAATCAAACTGAAATTAATAAAGCATTGCAAAGATATTTTGACTGAAGTGAAATCAAGGGAAGAAGTGTAAAATAAATATTCCATATTTTGCATTTTAGTACTAAATGGAAGAGAATAAAACGGCACTCTTACATTTTATTGACTTAACGTATGTTTTCGTTATGTCTTGATTTAGGATTATTGCCATACAGTGGTTAGAGTTTTGTAAGTGCTTCCAGACGTTTTTTTCTAGAAATTTGTCTGGGCTGTAGCAACTAATTTACCTCACTCATGCGTAAATTAATTCTGGTTTTTTCTTACTCTAAGTTTCTAACTTGTTCACATTGGTCCCTTAAAGAGGTTTTTTCCATGCTTCAGTTTGCATCTTTATTTTCAACTCATCTTACGTAACAGAAAATTCTTAAGGTTGATTCCTCTGTTCATTGTTTATACAGTGAATCTGTACAGTAGAAAACCATTTATAAATTACCTGTGATCTTTAAACAGGGATGGTTGAAATCTCACGAGTACCTCATGAAGAAGAAAGAATCTGGGATCAATACTCTTAGGGAATTTTTGAAGCCGAATGTATATTAAGCTAAGGGTATATTTTCGTGAAAAGACACGAACAAGTTGAATCAGTTATTTCGATTAGACTGGTTTGCGGCTAGTACTTTTCTGATATTAGTTTACGATAAAATCCAATTATGGATAATTTAGTCACTCTAGAAACAGTCACTGAATCGAAAAATTTTGACTGGAATAAAAATCTTCAGAAGTGATTGATTCAAAATAAGTAGAATGAACTGTAGTATTCAAACTTCTAAATAATGTCCTGTAACCAAGTCGTTTCAATTCTAATGAAGTAAAATGGAAAAGTCATGGGTTCTTGCATAATTAAACTTAAGTAATTGCACTTTCTAGTTAATGAGAAAGTGGTATTTCAATTATTACTATTTCGAATGTTTAGGTTAGTTCTTAACTTTTCAGTGGCAATGACAAGGAAGGTCCACCTGTAGATATATGAAGTAAATTAAAAACCATTCCAGAATTACTACTGATATTCATAGAATACAAATACTGATATTTTTCATTCATTCAATGCAATTTGGTTTAAAGTCGTTACAATGACATTTTCTACTTTTTTGTTAGCATAATACAATCCTCAATATCATTTTACTGTTATTTTCCAAGTCTGTATGTATTTTCTCTACTTTTCACTCTTCATTCATCGACAGTACTATGGTGTTTTACAAAGCGCAGAAATTAGATAGTTGGAGGCAAATAATAAGAGGCCTTGGACTAAGGTTTCGCAATCGTCAGCAAGACGTACCTACAGACTTGAAGGAGCTCATGTCTCCTCTGAGGTCCATCACCGGGTCACCCAGTGTTGCAGGCCGAGACGTTACAGCTGAGTCATTCAAGCTCACGACTGACCTCCTGTAGGACGGAATTGGATGCTTTGATTAAACACTAGGTAGTAACTAGTATCATGAGTTTCAACTTTGTTTGTTACACTTGATACATATTCGTATTTGTAAAATTTGCCCACAATTCGAAATAAATTCAATTCATCTTTTAAAGCAATTAGTAGTATACAAAACTTATGAAATACTCTGACAAGTCGACTGAATACTTTTTCATTGGAACCAAATTTAAAAATTCGAAATTTTTAATATGCAGGGGAAATAAAGTTATATAGCCTTCTCGTATAGTAGTACATATGTGATAAATAATAATCTCATTACGCTGGAATCAATTGGGATTAGCACTGAGGTGGAAGATACCAAAATCTTAAGTGAAAAAGTCAATTTATCAACATGAAGAGCTTGTCTGTCTCCTGTTTACCAACACAAAAAACATCTGTTCACCAGGTGGATGCGAACCGAAGGTTTTTCTCCAGATCGAAAACACTTTCACATTGCTAATAAATGAAGAAATATTCCATTTGATAAGCTTTTTGTTAGGTATTTTCAAATGAAAATAAATCAGCCATGTTCAACTAAAAAAAAATCAAACTTAGATAATGGTGAACTGTTTATCTTACGGTGGAAATACAAGTTTTCTGTGAACAGTAATAATATCTTGTAACTAACCTAGAATAAAATGCACCTTTATGTGCAGACACAAAGTTGTTCGAAACGTTGACTGAATTCCATTTTTTATACGCATTAATTCTACTGAATAAAGCAGATTTCACTAAAACAAATTCTGTGCATTAAGATTAGCTATTTATAAGATGGAAACCTGATCCTGAGAATGTGTTCGTTTTCAGGAAAGACTTTATTTACCATGACAGAAAGTTGACCATGCATGAGGCACACAGTAATGTTCTTGTAACGTATGTGTAAGCTGCTTTAAATAAGCTGACACAGACTTCAACTGAGTTGTTCTGTTACACCATTTTAGGAGAGTTACTCAGTACACTAAAGAAAATACGTGTTTTTGCTAAACATCAACTTCTTTTCTCACACTTCAAATCTGAACCAGTTTCTCTAACGAATGGTTCAAACGTGCTGGAAGGAAAAATTTTGTTGTAATATATTTACACCATCGCCTTAACACTGAATAAGTGGGGAAATAAACGGAGGATTGTATCATCGCTGATATATATTACTAGGAATATTTTGCTTTCTCTTCAGCTTCAAAACATGCAACTAACTTCTTATCACAATAAAAGGGCTGACTTTAATGTTCAGTATCACTTGTTAAGGTTGCAATATTATGTATATGCCTACAAAATTTAAAAGGCTTAAAGTTGGGAATAAAAACTAATCGGCATGCTCTTTGGTTTTTTGTTGATATCTGTTTGTATCTCACGAATGGCATCTATAAAATGTGACGAATACGCTTTATGATTTCAGTAATCTAATAAAATTACAAGTAAGATAGAAACTGCGGAATAAATACTACATTTTCATGTGTTAATGATAAATCATGCATAATTTGCGACATGATAGTTTTCAGTCCGAAAAGTAATTCTACTTAACTGATTAAAAAACGTTGCTAAAATTTTCTCAAAAGAATGGTTACCGAACAAAGAATATTCTTTTCGATTAATTCATCATCAGGTTCTACAGTTTCATATACATAATAGTGAATGAATTAGTGTTATTAACAACATTAATGTTTTAATAACATCGAATCAATGATATCAACAGATTACGAAAAATATTAGTACAAATCCATGAATTTATAGTCTCCACTGAAGGCCAGGGGAGTAGCAGTGGCTGGATGTGCTTCTTTTTCACACAGAGCACTGGTTGTTTCACGCGATCCGCGATAGTCTCTGCTGTTTGAAGCATAAGGTACCTCGATGTTTTTTGCAATTTATGTGGTACCCAGTAGATGATAGAGAAGGAATTTTCAATGCTGGCATTGTGGCCAGTTTGAACCAGATGGTGGCTTTTACTACACCTTTATTTAGCCACACTGGTAGATGATCACGGGCACAAAATTCTAGTTCCTTGAGCAACGGCCGAGTAGCTAGACAGTAAATATTCTCAAACCTTTGCATAAGTAGATAGTGAAACATAGCGTCAAAGATGAATTCGAATTTGTAGCCGAAATCAGAGATATTAATATCAAGGATAAAATTATTAACTTTTGAATATAACATCTTTATTCACAAATGTACATCTAGCACAAACAGTTAACTGCATAAGTGAACAAGTGTATAAACAGTCGATAAATATTGGCATCACAACGGAAATCCAAAAAGAGTTGTTATTAAGGTGTACCATGAATGTGAATTTCAAATTTTAAGGCACACTTTACAGACAAGTAGATGGGGGGACGATGGGCTCCCCTTTGGGTCCCGTTTTGGCAGATTACTTTCTAAGTAAACTAGAAAATGAACCTCTGAGCAACCTTATCAGAAAATTCTCAATTTATTGTCAGTATATGGATGATAATGATTCGGATAGCAACACAATAATAACTCAGTGAAGTTCATTTTGTTATGAAATTTTACGTGCGAAGAGGAATCCCAAAACAGAATTGCCTTCTTAGATGTCCTCCTTACAAGAAAACCAGATGGTAATATAAAGAGAAATTTGCATAGGAAAAGCACATTGACAGAACAATATACACATTTTCATAGCTTCGTTCCTCTCCAGCAGAAAAGAAATTTAGTAAGAACCCTCAGCCACATGGTTAGAACTATATGCAAAGGAAAGGTAACTGAAGGTGAACTAAGGATAGTATATGACACCCTGACTGAAATAAGCTATCTAGACAAATTCATCAGGAAACAGATGATTAAGAAAGTTGAAAAAGACTCTTCGCTGTCCGTAAACAAGAAACCTTTATACATACGACTGCGATTCAAGGGTGATATACCTAGCAAAATAATTACGAAGTTAAGAAAATCAGTTCTAAGGACTTTTAATGCTGGCAAACTGCAAGTCATGTTTTCTACACCATCGATGGTGATTCCCCAACAGAAAGATGAAGTAATAGAGAAGATTTGTAGCTCAGGTGGATGATTTGCAATTAATAGTGTTCTCTGAGCTGGTTGGTTTGGTTGCAGAGCTTTCGTCGTCCTTCTGGACAACATCTTCAGCGCAATATTTAGCACAAAGTAAAATGATTTAAATTTCTCCACGAGTGATATAATTGCGTCCCCCGGTAACCATCTCTACACATGTATTGACCATTTTCTATTGCCTTGGATTGTAAACTTTCTGGTCACCTGATTTACTTTTCATTAGTTGGTATATTTCGTCTATATTAACGTGTTTGTTAATTGCATTTTCGTTGGAGTACCAGGCTTCTAGGAATTCCCTGGCACTTTTGGTGTGTCCTCTGTCTAAGATTTCGACATTATCCCAATCAAATTGATGTCCATAATTGTCTATATGCATTGATACTAAAGAATACATATCGTGTCTTTTCACGGCTGATTTGTATTCTTGGATTCGAATTCGAATTCGAATCCACGTTTTGTTGTCTTTATTACTCAAATACATTCATTTTATTAATAGCCTTACTGTCTGCGGTAATCATGACGTGGTGCATGATTTTAATGTAGACGTATATGCTATACTTATTCAAGTGACTAAATAATGTAAATAGTAGCCTGGATACTAATTTTACAAATCAATGGTGGTTTTGTTAATGTCTTTATTATTTTGAAGCTGAAGTAAACAGTACGATGTTCCAACTAGTTAACGTGCATGTTTGACAAATTTACCAATTATTTTTCTGTTATTTGTTGGTTGACAGAAGGTGATTTATGGCATTTACTATTAGTGAACAATACAGTATGCGATCGAAAGTAATCAGTGAGTTGATTTTTATTGTCATGCAGAGAGAAATGCCTCTGAACGAACAAGATATTGAATCATGTCAAATACTCCTCGGTAGACTTTTCAAGACAAATATTGATTTTGAGAAAAAATAATAAAACTGTATCACAGTTCAGCATAAATGGAAGGAACCTGAAAGAAACAACCTCTTTTACCTACCTGAGAAGCATCGTTTCAACTACAGGCGGAACTGACGAGGATATCAAAGCAAGAATCCGAAAAGCAAGACAAGCTTTCACTACTCTCAAGTCTGTGTGGAGGTCAACAACACTCAGCATCAAAAATAAGATCCGGAGTTTCAACTCCAATGTGAAGTCATTGCTACTATACGGATCGGAGACTTGCACTGCGCGTCATAAAGAGCATCTCAAACAAACTACAGACCTTCATTAACAGTTGTCTTCGCTCAATACTACTCAAGATCAGATGACCGGCCAGAAAAGATCAGCAACAGGGATCTTTGGGAGCGAACCAACCAGGAACCGATTGTGAAACAAATAGGCAGGAAGAAATGGAGATGGATTGACTATAATCTGAGGAAACCATCAAGTGACATCACTAGACAAGCCATTGCTCGAGTGGAACCCGAAAGGGAAGCGGCGAGTTGGTCGTCAGTGCGAGGGTGACTTGGAGGAGGTCATGTGAAGAGGAGATGAAAACGTGCGGGCAGACATGGAACCAGGTGAGGACTCTAGCAGAGAACCGAATGCAATGGAGACGCACGGCTGAAGCCCTATGTTCCTCTAGGAATTAAAGGATACAATAATAATAATAGTCACAGTTCAGATGAATGAATTCTGAAAAATGTTTATTTTAATCTAGTTTATCATAGTGCACTCAGTCTTCGTGTTTGGCGATAAAATATCAGTTTTAAAGATTCTTTATAGACATTTTTAAACAAAATGATTTTGAGCGAATAATTGTTTTCAATACATTCTTCCTCAGGCTCTACAGTTATAAACCCATGAGTATTGTAATACAAATAGCCATTAAAGGTATGTGAAAATTATACTGGAAGCTGTATTGGGGTACATGTATAATATGAAGTGAGATTTCAGTATTTAGTATTGTCAAATGAATGTTTATAAAAAATTTATACAGTCATTCCGAACATTAGATAAATTGTGAATAGACAATAGGGTGATACACTAATGTTTTTATAGTCAGCGAATGTAAGTTTCATTGGGGTTAGGGGTGAGTGATATTCAATGGTTTGCGAGGAAAATGATTATGGCAAAATACATAAAAACAAATACCGAAAAGTGTGGAACACTGAATGTAAATTCAAGCAAGGGCTGACAGATATCAGGTGTAGTGATAAAATAAGGAGGTTAAATTGTGAACTATAGTAAAATACTGGAGACATAATAAGCTAAATGTAAATTACAAAAGCTTGACACATATTAAAGGTAATCATAACATGAAAATATGGATGAATATGTCCCTGCTGACCATATAGTAGGCCAGGGTAAACCATGAGGATTAATGTGCTTCTTTTGCACACATAGATACGGTTGTTTCTTGTTAATCTATATAGCTTCTGCTTTAGCTAAGAGACGTAATCGTGTGCCTTCAGACAGATTGTTTGGTGCTCGATATACAACCATAAATGACTCATCTATTTTGATGTGGTTTTCACTATCTACTAGATGAGGCAAAATGGCACTATTTAGGGATTTAGTTACACTTATTCCAAACCAAACAAGGAACATGTTCACGATTGTCTAAAGATATATTCCTCTGAGTTCGATCTATATAACTAGCTCCAAATGAGTAGTTGAATTTATACACACATTGATGTGGCCGTCTTGAGTAATTTATCTGTGGTGCTCTGTGTCAGTAACGGCTGGTTTAGAAATTGATGTGTAGCTCTGCAGCACTGAAAGTTCTTTCAACTGATCTGATCAACCTACGGCTTAATATGACTGAGATTCGGACAGACAGTTTCACACAAACTTTGTGTATATATCGGGTTAATGCCTTTGTTTCTTTATTATTTGGTAAATAATACTGATTCTTTTGAGTCATTACATTGAACTGTAACAAATGGAGGACATAAAGTTGTCGGAAAATCAAAACGGACATTCATAACTCTGAAATCAGTGCAGAAATCCGTTTCAACCGGTATAAAGAACAAGATTTGGATTCGCGACACTAATATCATATCAGTACTTCTATATTGCTCAGAGACTTCGAGCATCACGGAAAGCATTCCCAGCAGGATTCAGACTTTTATCAACACCTGCTTTTATTCCAAACTGAAGATCAGATGGCCAGAAAGGATTAATAACGAGAAACTCTGAGAAGAAAAAACAACTAAGAGCCTGTTGCTCAACAAATTTACCGGAGAAAATGGAGGTGCGTTGGACAGACAATGAAAAGACTGTTAAGTAATATCACTTGCCAGGCCGTCAAGTGGAACTCGAAAGAGAAACAACAAGTTGGGTGTGGGTCCGAATATGACTTGAAGGAGATCGTATAAGGAAGAAATAAAATTTTATAGGCAATAGTGCAGCCACCGGGAAAAGACTGAACAGATGTGCTGCTGAAACCGTGTGTTCCATTCAGAACCTGATACTGATAGCCACCTATGTGGCAGATACATTTTCTACTTAAAATAACGGCTTAGTTATATTGTGACAAATATCATCCACCTTGTGGTTTTTTGAGCAAAGTGTACTGAACTTAAGAAACTTTCCGCTGATAAAGATAGACATCACGAGGAACGTTTTATGCCGTATCGATCACTAAGTTATGTGAAATCACTCTTCAAAATATATTACACAATAGTTCATTGATATTCCGATTAATATTACTATAAGAAATCCTGAAATCGTAAAGAATAACAACATATAAACGTTTCTACGAGTAAAAGAATAATGTGGTTATTTGTTATGCGTTTAGCTTAGTCAAAAATCCAGAAAACTGTGAATTTTGAAGGGAAGCGCATCATCTTTTTTGTTTCATTGATTTCTTGTTTATTTAAAAAAATCACAGGCTGACATTTTGATTGAATATGGTGTTATGGAAAACAGGAAACAAAGTATTCTGGGGAATGAAAATAAATCATTTGCCTCCTTTTAGGTATTGTTGTTAGTAAGTTAAGGTTTCACTGCCTAAAAGTGTTGATTTTATGTGAAAATAATCTTGATGCAAGTGTCAATCAATCATGTTTAACAAAATGTCAGATGGAAGCAGATGAATGTTAACTCAAACATTCATCTTTCATACATGTGAAATAAGTAAGTTTCTTTTATTATTCTTAGTTATTATTTTTCTTTCGTGAATTGTGGTAAAATTTAGTTTTTACGCATCCAAGTTTGCTACACTGAATATTTAGTTCAAATCTAAGAATGAACAGAATGACCTGTTCGGTAGGGTAAAAAGGATGAAAAGGCTGCTTCGTTCTCACCACAAGTGTGCAACTGTTTATTTTGTATCTCGCTTCCACTCACATCCTTCACAGGTTAAATCAATCACACTCTGGGCTTCCTCAATGGAATCTCAAACATTTTTTGCAGCACGCTGTTCTTTGCCAATTTTATGTGGTAGAAGATAAAACGTTAAAGCCATCATTTCATATATATTCAAAGAAAAACTTTAGACATATAACGCATTTAATCTAGATAAGACCATATTTACTGCAGTTATTTCTTACAATATTTTATTACGAAAGGGTTGTGGAGTAAATCGACCATTTTTCCTCCTTATTATTATTATGGCATGAGTACTTAATTTCACTACAAAGGCTATTTTATCAAGCTGACGCTCTACCTCATTAATAGCATAGTTTTTCAATAATCTATCACTGCTAACCACATTACAACCAGTTATTTAGTAAAAGTGCTACAAAATGCTTTTGATGCACTTTTACTGTTATGAGTCACTAGGAATTAGTGAGCCAAAAACGTTAATTAAATTATCCGTCGCAAACTCATTGAAAATGTACACCAGCTAATAAAGCAGAGTGTTTCACAGAGTTTCCATTTCCCTCAGAAATAAATTGTTAAGTGAAAATCTTTACAGAAACATTTCATTAAAAGTACTGAAGCCCTCAGATTTTGTATTTAAGGCTATAGGTGTGGCCGTCGTTTTAATGCTCCGGGGGCTACTCACTCAGCCGCCCAACGTATCGATTTTGTTTTAGCGGCAGGAAGTAAGGAAGTGAGCGGGGAATTTTTTTAACGAGCACTTATACAATGCTACTTTTATTATGGACAATATTTTGATGCCTGACTGGTTTTGTTCCTCATTTAAGATCCATACTTTAAGAAAATGAATCGTAAAATAAGACATCATTTAATTGTGAAATTTATTACAAACAAGCGTCAGCTAGGGATTACTGAGAACTAGAGGATATTAGGTAGCTATCTAGTCCTAGTCTTGTCTCTTCAGCAGAGCGCAATGTCAGCGTCACCAGGGATCAGCGCAAAAGCCTTGGTGCTATATGAGGCCAGTGCGTTGACTTATTTAAAAAAAACTAATAACCTCAGTATCAAACCCACTTACCCTAGCGACCACTAGATAGACGTCTTTGAGCTGTAGTGAGAAGTAGTGACCAATACGGTCCACAATGTTGGGGTGAACTGAATGCTCACTGGTGGCAGTGGCTAGCATAAACTGACAGAAACTAGCATCCACAAATATTTGAATTCCTACCTAGTAGTGGGATAGTCAACGGTTTGCTGGCGTAACCTGAAGGTTAATTCCATATGAGGCCCACTACCGAAGAGTCCTAAATTAGGGTAAAACAGCTGTCCAGTGTTCTATGTCTCTAACTCATGTCGATTCCTAACAATATCCATGTTGAAATTAATTGAAATCCCTATATAACCCGTATTCTAAAAATATCATTTATTTAAAATCGTCATTATACTCTGCCGGATATAATATGAATCTTGAAAAATGAGAACCGATCACTGCACAAAATTTAATTTGACGGTAATCGATGTGTGGTGTACACACCACTTTTCATGTGTAGTATTTACATAAATCTGAAGATAAAGTAGAATTTACGACTAATTGATATAGGGCTGTGTTTCATTACAAACAATCATTTTGAAATTAGTTCTGTATTTATTGTGGAAAATTCTTGTGACTAACCTTCTACATACGTGACCTATTATTTCACTTAAGTCGATTGTCTCTTCGAACAACAATTACGTCAATAATTACAGAAAAACCAAACATTCTGGTTACTAGTGTTAAAAAAGTCCGTTCAGTACTGACGGCGTTCTTCCCTGCTGTATGTTTAACTTTTTTTACAAGTCAGATGACATAGTTATTATTGAAGTATTTGCATAACTCAATACTTCAGAATAAATGTTAAGTATTTTAGTCTGCTGAACATCTGTTCGACGCCTTAATCTTCACTTCAAACAAGGGAAATCAATGGTATTCTAATACAGTTTGCCTGAAAACAGAATACTCATTATTCATAGAAGTGATTTTGTGATGATTCATAACTACAGTATGCACATGTAAGTCTGAAAGCCTACCATTAAAATGCACAAATGCAAGTGACGGTTGATAGTGTGATTCGCTGTGGATAGTAAAGGTGATAGGAGATTTCTCTGATTAGAAATAGAGTTTTTTGTAGCACTTCTATTGAGAATTTAGCTTAGTGATTTTAGCTAAGTGAAACACTCATATGTAAATTCCTCAGTCTTTTTGCGTCATGCACATTCGTTCTGAATGTTCTTGCCGTTTGGACGAGGGATTATGGGTTGTTCTGGTGATCTTCTATGCCTACATAACTTCACTGATCGCACTGGTTTTAACTGCATTCAAATCATTTGAAACTTTAGTACTGCTGATGAAATTCTATTGACTATCATTCCCTATGACAGACAGATTTTCTTATACTAAACTCAAAATTTCCCATATTTTGCCTGCTAGTTTGTGTTCATTGATGCACAAGTAAAGCAGAATTCCGTTTTGGCTAATGCAGTGATTTTGCAATCGGTTCAGATTGAGCACAGATGTTTCTTGGACATTAATATTTTTATTTATGACAGTCATAAAATGTCTCTCCTCTACTCTTCAAAAGAGTAATGCACTATGTTCTAAATCTTCATAATATTCGTATACAGACTCTTTTATTCCACTTTGGATTGTTGTTATTGTAACTGAGTATTTGTTCGGTATGAGTCGACTTTTTCTATATACTTGTGTTCCCATTTTCACCATGCTTTTCCCCATTTCTATATGGCATCGAGAAATGGATTTTCGCTGATTCCTCTTCTGTTTTGAATTCGACACCGTTAAAAATAATGTTGATTTGATCATCACTGCCTTCTTAGTTATTTTTTGTCATCACGACAAATATTTCCTACATGATACGTTTCCAAACTATTTGGTGAATGCAATGAAAAAAAGCATCTGCAGAGAAATAATCACGGTCAAGGCCTCCGATTCATTCTTAACTTGGCGGTGAAGGTGTCTAGAAGGGTAATAGACGATTCTCGATTCAACATTTGAGACCAGAGACATTGTTTCAATGTTACACCATGTGAGTACCTTCCTTTACTGAAAGCCACACATTCATTTAATGTATGGTTGAAGATTGTCATCATAATCGACTAGTCCCGGAATGAGAAAAACAGAAGTTCTTTTATGCATGGACAGAATGAAAACTCAAGGGGGCCAGTATGTCTTGAGGAGTCCAATTGCACATCACTTCTAACTTCTGCTAATTTGTGATATATAGCGGAACCTACAACCAGGGTCTTCGGCGAGCAGTTGTTTGTATGTTTAATTCATCTTACGCAAGGAATCATTACAGTAGCTTAATCTAAACGCCCTCATGTTTTTTGATTTTTTAGAAAACAAAAATGATTCCTCGCCGCACAAGTCCTAAGTATTATTACTACTAGTAGTAGTAATGGTGTCTGTTGTAATTGTATTACTCTAGGAACTGCCGTTTTCAGTGACTGGGGATGCTACTCAATCATCATTAAAAAACATCTGTATCTTATTCCCACATACATGCTACATGGGTGTTCCTTCCATATTTTCCTTTCTATTTACCAGTGGTTTCGAAATCTCTGAATCAGTGAATGTGTGTCAGTAAATCTAGATAAAAGCATTCAGAGTCTTTATTGACATGCTTTCAAATAATAATTGCCTCTCAAAATTGGAGGTTTTGAAAGTCAATAAACTAATGAAGGTCTTTTAGATGGAGGCGAAGGTTAAGCCGAGTTTATCAATAATGTGTCTGTGAAGCAATGGCAGTTAATTTTCCATTTAGATTTCCGTTACCAGTACACTCAGCTTAGCATATGTTTCACCAAGACATGTGCTTCTGGTGCAACAGATTTTTACCACTGTTTCTAATGTAGTCTTCTAGTTTAATGCCTTTGTTTTTTTAACAGTTTATCTTATTATGACAGGTGTTTTAAGCTGTCTTAACCAGTGAAATTTGTTTCCTGGTTTAATTGCTGTCCAGTTATCATACGCATAGACTTTTTCACTTGCCTATATTTTTTTAGACATTACAATACTGTTCAGTAATACCAATGTCCTAAAATGTAAAGTTTTGATGATTTGTATTTGAACAGTAATTAGACTACTAACCAAATATACTTGATTAGTTAAAGGTAGCTATCTCTTACAATTCTTCAGTTATCTACATGCTGCGTTTTGTTTAAAGTAGTTTATCTACTTATAAAAAAGTTAAAATAGTCGTGTTTGTCAGTCATTGTAAAATAGAAATGTTCAACCATAGTGCCAAACGTCGTGTAATAAATGTATTTTACATGGTCTACAATATAACTTCTCTTCCATGGTAGATCTGCATAAGCAGCACGAGCTCGAGATATTTTTACATCAAACAACATGAAAAAATATCATTTATTTGTCTCTGAAATGAAATAGAATATTATTTAGTTCCATTCAGTTATCAAAACAGAAAATAATAATCCGTTAGTCGAATCTTAACTATCGTTATTGCAAACTAAACATTAAATTACTTACTTTGGTGGTAAATCGGTTTCTTAAAATCTGTTTTATTAGTAGTAAGTTTCATATTTAGCGCGAATATTAAGTTTGTAGGATACTACATCACGGTAAATATAAAGAAATCCAAAACGGTCAGTAATGAACAGTTTTATCTTATTGAATAATTAAAAATAAGAGTTATTTGCAACCAGCTTATTCAGCTTTTATTCAAAACCACACATATTTTAAGATTATTGAGTGAGAACAACACCTTTAGAAAACACAATGTCTTAAAGTTATAATAAAATTCATATGTGTTGTAGCCAGAAAAGTGAACTATAAAAATGTGTGCTCTAGACCTTCCAGTTCGTATCTAAACAATACGTACTTGCTTATGGAAAATAAAGTTTTGATTTTGAAGTGAATGACAATAGGTAGAACAAAAGATTTACGTGAATTATTTTCCATTATGTACTGTGGTGAGACATGTCTAGTATTAAACAGCTTTTCTTAGACATCCTCAAACTGGTTAATAGTGGATTTGGTAGACAAGAGTGGAGTTTTCTAGGAATTTCTAACTTTGAAAAGTTTACAGCATAAATTTTAACATAATTAAACAAACGACTTATCGTAAAATGTTGATTTTTATTCCAAAAGCACAGGTCAGTTGAAATATGATCTCAAGCAGTAATGTTAAACAGTTATTACTTTCTGATATCATAATTAAAGTGTGTTCTAATTGCAGTGAATAAATATTTGTAATAGTCTTTTGTCTGCCACCCATAATAATAGATTTATCTGGTAAATTCCTACCACTGATTGGTTTATTGAGTTGTACTCTCAACATTATCAACCACCTTTTGTTGGTATGTAGAGTAACATGAGTAAACCAGTCAAGACAACTTTCTTAGCGGCTATTGTATTACCGTTAAAGTACTTTCATATGCTTTCTGAAATAAAAGACGGCATAGTTTTTGTGCCATATAAAGAGACGGGGGAAAATAAATAAATCCGATGTGCAACCTAAGTCACATATACACAATACGAGTGTATCAAAGAATAGCTGTCAGCGTTGTCAAAAGCCGTTTAAAATGAATGAATTCTAGAGACAAAGTAAAATTTTTATGTCGTAGCTTCTTTACCACACTAGTGCTTTCATTTAAACTGAGATTTCCCTCATAAAATGTAAAAAACCAGTTGTCTCAGGATATTTCCTTTTGGAAATACTTATAATGTATGATTAGACTGGCCACTCCACCGAATTTTCGCAGACTAGGATAAAATGGTCTTCGAGTTAGCTCTGCCTTTTAGCAACCTCAGGTCATGAGAACATTCAATCTGAATTCATTCAAATATCTATAGACACTAACATCTTATAACTTATGTTTGGATTAGAAATAATGTCGAGTGAATACTACTCCTAATGAAGGCATCACAGAAAACTCAGCTAGAGTGATCAAAAGTGTCAAATGATGAGAGAAGAGATTCCTGCCTTCAGTCTAAGAATTTATCCACCATAAGCCAAGAAGTACTGATAAAATTACATGGAGAGGTTAAAATGGTCAGTTTGCCAAATTATTTCTCTTCTCATCGTCAGACTAGTAAGACTGTATAGAAAATATGAGAACTGCATTTTCATTGTGGATAAAATTTATTTTGATGAAGTCTCACAGTCTTATAGAGTAATATTTACTGATGACATTTAGAGTACAATTTATTGCTTATAATCAAATCAAGTTGATATACTCTATCACAGCTCACAAGTTCTATTCTTATATGAAAGATCCGCATTTGTTTGCATTTGAGAAATGAAGAATTCACACTAGATATTGTTTATCCTATCGTCCAATAGATTTGACTTCTTTACGTTTTCCTGATAAGATTCAAAAATCTCAGATCAACTAATGATTTATCATCGGAGTAAAAACAACTGAGGGCATATATTCCATTACTTTGATGAAGAGTAACTGAAAAGTAGTCGAATCTCCCTTAGATAGGACAAAAGGCATATTTTCTGATGTGCGTAAGCAGTAGTCAGCAGAGTACATGTATTCCTGTTTACTGGAACGTATTACCCCATCTGTTTTATACAGGCATACAGATTAATTAACAACGAAATTAAAGTGGGTTAATGTCATATCAAACGTCATTCACAAGTTCTTCGAGTAAACATACCACAGAGCAAGCAAACGATCTACCCAATGATCTTCAACAACCATTCAGATCACTGCTTTTCGTTATGCTCGAAATACATGAATTAAACTGTCGTTTTTATCCACTATTGCTTGGATTCTGGCTCCAGTGCATAGAGTAGAATGTTTTTATATGAAGATGTAGTGAAGTTACACACGTATACTCACATGAATGGTGGGTGCTTTTCTACTATGTACAGCTTCTTGTGGCAGAAAAACTATATGGAATGGTATGTTGCTTAATACATTGAATTAATGGGAATTTTCGTAGTAAATCTAAATTAACAATTACGAATATGCTGTGCATTTTTCTGCACTGTATATAAAAGCGACCACTAACACATAATGAAGCTTAAATTGAAAACAACCGGCATCGTCAAGACACCTTTTAAACCGAGTGGGGTTGATTAAGCAATTTAAATAAAACCCCAGTATGGTTGTTGACATCAAATGGTGAATTAAATTTGGATAATCCGGTTATATGGTACTAGTCTAGAGAAGGAATTCAGCCAGCCTCTGTCTTACTTCCTATTAAAACACAAAATAATCGAGCAAAGAATATTCTTTTAGATAAATTCCTCTTCCAGGCTCTACAATTATATATATGTTTATATACCTATATATATATATATATATACCTATTACCAAATGGTTGGTGAGATCAAGGACTCCAATACATACAGAAGAATGAAGAGGATATTAGCAGTCATCTTTTCTAGGAAACGTATGTCGTACTTTTAAACAGACATCAGATTTCGTAGATCTCATCAATGGAACTTATACAAATTCCGTTGAAAGGCTTTGGGGCCGACTGAAGATGGGAAAACGAAGAGTAAGTGAATCACAGAATGATACGACTTAACTATTCGGATAAATTTATGTTAAGATACTGATCTCAACTATCTGGAACAAATATAAGAAACTGAGAGTTATTTGTAAAACATTAAAGACTGGTACCCTTTTTTACCCTTTTCTCAGACTTTTTGCCTACCATAATAATGTCGGAAACACAAAATTTCCTTTTGTATGCAGCGGTCCTGATTTATTGGTCATGGTTACTAAGTAGGTTAATCTCCTGGTTTGTGATATTTTACATTTGTTGATCATCGTCTAGAGGAGATGTAAAGTGTCAGTTTCGATTTCAAAATACTTTCAGACAGACAAGAAAAAGTATCACGTCCAATGCTTTCATTATAGTTTTTTTACTGACAGGTAGTTATTGTGTGAAATACGTGCTTCTGTACTCATGGTATCTTCATGAAGAAAAACAGTACATGAAAGCTCAATCTTGTTGAATCTAATCAACAATGACTGCTAAGTAAACCGTAACAGTACTTTCAGAATAATTTGTTTCTTATCATAACACATTTCACTATAGAGTGGACCAAAGCCTTAGGAATAATACTACTGCTTATATGCATATATATATCGCTTCCATGTTTCTATTCGCCCTAGTTTTCGCATTATCCCTAGCTAAGAATGAATGACTATGAAAGCTCTGCTGTCGGCCAGCTAATCCTGTGAACCAAAATTATCGTTTATCCATCATTTTTAGCTTAGTTCTATCTACTAACACATTCATTTATTTCTCGTAATGTTTTGTAGTAGATAGTAGGATAGATAATTACTAATAGAAGTATCTTCACCCAGTGCTTGTGCCGACAGACTGAAAACTAAACGATTACAGTCCTTTCAACAATTTGTTTAGGACATTCACAAACCTTATTTGCCACAGATCAGTTACCTGACTACTAAACTAAAATACCACGTATTGAAGTTTGAGAGGCTGCTGCGATTACTATATCTGAACTTAAGAGTAAAATTAGCTACATATAGTCTCTTTCTATTTCAATCTTCGCATAGTCACATTAAAGCCTTAAATAAGCCTTAATTTCTCCAAGTTTTATGTCTCACCTTGTTAAACAGAATTGGTTGATTTTTGAAATCCAATAAAAAAACTGACCAAACCTCACGTCTTCACAAACGAATACTTTTATTTTGATTGACACCTATACTTTCACATATTTCAAAATGTCTTTTGGTCAAAATTGTATAAGTTGACACAATTCCCAGTTAATGCAGACCAAAATCATGACATCCTAAAACTTAAAAAAGAGATGCAGCTAGTTTGCTGCAAGTTGTCGTATCGCTTTCTTTTATTCGTTTACTTTAATATCAGTAAACTGAAGCAGTCACTAAATTTTTTTTCGGAAAGGCAGACAAAACTTATTTACTTCTGTATGGGATTTGAAAATTCAAATAGCTGTCTTTATAGCTTCTAAATTTTAAGTGGAAATATTAACTAATCTTTTTAGTCAAACTAAGAGAAGTGATAGATCACAGGCTACATGCCTGAGTATATCAGTGAGGTTCATGAAATCAGTTGTATTCGCTATTTAGATCTAGATGTCTTACTTATGGTTACATATGTACTGAAGCACCAAACAACTGAAACGATTACTTCTGTTCAGTCATATGTAAAAATCCTAAACCTAGATGGCACCAGTCAAGTGACCATTATAGACTTAATTTCCCAGCATACTGTGTCACAGCCACCGACTCGGTTCCACAGTATAATGCATAAAATAAGCGAATTCAGTTTGAGTCTAAGGATCTATGGATTTAGTGAAGCCTAGAAGAGCAATAAAACTTATGGAACCCGTAAAACTAAGTATTTCTTTGATTATAACTTGATTCCAACCAATATTTTGGTACAAGTATGGAATTTTCAGCATGTGATATCGGTAGCCCAAATTTTGCAGGCCAACCATTGATTGGCAGGGGGTCGAACTTCGGACCATGTGCATGGTCGGCGAGAGTCTTAACCGCTGTGCCACCGATGCATACGTTGTGATATTTAAATATTTATGTATATATTACACACATAGCTGAAGCACATCAGCTGAAACCACAGATTTAAAAAAGACAACTAAAAAGGTGATGACAAGTAGGTGAAAACTTTGGTAGATTTTTTATCATACATAATATCCAGAAATTGAACTTCTCGTCATAACATCAGTCAAGAGGACTTCCAAAGTTTATTTTAAGCCTAGATACCATTTGTTAAACTATTGTTCATTATACGTTCCAGTGGACTTTTTTCAGAAATATAGTTTCAATTAGGAGGGTATTTAACTGCTCGATATCAAGAAAAGACTTTTCTTTATTTTGTGCTCAGGCATTTTAGAACAACAAGCTGCAAACCAATTTTGTTGTTTTTATTTCCTACCACAATCTCAGACAGAAAAAACATAAACGCTTAAAACTAATCCTTGTATAAGTGTGTCGTTTATAATGATAGGCGAGATCTTTCTCAGTGGACAAGCTATAGAAAAATGTAATCTTAGCATAACTTTAGCTGTATTTTCACACAGTATAAGTGGTTGTGAATTATAGTAAAACCTCCAATTGATGGACATTTCATGTCTTTAAAAGCGATCATTAAATGAAAATTTATACTGATAGATTGTTTTTACACTTTGGATAAACAGGGCTAAATGACTTGGATTTTTTTTTGCAAAAAAACCTATCATAAAGAATAAGCGTCAACTGTTATTTAAAAAATTGGGAAACTAGGCATCAAGTCTTAAAGATTCATTAACACGGAACTGTTACTGATGAAAAATTTCAGTGCATGCCGACTAGCAATTTATGAATCAAATTGGTGGACAGACGACAGTGTTACTTCAACTTTTCACTGTTAACAGAATTGTGTTTTTTTAGGCAAAACTGGTAATGTTAAGAGGCGCAACTTGACATTAGCACCTGTCCTACAACTTTCAGTGTGAATTTCGCGTTATTGCTAGATAACTACCGGAATAATGAAAGATTAAAACGGTCATATATAAATCTCAGACTTCAATGATTAATTCAAATATTTTATTTATTTGAAAGTACCCTGTAAAAAAGCATTCGAGTCAAATTGCTAAGGAAACGGAATTATTCATTCATTTAATTATAACTGGCATTAATATTTTGGAAATATTTTTAAATGATTGGTAGTGTTCAAGCGACAGTCGGATCTCTGGAACATTGTGTTAATCATAGTTTGAAAAGCTATTCTCTTCATGTTGTTTTTTATCACCCGAATGTCAGAATTCCCGCTTTCTGTTTTAAACGTAAATATTATTACTATAATACTTTCACAACCTCTGGCGTGGTGGACGACTACATGATAACCTATGAGCAATAGAAGTTTCATATACTAAGCAGTTAATCCTAGTTTCAGGTGGAATCAGTTATTGAACGGCGGTAGATACATGAAGCACAGTCTTAGAATTATATATTAAGGGTGGGAGCGGAAGATGCTGGTGGTGGAATATATATGTGGTACATAACATTCATGAATATAAATAGGAAACTTAGAATATCACAAAAAGACACATTGACAACAATGAAAAATTGTCACAACAGTAAATAGCTGTTACGAATACAAATTCGTGCATTATGCTGAGTAGGCTGAGAAATAACATAAGTAAACGAGTAAATATAGTCATAATAACTTAGGAAAATTGACAAACACAAGACAAGACAAATTTAATATTCACGAAAGATACTCCAATATTAGACCCCTGATTCCTTCTGTTTACAGATATTTGATTTAGGAATTCAAATGTCAAACACTTTTTAAGTTTTCTGATAAAGCAAAAGCTACCAAGTTTTCAGAATGAGATTTTGTTATCCAATGTTGGTTCTTTTGAGAAGGTGAGAGTTTAATGCTTCACGAATTGACATGGGAAGTAACGTATTTGCCAAAACTACTCGTAGAAATTGACCTTCGTTGACTCTCCAGATATTCTGTGACGTAACGTCATCTCTTGATTCAATGGCTCAATCATTTTTGTAAAGTGACGTCTTGTCCTGCTTTATATAAGTTTATCAAAGCCTACTGATGATGATGATTTAATTTGGCCTTGTCCCAATCTTGCTTGTGATTTTTGAGTACTCGTTTCACACTCATAAACGCAAACTCTGGAACTTTCCACTTTCTCCGCTGTTTTCCGCATCTGTTTGAGATTAAAATGAAGGTGAAAATCTTCATTCTCACTGCACAACCAACGTTTTCATTCATATTATGCACATGGAAAATAACCTTCCCATTGTGCAAATTTTTCCTCTTCTTCGCCTTTGTATTCGTGTTTAGGAGATTTCTCCGGTAAGACTTGTAAGTAGATAATATTACATCTCAATACATAAAGTATATCATGCATATTTGAAAAAAAAAAATGACAAATGAAATAAAAAGCGAAATAAAATATAAGTAAAGCTTTTGCATACTTAATTTAAATAAAGTAGTATGTTGTAGGATAGAAACATTCATGCCTAGCGAATGAGAAAATGAACTACACAAATAAAATATGATAGTAAACCAAACAGTAAATTTAACCGGCACAAATAAACAATATGATATGCGAAATTAAAAGACATTTTTATAAAAAAATACCGTTCAATGATTATTACCATACACAGTGGTAGCATGTCTTAGATACATGCAGATAGACTGATACTTCAAATGCATTTCAGATGTTACACATATCACGCACCATGAAAATATACTCATCGTTTAGAGGTAAAATAAAAGGGTACACATGCAGTGCGTGTATGAATAAAACCTGAGATTTCTGATTACAGGAATACTAAATCAAAAATGCTAGAGTTTCCAAATACATTAGATTTTGTATGACTTCATGAAATGAGTGCTTCCTTGAATCATAATTTTAAATTAGAAGTGAATCAATTTTCATCTAACGTGAAACAGACCTAAATGACCTTTAATTGATGGAATATACAGTTGACAATCTGATGTCCTATCATTTCGCATACCGAATATTTATGTCATGTATGTTTTTTCTTAACCTTAAAAGGAGTATGAAAAGTGATGATTTATGTGATTTCATTATGAAGAAAATTTATCTGATCAGGTCTCACATTGCCATACAGTAAGATGTACTGGTGACACTTTAAGAACAGTTTATTGCTCATAGGAATTAAGTATAACTGAATAACACTGTGAGAATTTATCAAATGAATTTCCTCCATAGGATAATTACTCTCTACCACAGTTACCAAGTTCTGTCCTTATCTTGGTCATTTATGTGTATTTCTCCTTTCTGGCTGACAATGTGTTGCCTAAAATACGAGCAATTTATGTCGACGAATCTTGAATGACAAGTTATTAACATGTATAGAACCTAATGTAGAGAACAACATGTGAACAGATATGAAATGACGGTATTCTAAAGGATTAAAATATGAATTACTCCATTTCAAGAGTGATGGGGAAGGATAAACAAAAATCGACTAGCCAATGTGTGATAAAATCGACTTTAAATAATTACTTAGTGAGGTTATGACTTGAAAAAGAAGATAAGCAAAGTAAAGGATATCCAGTATGTTGCTAAGGTACTAAGATGCATTGCGAGATCCAGTTCAGTTAAGATCTTATATGCTTCACAGTTTTCGTGATGTGTCAGATATCGTGGTTCCCTAAAGTACACGTTTACTATACTTGTTAAAAGTTCATATGGCGTTATATCTCCACCACTTTATTGATGTCAACTTACTTTTGGTAATTTCTGCGAATCATATTGACCAGTTTTCTATGTAAACTAAACACCCACTTGTAGAAAATATCTAGAAAATTATCAGTAACTTAGACCAAGTATCCCTGTTACTGACTATATATCAGTGAACTTGGTTAAAGTGAATACTTAAAGGTAAAGTGATATTAGAAGTGGACCAGTTACTGCTAGCAGTGTAGGAAAGCGAAACAGGAAATAATTTATTTATCACATTACAAAAGCAAATGAATTTTTACACCTGAACATACACATTTACGAAAATGAATTGTCTTACAGATGAAAGCATTCTTTTATTTGTGCACAATGTATACACCATATTTTATTCTGATAAATACTAACTGAATAGTGTTTATGTGTTGGTATGGTTTTTCTTAAAAATTAAATAGGCGTTAGCTCAGTAAAATCAAGCGAATAAGTGAAGCGGAAAGAAAGAAAAAATAGGGCTGAATGCAATGAACTCAATTCTTTCTTTATGTGCAGAAAATACTTTTTTTCTCTCTTTGACTGATTTATCTATGTGATGTTTTTGTTCATAATATGTTTTTCGTTTTACTCACCAAGGTTGCTCATAGCACGTTATGCAATCTAGAAAAGTAAGCAAGTATAATTTCGAAGTAATTGTTGGAAATTAAATGAAAAATAGTCAGGCCATTAGAACTGTGCACTCACAAGTGGATGAGGTTTTCAAATACTGTCCACAAAATGTTCACTATCAGATTTTATGAATTATGATCATTTAACACAGAACAATCGTCATTCGCTAAACAGTAGTTCGTGCTAATTAATGTTAAAACAAAAGTAAGAATATTTAATATGACCCGTTGCACAAGACGTAGCTCTCGAGGCCCAAGTGGTCTAGTGGATAAGGCTTTGGTGTTTGAAACTATGGGTACTGGGTGTGAGCCTCGGTGGGAACATCATCACTCACTGGGGAATGCAGGCACTTCCAGATGACGAGTCCCAAATAGGACGAAACGCTCATCCTGGATTCCACTGCTAGTCACCATCCACCAATCAAATTATAAAAGTGAGAATACTTTTGAAAGTCTATTAGTTACATGGTCAAATTGTACAAACTTCTTAGTGTGCCTAATCTAATTCTCAAGAGAACCATGGCAGTGTGAAGCAGTCGAACTGGAAGATTTTGGCCAGTGTGTACTTCGCCGTTATCATTTACTTTTTATTCTACATTAATGGCAACTTATGTTTGTATAATACTATGTAATACTATGCTTCAGAATATAAAATATTACTGCAGATTATAATTAAATATGTAAACTGGGCAATGGTACATAGAATTTCAATTTTGCACATAAAGATATATATACGTGTACATATAAAATTTGTTCAAATTAATTTTGGGAATTAGATAACCAGCTTATAATTAAAAGAACAGATGTTTATTTTGTTTTGGATATATATTGATGTAAAAGACCAGACAGTTTTCCTGTTTCAAAAACACAAGAAACATTTTAAAAAATTATGATTTGCTTGTTTAATTCCCGTGTATTCATTAATCGCATAAACGATAATACAGTGTATGTAGCATAGAAAATTGTAGTTTTATCAGTAATGCAGATTATCAAACTGCTTTACTAACGATCAGAATGGTAGAGGGTGAATGAGATTTGTATGATGTAAAGTGTGTGATCATCAGTGTCTAATGTTTTTCCGAACAAATTTTCATCAAGTTACTTCACCCACTTACATTTAGAATTTATAATATTAAAATCATTTTATGGAACAAAATAATTACATTTTGCTTACTGACAACTATTTGACAACAAAGTATGAGACATGTTGGCATTTGTTAGCGATGTGTACATAAAATTACTAGGGATGATTCTTAAGAGTTTTACTTTTAGGCAAAGTTTGTCACACACTACCATTAGATTAGGAACCGAGAGGTTGAACTAATTTTGGGATCTTCATCAATGCGCATGTGTTACTCCATCAGGATGCGTCTTGCTGAAGAAACCCAAACTAGCATGAAACAGCTTCTTAGGAATCCCTGGGTTTCAAAACTTCTTAAAACTGATATCAAATCGTGATCTAGGCTGAAATCAGTGAAATCCCCAAAAACAAACACACAAAATTTATATAAACTGGTTGTATGTCCTCCTCGTAGCCTGGTGATGTTCCTGGTACAATACATTTGAACCTGCATAGTGTTTAAATACCTTCGACACACACTTCTGACTGATGTAAAATACGCATAGACATGATCATTAATAGGATTTCACCCGTCACAAGCAGTTTTCAATAATCGTTAGAGATATTTTTTTTTGATTACAGCTTGATTCCACACCGTATTTTTGGTACAGGTATGGAATTTTCAGCATGTGATATCGGTAGCCCAAATTTTGCAGGCCGACCATTGATATCACGTGTGCGTCGGCAGGGGATCGAACTCCGGACCATGTGCATGGTCGACGAGAGTCCTAACCACTGTGCCACCAACGCACAAGCAATTGTGGGAATTTTGTTTTTTTCCAATCATAGATTTTCATGCCTGCTTATTACGATGAATATTTGATAAAACAAATGTAAATTTATGTCTGTTTCAGCAATCGTGTGTGGCCTTTAAGCTTGAAATGTAGATTTTAAAATCATAAGGTAGATTTTACCTGAAATGTATGCCTATTTGTTGCATAGTGACCATACAAGGCACTTGAACACTTGTAAAACAGAATAGAATTAATATACACCTGACTTATAATAACTATGGTTAGACAAAAAATAATTGTCCATTTCAAGGTCAGTTAGTAGGCTGTCATACAGTTAATAACTTACAATGTCGATTGTAGAAGCTAAATGTTCAGGGTGTCGTACGTACTTACTGTTGATACAGAGAACGAGGAAAACGAAGCTTTTTTATTAGTTAAACATTTCATTTCATCCATAGGGGGAATCTATTATTGAAGCATACATGAACTGTGTGGATGGTCTGTACATGTTCCAGGATCTTAAACGTCAGTAACATTGAATTACACAACACCAAAAGTAACATCATTTTTGGGAGACAAATTTGATGTTATTGTCATAATTAGACTTAATTCACAGTACATGACTATGTAATTATGCATGTGAATCAGTAGGATATTGAATTCATAAAGTGAACATTATTTTAGAGGAAAATGAGTAAAAAAAATATAAATGATGAACACATATGTTTGACTGTATTTTTGGTAGATGTCTCTTAAACAGATGCAATAATAGCGCCTCATACCTTTGCAATCGGGCATTATATTGTCTATATTTAGTTCATCTGCGCTACCTAAAAATGTATTTTGAAGTAAAATTCGTATTTGCTCTACTTAGACCCATTGTGCATAAAGGTTTAATTGGTTTAACTGCCTCTCCTTCGAAAATCATTTAACTTATAGTGACATTAGGTATTTTTACCATCTATTGAACTAGACACTAGCTACAGGTTATTTTTAACTGTGTGCAAAGAATAAACGCTACTTTGTGAAGGCTTTGATTCAGATAGACATGGTAGTAAATGCAACATAAAACATTTTCATAGTGCTGAGCTGATTAGTTTGCTTCGGCTTTGCATTCTACTAGCTGAAGCACATCAGGTATGCTTACACACAGAAGTCACTGCTTCGTCTCGTATCTTATATTTGCATGTTACAGTGTAGTGTTGGTAGTTCACTAGTAGAATACTCGCCAACCACAAGCCTGATTCAGGGTAAGATTCCTGGCTGACGTACTACAAAGCCTCCCTAAGCCGATAGCAAGCTCAACAAAGCATATATATACACTGCAGTGTCTCTTTCGCAGTTACACACTAAGGAAAGTTCATTCCTTGGAATTAATAAGTCCGGATATCTAATTAATTAACAGGAAGTACTAAGAGATTAAACGGTGATTTTTCAAACTCTGAAAATAATAAATAAATACAGATAATGCAAAATTTTGCCAGAGTATCAAGTCTAGGCACACTGTTAACTGGTGATAAAGCACAGTCGACTATTATTATACCAGAAATGACAGCTCTGTTTAGATCTCAACAGGGAACTAAGTAATGTACATTTAAATAACTAATAGCAAACTGTATTACCTTCACAACGATTACTTTTATCTGGAATAGTGAACACACACACACATAAAAAATTCACTAAAAATCAAGTGTCAAATAATCTGACCATATATGTCGATAGGCAACTGATTGAGTAGTGTAGATTACTAGCCAAAATAAAATACAATGAAACTAATTCAGTTCATTGATTAATGAACAAGTATGTGAAATAACCGACTAAAAACACATCACTCACATCAAGTGAATCGCTGTTAACCATTGAATTGGTGATGTTATTATCAATATCATCTAAATTTGTAACTTGTATTGAATTTCTTTGTTCACACATATTATGAGTATCAAGGATGTAGTATTCCGGCTGACCATCACTGTTATCAGATATCACTAAATCACTATTAATACGATGAGTAATAGTTGGAGCTGTATCAGAATCATCAAACGGTGTGTTAGCATCATTTGTCATTGTAGTTTCATATTCGTCGACAGAAGAATAATTCGAGAAGTAACCAGATGTCGGTGATGATTTAACCTTCTTCTCCTTATAGCGTTTACGTCTTTCTTGTCTACGTTCAGACCAAGATTTTGTTGAGGTATCTACAGGAGATTTGATTCCATTCGGCTTTTTTTCTTCTAAGGATTTTTCATTGATAGTTATTCCCATTTTTTCAATTTCTTCGCTAAAATTTGGTGGATTTACGTTATTTTCACTTCCTCCTTGATAATGAGTTAATATGAAAAATAAAATTATGTAATAGGTTTTGGATTAATAAAGGAAGATATAATTTCAGGCAGTTGTTTTCATTGATACTTAAGACACTTTCATTACAGTAACTATTATTGAAGCAAATGTTCGAATTCGAAAAGTTACACATTGTTCAAATTTTCGTATTGAGTACAGCGGTTAAAAATTGTTTGAAAGACTGTATCTTTCTGTCGTAAGTAGGGTAAATTTCCTTGCATTTACTTACATCAAGGAGCGAATGTAATTACCTTTCGTTTTCAAGTATCACATGTATATATATATAT
Source organism: Trichobilharzia szidati (assembly GCA_944472155.2). NCBI lineage: Eukaryota > Metazoa > Platyhelminthes > Trematoda > Strigeidida > Schistosomatidae > Trichobilharzia > Trichobilharzia szidati. The sequence goes on along the minus strand of OX235279.1, from coordinate 64,157,101 downwards.
ATATATGTAAGTTTAAGAAGTCCTTATGTTTACTGTAGATCATTAGTCATTATGCGTCTTAGCTCTGTGACCTCAAAAACATAAACAACTGTTTCACCGTTTCTAAAGATTAATGGTTATGACCTATTTTAAATATTGCTTTAATTTCCTGTCAGACAATATTGTTTATTATCTGTTGGTCCAATGACAAACTTAACGTTTGTTTTGTTAAGCTAAACTCACCGGATTTTCTTGTAGGTTTTGTTTAACTGTAATCACATCTGATATTGTATACTTTAAATTGCAGCACATTGTTGAATATGCCGATATTTATGAGCTTCATAAATTTATTGGGTAATCAGTATACACATCGAAATTGGACTGCATATAATCCTATATTATCACTACCACTAGAATTTAACAAATCTTGCAGTGATATATTCTGTGGAAACCTGTTTAACCCAGTCACCGATCATTTATTATCAACAGGTGGCTACCATTCAGATTGTTAGCTCAAAAATACCTTGGAAATTCTATTTATCTAAGACTAATTTGGTCAGGTGAAGACAGTTATAACTGCATTTATTGGACAACTAATCGACACTTTTGTTTCTACTCAAGTTTTATTCCATTCATCTATTCTGATACACATATTTTTCATTAGATATACACGATGCTTTAACATGACATCTATTTTACATATCATAAGTAAACATACTTGAAACTTCACCGGTGATAGCTTGAGTTCAGGATGATGAATTTTACTGCTAACGTTTCGCTTCGTTCTCCTGTCTTAGACTAATTTCATAATTTTTACTTGATATGAGTTATTCTAAATGTAACAGTCACCTAGACAAATGTGACTTTTGACTGTCACTATTCTACCTCAACCTCTGAGTTACCTATTTTTATGTAGATGTTTCCGTGCATTCACAAAAGAAATACAGTATGTGGACTGACGCGGTAACATTTATAACCCCTAATTTGTTGGTTAACCATCCATATTTTCACTTCAGTTAATGAAAAATTATCATTTTTAAAAGAAACTTCATCTAACACTGAATTGTTTCTAAAATGCTGTTATATATTCTTTGCCATAAAAATCCGATTTCAGCTAACGCAGATTAGATTTTCTTATTTTTAACAACATATAACGTACAAAACCCATATTTGGATATGAAATAGCTCACTGTGTAAAATCTTTTCCATGCTGACTTCTGCAGTATTATTGGGTTTTGTGTAATCCAACTGATTTTCGTTGTTTTCAATAAGAAACTTATCTGTAGTTGGATTGGTCGATTGTGTTGTAATTTGTAGCACTGAACTAAATCGTTTTTTGTACCATTTCCATGCTTTCTCGGTTAAAGCAAATAAAAATCCAAGAAAACATAGAAATAAGGCTAATCCATATAGCCCTAAGTAGAACTGAAGCATTCTGTTCGCTTGCACTTCCTCTACAAATGAATATTTAAAAAAAATATTTTTATATACAATATAAGTACACAAATGAAATGATGGATTGTGAAGAAAATTATTATTGAATAAGTCACTAAAAAATAGAAGCATTATTTCGCCTTATTTTAGACATTCAGTCCAAACAAAGATTTAGATCCTTCATGTCTAATCACAGATCAACGTCAGTCAAAGAACTAGTGGAAAACACAGAGTACTGGACAACTATTTCGTCCTAGTTTAGTACACTTTGGAAAGTTTCAACGGTTCTCGAATTGATGTTAATCTGTGATTACACTTGGAACCAGTCAGATTCCTTACAAACCAGCACTTGAAAATACGGAGTATTTGTTGGAAACTGTGAACTTTAAAATAGAAAAGTTTTTAGTAAGATAATATCAGTCCATTTAGGAAAAAACCTTAAATTAGTTGAAATAAGCTTTGTGGTGAATTTATGCATGTGTATCCAATTGAAACCAAGACACTACGGATAACATCAAAGGATAAAAAATAGTGGAACAAAATCTGGAAGTTATGTGAGTACTTTCATGTGAATATGAGTGTTAAACTGTGCTTCAAATGTCATGATTAAATAAACAATACTGTATCAGTGTGTGTTATATCAGATACTATCATTCTACTATGGCTTCATGCAATTTATATCTCTAACACTATAATGTTTTGACTGCATCTAATGTTTTCTAAAATATTATGTTGAACGCTAATCTTTGTTGTAGAAAGTGACTTTTGTTTTTTATATTACACGCTTAAGTGCTTTGTCAATGAACCCATATTCTTTATATTTCAGCAAATCATCACTTACACAAATCTGTTTTTCGATTATTTACCTTGATTCAGAATTCGAGTACTTTCTGGTAGGTGTTGTTGGAAGTGTTAAAAGACTGTAACATGACTTTATCATCTAAATTTTACATACACATCATGTATTTGTTGCAAGTTTATCCAGCAGTAAGAGGTATGTCAGTTAACTTCTGAGCAGGTATTTATTCTGAAATGATCGAAATGCCAATATGTTGTATGTAATGACTGATGTCTTGAGTTGACTGTTGTAGAACATGAACGCATTAAACGTTGTAGTAACGTTTAGCTTATAATATATAATAATCTATAATATTTAGATTACAATGAAATGTTACGGCAGACTGGGAAAAACATACCATCATAGACTGTCAACATAATATATAATTTCTGCTTAGAACAAAAACACTGGACAAAGTCTTACTTAGAAATAAGATACGGAATGCTAATCTAATTGCTGTAACTATTATGTAAGTCGTCAGATTTCCTGTATCACGTAAGACAGACACTTTATTGAGTGACTAATTTTGGCAGCATGTGTATAACTGAGGCAAGCAATTAATACAAAATAATAGTGAAATTGGCTTAAAGTATCTTCAGGAGGCAAAGCATAATAAATCACGTATTTTCAAAACTTTTCAATATAGAGCTGAAACGATTTTGGTAGCTTAAGGCATATGAATGTATATACGCATACACTGATGACATCTTGAAACCTGTCAGTCATTTGGCGAAATACGTCTTCAGATTACGAGAATTAAAATTATCCGTTAAGGCCAAAGCACCATGTGAAAAACCATAATATCGACTGTAGTTTCGTTGAATTTCCCAACGTTAATAAGTTTTTCCAAAACCAATGGGTGTAAAATGACTTCAGCCATTACGTTTGCTTAATTTCATTTCCTGCAGCGACTAAATGGCAGACGAATTTTCAGTTCACTATTCAGTAGTGACTAATAAATCCAAAACACCTACCTTGAAGATGGTGAGACGTGGATAGTAAGGTGTGTTGAGTCAAGCGCGAATAAACTTAATCACTAGTAAGAAGGAGTAATGTTATACATATCTATCAAATAGGCAGTATTTAATAAACACAAGCTATTTCTGCCTCAGTCACTAGCTGACTGGTGACGTATTTACTCGAAGCTCGTGTTATCGTATTTGTACAGCGCTAAAAACAGCAAAACTACAGTTTGAAAAGTGTTCCTTGCTTTCCAAGGTTCTCAGCATGATGCCAGTTTCATTGATATGAGAATAAAACTTGGGCACTGTGGTAGAGTGTAATTCCATTATGGGTAAATTTTATTTTGATAGAGTCTCACAGTGTTATACAGTAATGTTTACTGATGACGTTTCGAGCACAATTTATTGCTCATAATCATATCAAGTTGATATGATTATGAGCAATAAATTGTGCTCGAAACGTCATCAGTAAACATTACTGTATAACACTATGAGACTCTATCAAAATAAAATTTACCCATAATGGATTTCTTCGGTTTTTTTATTTCGAAAGTTCTGTACTAAATAACTGTTGCTTCAAAAACGTCTACTTCCTGCTAAACTCTTGGCTACTTTACACCTCATCACTGTCTAAAATTCAAGTAATCTTGCTTTGCAAGAAATCCCAGTGAGAATCAAGAGAACTAAAAGTCAGGCCTTCAAGATAAGCGAAACTATACTCGAATAAATCTTTGAGATATATACTAAATCACCTTGATGACTGATAATTTTGGATAGCATTCATATGATGAATAGCCAGTGCATTTTCTCTGTTCACTGCAATCGGAATATACAATGATATTTAATAAGTAAAAGTAGCGAGGATAATACAGGATGGAAGCCTAAGAAAAAAAGCTATGTAGGCATTTACCTGTGATATGAATTCATATTTCTAAAACTGAAAACAGAATTTAGCACGTTATCAAAGTAAGCATTTTTCTGTCAATAACAGCAGTCTTCCTTTTTATATTTTATTCGACGAATTGCTTTTTCCAGATCGTCTGCATTAAAAAGTATTACTTTGTCTTCTAAAGAATGCTGTGTCATTTCTTATTTTTATTTAACGTTGTGTGAATATTTCAAATCTACTGCAAAAAATGATTTTTAAAATTTAGTTAACTTGAGGTGATGCAGGTTCTTTAGAATATGACGTAGTGCTTACCTGACAGTTATGACCACATATTTTACAGTCTTATTATGTTTTATAAATATCAAAAATGTTATACTGACATATTAACTAAAAATATTCAACTTCTATTATTGCTATTTCTTATACTGTAAGTAAAGGTGACATAATGAATGAGAATTACGGTAGCGTACAGTACAGTTAAATGAGTCAGACAGTCCTTCTACTTAAATGTCTTCCATACTTCAGCTGTCGAGTGATCGAACACAAAAATCAGCTTTCTGTGGATATAAATATATGCGCATTTATTTCATAACATAAATGTGGATTTATGTTGTACAGAATATGTTGCTATCGAAAGTATTTACTTTGCATTATTTCTGTTATATTTCAACTGGTTCTGTAAGTGAAATGTTTTTTTAGTGCAGAAATACAGTGATATTTTAATTCCATAAAAGATAAGTTTGATATAACACACAGTGATGCATCATTAATAACTGAATGGCATTTCAAGCACAGTTTATTGTCTATAGTCATACCAATGTATCCCCACAGTTTCCTAATTTGTCTGGCATTGGTTTTTAACTATCTCCTATCTTAGCGTACTTTTCCATATATTCTGAACTGACGCTGCATCTTTTCTATCGCATTTATTGGATGTTAACTTAATGAACATATTCTGATAAATACTTGGATGCGGAATCAACTAACCCAAAACCAGTAAAGGTGGCTTTGAATAAATGCTTGTGAAATCTAATCAGAGAGTCAGAAAATCTAAATAAGGATACGAGACAAATGAAGAAAATGTTATCAAATAATTTCTCGGCAGAATTCATTCTAAATTTAGTAAAACACATAAGATAGATTGGAGTAGTAATGCAAATAAGGATCATAACAAGAACAAAAAGTGATTTAAAGCCTCCATAGTTCTTAATGTGAGTGTAAAACTTGGACATTGTGACAGAATGTAATTCCATATTAGATAAGTTTATTTTAATAATCTTACACACATAGTTCTACATAAGAGTAAATGAACGCAGGTAGTCCTGCGAAGAATTCTTAATACAGCTGAAATCAGGCAGCATATAGGTCAACCAAATCACTAAGAGATAAACTGTACTGGACAAAAGATTAGATTAACCCAATTAGTTTCAAGTTTTATCACAGATTGATATCATTTCGAGAACAGATGGAAACCAGGAAGTACTGTTTTCAGACTCTTCCAGAGTATACACCAATGACCCCACTGAGGATCGAATGCGGGACTTTCAGTTTACGAGGTGAATTCACTAACCATTGAACCAATTTCACAGAACACAATGTCCCATGAATTCTGACCCGTATCAACTCGCAGTTTTTGTCCTCACCACCAACCAGTGGTATCGGTGAGTTTTTGTTCCCAAGCTCAACTTCATGGACCCCAATGGTTATGACTTCTCACTTGAGCCCCAAGTAACCTCCTCCTGTAGCCAGTTACCAGCGAACATCAGATTAATTTTCATGTGTTAATCTGTAAGGATTTGACTGGTTTCAAGTTTTATCATGGAGTGATGTCGGTTAGAGAATCCATGGGCCGTTGGATTCCGTCCGAGTGGTTGAGTGGTCAGCGAGCACGCCTCGTATTCTGAAGGTCCAGTCTTTGATTCCAAGTATGATTATGGGTGCGTACCCCCAAAGGATCCTACTCTAAGACTAAACAGCTGTCCACTGCCCCCTGGTTTTCAGTGGTTCCATAACTGGTACCAATCAGTGATCAAACTTGAAACCAACCAAATCCCTGCAAAATAACACTTAAAAATTAACCCGATTGGAGGAAATAATACAGTTTTGCAAATAACTTACAATTACTGTGGCGTTAGGTAAGTAGGTCAGGCAAATAGATTGAGATCAGGTAGACTGTAAGAACATTTGAATTGTAAGTGGATAAGGAATGACTAACTCAGCTAACTTAAATAATCTAGCATAAAAGTTGGTCACTGACACACATGTACAACCACGAAATAGGTAGGAATAGAGTTCAGGCATTAAAAAGCGATACATTTAAGCGGAGAGAGAAGTCGATCACTGAATCTATATATATATGGAGTCAAAACCAAATGCATACAAAAGAGAACAATTCAGCGCCTATCCTGGATACATGGAAAATCGAAATAGAAAACAAGAAGTGTGAAAGAAACTACGTACGGAGAATTAAGAACGTCATCAGTAAATATTGCTGTATAGCATCGTGAGACTTTACCAAATTAAAATTCCCTCCATAGTGGAAATTAGGAACCCATGTGAATAAACTGATGTGATTATCAGCAATAAATTGTGCTCGAAACGTCATCCTGTTATTAATACTGTATTACTGTGTGTTACGGTAAATTAACTCATATAATATGGAATCATATCGTATGACAGAGCTGAAATCTCACTTTTAAGAAATGCGACCTGTACACTTTATAAATACAGATTATTCATTTAATTTCAGCAAATAGGCTCCGTTATGAACTAGCTTGCTGATAATGTTTCCCATTTCTTGTTATTAGGATTTGATTGAGAATCCTGTATAAGTATTTTTTTATTATTCTCTAAGTTTATTAGCTCTCACTTGGCTCGAAAACATCAGCAAAATAGTTGGAAAAACCGCTAAACACTAGTGATAGATATAGTCTGTCACATGGACGAAGTTCTAATGTTTGCTTCACTGTCTCTACCAATTATTTAAGTCGTGTGTCCGTTATGAAAACCAAAGTCAACTTTGTCATTATTTAGAAGAAAAAAGAAAATTTGAGCAAAGAATATTCTTTTCGATAATTTCATCTTCCGGCTCCACAGTTATATATATATATACTTATTCTATGTGTATCTATCATTTTGACTGCTTCTGTGGAGCCATTTACATAGGCCGTACAATTAGGCGTGTTTATCGTTGAATTTCCTAACACTATCCTGAGTGGTTAAGTGAGGGACAAACAAAGTCCATTCATAGTTCTATGCTGTCTCATCTCGTAGATACACAACACAAAAAGGAATTAAACAAGGCCTTCAAAGTCATCTTTCTTGAACTGTAATTTCATTTATCTTAATAAATCGTCAGTATTTGAAAACATCAATATTGTTAATGACGATTATTCTACAATATTCTGTGTATATAAATATATGTATACACATATATAATTGTAGAGCCAGAAGAAGAAATTATCGAAAAGAATATTCTTTGCTCAAATTTTCTTTTTTCTTCTAAATGTCTGGATGAATAGTTGTTTCGACAAGAAATTTATTCAAACTACTTACTATAAAGATGAGTTAGAATCTAAATTCCTTTCAGCTGTCAATATTTATTATATTTTTTATTCCTTTAAGTTCTCAGTGGAACATAAGGCTTCATGCTAGAGGCTTGAAGTTTCTGTAGCAGTATTGTTTATTTTTACGGGATGGGGTTGTTAGCATCATGCTTATCCTTCCATTTTTGCCAGTGTTATTACTGGCTTAGCGAGGTAAAGGAGTGCGTCGGCTGGGGATCAAATTCCAGACCACGGCTAGCATTTTACCTCTGGGCCACCGATGCACAACTGTCAATATATGAGCAGTCTATTTACTGTTAGACAACTTATCAAGATATTTTATTTGGTTACACGATTTATAATGCTTCTAAACTAATAACTGACTGAATATTTCTCTAAAGTGTATTTTACCCTCTTCTTTGTTTCTAGTATTTATACTTTTGTTACCGAAATCCTATGGCTGAAGTTGTTTATCACTTATTAGTAAATAAACAATACGACAAAACTAAGGGGTTCAATAACACTATCCCGCATGGTTGCAGAAACGTGGTGACTGCTCGATAAGAAGTGTGATAATCGAACACCTTGTCAACAATGGTCATTCCAAAGTGAATGGTATCAAACATTTAGTGTCAGCATAAAATACTTCACTTATTTCAAAGAGGTAATATCATTTAGAAGTTAAAATGGGCAGTTGACTTAAACTTGCATCTATAGAAGGTGGGAATGGGCAAGAAAGCAGAAAAACTTTACTTCAATGTACTTTTAATGAACTAAAGAAAAAATAAATACTGAAATTATTTTGTTTGTCAAATGATGCATAAGAAGTCAGCTGATACTCAAGGTGGTAGAAGTTGGAAGGATAACATATTCATAAACAAGCAATACCAATTCAGTTTATTATCTTTATCTAATTTACCATAGGTTAGCATATTTTTTAAGAAATCAGGTGGTACTTCATCAGGAATTCTAGGCTTGCAGTAAATAAGCACTGATGAATACTTTTTGTTGAAGGCTTTTTCGTTTATTTCTTCATGATAAACGTGTTTTTTTTAATGAAGAAAACCAGCATTTCCTTATCATTATTATTCATGAGGAATATTGATGGTTTATAATTTATTTTTTTTTATTTTGCTTGCAGCTTGATGCCACACCGTATTTTCAGTACAAGTATGGAATTTTCAGCATGGATATCGGTAGCCCGAATTTTGCAGGCCGACCATAGATATTGGGTGTGCGTCGGCAGGGGATCAAACCCCTGACCATGTGCATGGTCGACGAGAGTCCTAACCACTGTGCCACCGACGCGTGATGATGATGATCAGACTGACATTGAATAGTTCTCTGACAAAATCTACCATATATAAAACTATAACAAGCACTTTAGAGTTTAACAACAATTCCACACACAGAATTACTGCCAAGACTGTTTATTAGAACGTAAATGTCTATTACATGTTGGAGTCTTTCAACAATCATAAAGAACATAAACTGAAGTTGGCAATTACAGTACACTGCATATTGTACAACCCAAGTTATATCACTTATTTATTTCACTTATTGGAAGTGCAGATGTGAACACATTCATGAAAAACTTATTTTAAACTAAAACTGAGTATACATGAAATTCTACCCTTCAACAATAAGTTTACATTATACACACACTGTTGTTAATTCATGTTTTCACTACACTGGATTGTGACGTTTGCTTATGAATTCATCTGTGGCAAACCATTCCTCTCATCTGTACTGGAAGCAGCTGTACTAATGAAATGAACATCATAAGAAAGATCCTCAAGACATATGTTGCTGACGTTTTTGCAACTGAGTGTTTCCACTGGGACATACACAACCTTAATATCAACGTTTTAGACACTGAGGCGTTCATATCGTTAAGAGATTTTAATACAAAATTACTAACCACTATGAAATACAACATCTGCCTGAGCTTATATTTGACGTGTAGCATGTTATTAAATCAAACTAACTACATATAACATCAGAAATTGCTGATACGATGAAATGTTTTTATCTTAGAGATAAATAACACTGTTTGATAACGAGGTCTAAGTGAATAAATGCTGACGTCTGATAGTCTTCGTTTATAAGACTTTTCCGGCTCCACGAAAATTCGGAAGTGAATAGTAATAAAAAAAGTGCTGCATCGAGCACACTTTATTTCCCTGGGAAGAAACTACTCTTATCAGTCAAAGGCTTTCATTTTGTCTGCTCGTTGTTTAAATGTGATATGCTCTGACAAATAAACATTTTACAGTCAGTTTTATGGCAACACTGAAGTAGATTTTAGTCATTCGATATCTGTTAGGAACGGAAAATGTGAAATATTTTCACTCGCTCCTTTCGTTTTTACTAAAGAAGCATTACAACTATGGGTGAACAATAAAAGATTCATTTCAAATTCAAAATATTTAAACTCACAATCAATGATTCTAGGGAATGTTTTATGAAGCATGACTTGTTTTATTTCTGATTTGGATTTTTATGGAAAAATCGAAAACACAGTGGCCAAAGCAAATTACCAGCATGTCTCATCCACACGCACTTTATTCATTTACACGGAGCGCGATTAGAAGAAGCTGTCACGATTTTTCTGTGAATACTAGGGATGCTGTACAATTCTAGAGGTTTTCAAGTTCTTTGGAAGTGATTAATGGTAAAGATCACATCTGACTGGCTGATACTAATTTCTAACTATCAAACAAACTGTGTCAGCTAAATTTTGTCACTCTATTTCTGTAATATAATCAAAATTATGAAATATTTATTATTCATCAAATCACTACATTTACTTAAGTAGCATATGACAGCTATGGTAAACAGATTATAAATCCATTTGTTGTTTAAGTTTGTCATAAGATGAAGAAGTGCAGTGAATTGTTTATTCAGAAATATTTAGTAAGTTTTTGCAAAGAGAAGTAATATATCATAAAATACAGTATGTTTCTTTCAGTTTTATGTTTTTGAATATATATTTTATCAATTCCAGATTACCTTCGTCGAAAACAAACTGGCACGCCACTTCAAGGAATGGCGGACACATTTGGCTCTGGATCTACTTGTTTTCAACAGAAAGCCAAATACACTGGTCTAAAAGGGTTCAGGAGCATTATCCCATGCGACTACAGAAAAGTAGTAGTGGCTCTATAGGCAATGTGATAACCGAACACCTTGTCATTTTATCTTGACAAACGTCTCCTTCAAAGTAATCTACAACTGGATAATAACTTGCCAATGGCAATACAACTTCGTATCCTTTGTAATGTTGAAGCTTTAGCCATTTAGTTAGAGAAACCGGAGCTATGCGTGCAAAATAAAACTATCCAACCGCTTTTACTATCATGTTAACAATCTTGTTGCTTTCTATTGACCTGATGTTTCCTTGTTTATTTTTCTAACTCCTCATAAATTTAGTATTCCTTGAGAACTCTTACATAATTCCGTATTTTCCTTGGTTTCTATGTGCATCCTGACTATAACTCATTGATTAAGTTATTTATCTTATTATGCAACTCTAATAAACTTATTCAACTCATCTTTTGCACTGACTAATATTAACAGTTATGTTTGTGACAACTCATCACTTCTGTTACCACTAGTTAAACAGCTAAAAAAATGAATTCAGAGAAAAGTGCCTCTTCGCTGAACTACGTATCTTGTTTCCACTACATGTATTTGAGGTTAATCCTTATTAGCCTGAAAACTAAAGCCATTTTATATTGCATTGGTCCCCTTAAAAATGATAATTACTCACAAGCTCTCACTGATATTCGAATTTACTCTGATTGGAAATTCATTGATGATAATAATGTAGACGTGTGTGTTCCCATCTGCTACTTAAAGGAACTACTATTGGGGTGCACTTTAAATGTCCAATTCAAGCCTAGCAACACGCTTTATAGACAAAAAGATGGAGTGGCAATGGGGTCACCATTGGCTCCTTTACTTGCAGACTGCTTCTTGGGAAGTTTGGGGAATAGTATGTTACGGCCTGCTATCGATAGTCTCAATTGGTATCAGAGATACATGGATGATACTTTCATCATGTGTGACGAGAAAACCAACATCGAATTGATAACTAAAGAATTCAACAGTTGCCATCATGCCATTCAGTTCACATCGGAATCAGAGATTAACTCTTAGTTCCATTTTTGGATGTTTTTCTAAAAAGGAGATCTGATGGTTCTCTTCAAGCATCGATCTACAGGAAATGGAATGGTCAGTACACGAATTTTCATAGTTGGGTCCCTTTGAGAAGAAAGAGAAACCTGATGCACTCCTTATCCCCAAGAATAAGAAGAATATGTTCCAGTGATACAATCAACTCAGAGAGACTCAGGCAAATTTTCATAGAGAATGGATATTTTCCAAGATTTATCGAGAAAAACATGAAGTTAAAGCAAAAGCCTGAAAGAATCCAGACAGTGCCGAAGAAACTACTGTTTATGAGTGTTGAATTTAAAGGTGATACCGCAGCTGAGATCCTGAAGATTCACTTATGCAGATCACTGAGGAAAGCATTCTTTATGGCTGAGCTACGGATCAATTTCTACAGCCGACAAATGATCAATGGATGTGTGAAGGACAAACTGCTACTTTGGGCCACCTTAATTTGTGTTTATAAATTCACCTGCTCGTATGGAGCTTGTTATATTGGCCACACAAAGTGTGCATTTTTTGAAACGCATCTTTGAACATTATGGTTAGCAAAGGGACCATGCAAGAAAATTAATAGCTCAACTCTGGAGCACTTGGTGAACTCAAGCCAAGTAGCTCCACCAGAGTCGTCTTTCAAGATCATCCACAAGGTGAGGCCAACTGGTACCAAGGGCGTCAGGTTTCGGCTTTTTTGCATGGCGGAGGAGCTCACGATTTGTCAATACAACCCCAAACTCTGTATGCAGAAAACGTTTGTCCGGTCTATAATTCTACCTTGGTCTTAACCTCTTCACTAGTCGTTCCCTGTAAAAAATTTTAATTTTCTTAATTTTCAATTTTACTTTTATTTAACTTTTACTTTAATAATTAATTCACTCTTATCACTCTCATTTGTTCCTTTTGTAAACTTTTACAACCTCTTTACACTTGTTAAAATTGACACTCAGCTACCTTTATTTCCACTCAATAGCAATTTTAACCTTATGAAATTTCTAACTCTACCACATAACTTACAACTCTTATTTTTTACTTCTAAAGCCACTTCTGAGTAATTATATCAATTATGTCACACCCTATTACTCAGTAATAGACTACTATACATTTTCGGTAACTATAAATACGACTATACAGCCTCTGAAGATGATTTCGTCGATAAAGAAAATTTTCTTCGCTGAATTTGTCTTTTATATTCTGATTGTCCTTATATCACTTTTCATCTTTTTAACTTCCTTTTAGTCTTACTATTAATTGTTATCTATCCCCAGCTTCGACTCATACACGTAATTCGAGCTCAAGAGGTAACAGCATTCACCTCTTTTTAATTGTATTGAAAGTAATACATGAGAAAGGTATATTCGATCTCGATATCATCCTTAATCAACAGAATTTCGCAGTCTTCGACAAGGATTAAGAATGTATGCATTGTATAATTACATTTATAATACACATTGATGGATAGTCATACATTATATCGGGCAAAGTCACTATCCATAGTCATATTAACAGATGGGAGTAGTATGGATACATATGCGACAAAGATGAGTCAGTATAACTTTCAACATTATGGAATATTGTTTTGAGCGTACACACTAGTCAACAAAAAAGAAAAACTACATATTTGTTATCTATAAGTGAATGTACTATCAAAGACAGTGATTCCACTCCACGTATTAACAAAACAAAAAATGTATCAATGTGTATAAATTCGTATGATGGACTCATTGTACTGATATGTTCATGTACACTAGTCTAATTTTGAGATGGTGATAAGTGATCTTGATACGAATATCTCACAAAATATATGTGGGAAGTGTTCAGAATGTTCTTCGACAGAGTAGTTTTGTGAAAAGCTAAAGGATTACAGCAAGCACCAGTGTTATTTTTTTTATCTTCATTTGTGACACAATCAAAGGTATAACAAAGGTACTGACAGGAATATTTAGAATTTTCCGTATCTAAAGAAGTATACTGGGTTTTTCGACATACATTTATGTATTGGACAACACTAAAGGTCCCTTCGTCAACATTCAGATTAGAAAATACCAGTCACTAAACAGGGAAACTTTAGAATTACACCATATAACACAGAAACAATAAAGGGGAGGATTGCCAAATGGACCACAAACATGCATACACGTCTTATAAATTATCAAATCATCCTCTCTGTTATAAAAGACTTTCGCTTTTATATGATCTACAATTTGGCCAAGACTTGATTTTTCCTGAAATAATCATGAATGGTCTACATATGTTCAAACCAAGTTCATTTTTAACAGTTTGAAAAAGTTTGGGCATTGGGTATATGATATTCATTATAATAAAGGTTTCTGTATTTCCCAATAAATGAAAATGTTTTTACTGACGTTTCACTGTTTAATGCTAATAGCTTTATCAAAGTATTATTAAATCGGAATTTACAAAATCTCAGCATATATATAACAAACAGTTAAGGGATGAGAAAACAGACTTAGGTCAAGTTAAAGGGACATAATGAAAGTCACAAAAACAATGAAGATCACTAAACCAAATAACAAAGGTAATAGTCACCATCCACCAAGTAAATACAAATAAAATGCCCATACATCGTCGAAGCATCTGCTCAAGAAGCCGACATGTCAACCTGAGACCGAGCAGTTCGGTCCAATCAGTCGACGGGAAGATCTAAAATTCAATTAAATCAATATATGACCCGTCGCACAAGATGTGGCTCTCGTGGCCCAAGGGGTCTAGTGGATAACGCTTTGGTGTTTGAAACTATGGGCACTGGGTTGGAGCCTCGGTGGGAACATCATCACTCACTGAGAAAAGCAGGTACATCCAGATGACGAGTCCCAAATATGACGAAATGCGCATTCTGGATTCCACTGCTAATCACCACCCACCAATAAAAGGTAACAGTACATTTGTTATGATATCAGAACAAAGTTTACTAACTTTATCATTGTTCGTCAGTCTGGGGTCATTGACGTTTTGTTTTTCATTCATTGGGAAGTACAAAAACCTTTATTATAATGAATGATCTATCACTAGTAATCTGCTAATAGTTCACTTCATTCGTCATTTTGCAGTTCAGTGATCCCCATATAAAATGTGGTTCTTACATCGCACTTTTAATTCACTATCTTTGAGGAGAGATAGCTACAGAAGTTTGTGACAAGCAGAACGCCTTACTTTCATTTTTCGTTGCCGCATACTGAAGATTCATGAAGTTAATGCTGAAAATCATAATTTATCTGACTTCGATAGGCGGCTAGAAAGTAAAGCTAAAATTACCATTTGTTATTTACCATTTTAAATGATCACTGTATGATGAATATGGTGTCTACAATGTCCTATTGGTATGGTTCATTGTGTTCACTAACCTGCACTGCTATATAATTTGGTATTCGAAGTTAAAAGGAGTCATTCGGTGGGACACCCTCAACCTAGTAATAATAAGTAATTACACTAGTAAATATCTAGTAATCATTTAGAACATATAATCCAACCGTAGTAGAAAATTTCTCTGACTTCGATAGTAAGTTACGTAGAGTTACAAAACAGTATAAACATGAATCTTTTCAGGACAGCATATGCGTCTTGCTAATGCGTATCAACAAACACTAGACAAAAATGTAGGATTTCTCGATGATGAGTTACCTAAATTTAAAATTAATCTGTTTGTCTCTTCGTGTTCAATTTTTAATCCAAAAATCCATGTTTAGATTTTTTTACCCTACTGAATAATTATCAATTTTTAACTTGTTAGATTCTTGTTTACATCATGAATTATAGGTGCAGCATCTAGACATTGACTAAGTGGAGAGAGATGGAGAAACATACCGAATTCAGCGTATGTGAAATTGTACTAATACTTCTATGTATTCACACAGCTACTCACATTGACTGATGTTAGAACTTGAAAATATTCCTACATATAGTCTAAGCAAGCACTCTTCAAGGCAGTTTTGTAATATATAAGGGAGTATACATGATAGAATGTAGTAGTGGCAGAGTGATAAGTCAACAGTACCTTCTTTTGCTGAGAAAGACTATCGATGAAACGGTGTGATTCTGTTGGTCTCTATTTGTAATTACCCTAATGGAGGATTGAAAATCGTCGAAACTAGATATTAAACGCATAATTTCCACATAGCCACAATCTTACCGTTTCAGTGAAAAATGTCATTACATTCTTCTAATGCACTTAGTGAGGCTTCTGATTGACCAAACAATCGATAGTATTGTAAGCATATGTATTTCAAGCAAGTAATATAGATATCCACTCAAAGATAGGCAATTTTACTAATAGCCTTAAATGAACTCGGAGTCAGACTGTACAGCATTACTCTGCAGGTAGTTCAAAACATCTGTAAGTTGCTGAGACCTTTTATTAATCAGGATATTTCGAAGATGCAAGAGTACATAATTAGATTTTTAATATTATCTTATTTTTGACGTTCAGGAAATTCATTTTGTTTTTTTAAGATGAAAATGAAAGTCTTTTTGACCACTGCTGCGGCACATATGGAAACACTCATCTAGAAAGTCCTAGCCTTAGTGAAAAAAAATATATTGTTGCTATTTTGTAAGTAGACAGAGCAGCAGTAAACTTTCTGTTGTTTTACTTTTTTGGTGACATCAACTCTTGAATCTAAGTTATTATTCATGTCAGAGTAGATTTCCCCACGAACTGACACTGAATACAAGTCGAACACTTGAAAATTATCGCATCGTTTATCAGTGACTGATTGTGGAAAATACTTCCTGGAATCCTGGAGAGATGTCGTGATTAGTAATTTCCAGAAAGTTGAATATTGAGGACAGATACTTGTGGGTAACATATGGTGACCGTGGCGCTATATCCTAAATCGAGAGAAGTTAGAATTTACGAGCAACTAGTTATGTTTTGGTATTGTTAAATGAACGTCTAGATTTCGACCTCTGTTTTAATGTTGATTGGTACTGTTAAAATGAAACTGTTATTCTATTAACTGTGGTTTTAAAAAGTTTTCTAGTTGACGTCTGTTCTTAGCGAATTCTGTCTTTAAGTCATTCAAGGATGTGAATTTTCAGTCATCTGTAAGGACCACAGATTCAGGTACATGAGGACTTGACAACTGTGAAGTGATGGTGCATAAATGTTACTGAATGCACACTGTCGACTTCTTAACATTCTGCACATATGCTGAGAGTACATTTTGTGTTTCAGGGAATTAACAAATAAAATGTCTTTTTCAGGAAATAGAATTAGCATTGTAGTCAGTATACAATGCATTTAAAGGAATTCTGATAACTGTTGGTATGAAAATAGCATTATTTGAACTGCAATCCTTTAAATTACGTTCCTAGATGAACTAGCAAACACCAGTAGCAATCTCATGGGTGTAAATGAGTGTAACTGAAAACATGCAGGTAAGAGGACGAATTCGTTTGATTGCTGTTCTCTGTGAACTGTGAATTTGATTTCCTATTTATTTCAAATATAGCGCCAGCAAAATGCTTTATGTTTCAAAAGCACTTTCTTTTTTCCTACTTGAATTTTAAGTACGTTACTTTATTCGAGGTTTAGCTAGTCTCTTGCATACAGGTTACCAGTATGGTAAATATCAGATTTCAATACAAGATCATCAGATTGTAAATGATCACAAAAATGGCTAGATAAGTGTGATACAAATTAATGCTATGTAGACTAAATAATTTGATAGGTAATGCGCTATTTCGCTACACAAAGAGAGGACTTTAGAGACACTCTTGCAGATGCATATATTTTACAAAAATGATCTACAAAATGTGTCTGCATAGGATTTGTGATGTATCACTGTTCAGTGTCCATTTAGTAACGACTAACAAATCCCACTTATCCATGCAAAATGCTTTCGCCAACTGAAATGTTCATAAAAACCCTGGTCGCCGATATAAAACTCCGTCAAGTCACGTTTTGTCTTCTGTCATCAACTAAAGTTCACCTGAAATCTCAGTTTTAATCAACGTTGCCTACTGGATTTTTAGATGTTGCAGGGTGTTTTAAGAATTTAGGTGCAAATTCTGATCTATGAGGACTCTGTTTTCCATTTCGCCAGATGATGTTCTACTTCTGAACATAGTCATCATTGACTGTAGGCACTTTCAATATTTTCAAGTATTAACTTTAAATTAAATTTACCCTTATTGTCTACAGGAACCAAACTGCTGCTATCTTTGCTCACTTTCTAACATGAACTTTCCAATTTTTACTAACAAAATGTCAGCGTCACTCTATAACAAAATCATTTTTGTAAATTACTGTTAAACTTCTGTGTTTACTGCCTCTCCTACTATCGTTTCAATCTATTATAATGAGTTAATTATGTTGCACTTATTTCTTTTGGGTACAGAACTACATTTTTCAGCTGATATGACTATTCTGCCATTGATAGGCGTCTGAGATGTGATGGCGAATTCCAGGACCTTGAGTTAGTCCTTTGAATCCCCATTTCAAATATAACAAAGTTCAATGAGGATGATTAAAAACAGAACTAAATACTTTACAGTGTTATAGGTCATTTGGATAGTGAAGAAGAAATATTGCATTTGTATTGAATAATCAGTGAAACAAACTTATAACTGAGGGAATGCTATCATACAAAAACAACATTCCATTTCTTATATCTTAACAGATTTAATATCAAAAGTGTTTATCACACACTCATATAGTATGTGGTCTTTCAGGCTATCGTGGAAAATCTACACTTAGTTTTCATGCAGGTGTAAGCTTATTTTTGACCTTCAAGAAATATCATGTTGAAATTCCTTTTATTTTTCTAAAATGAAGCTGAAAGTCTTTCTGACCAATAGTGCAGGGAAAATACTGTTTTGTGGTTTGACCTCATAAAATAACTTTTATAGAAGAAGCTATGACAGCCGATTTCTGATTTCGTAAACTACTGTTAGCAAAATTCACATCAGTTTGTCTAGAATATCCTTGACCTTAAATGTTTTCAGTAAGATAAGTAAGATTATTTCCGTGGCAAGCGAATGTTATTTTTTCCTAGGATTGTATGGTGTTTATTTCCTTGCTCATTTTAGACACCAAAGTGGTTAGGCTTTGTGTTTGTGCTTTCAAATTTTCTGCTAATACATCGTTTCGTTGGTCAATCAGGCACAAATACGTCTTACACTCTTCTAACTGTATTGTTAATTATTTTCAAAATAGCTACTTCTGTTGATAAGGTAGACGCACATAGCACCGAAAATGATGAAAGTATGCAACTGCTTCAGAAATCTGAACAGTTATGTTAACGAACAACTTATGCATATTTCCTTACTATCAGTACATGAGAGTAACAATGAGTTAGTGTACATCTGTCTAACTTTTCAAAGTTACACTCATAGATTTCACTCACAATGGAGAATAGTGTACTCAGAGTCAAAGGATATTTGTCATTCTTTGACTGATTATTTTGAGACAGTCGCAAACCACATGAGAGAGAAAAAATGCATTTTTCCGAAGTTACAGCCTTTACTTGTAAGGTTTCTCGTTAACTTTTCCCTTAGAATTTGGGATGAATGGCCTAAACACTTATTCACGTAAATCTTTTCAAATGTACTAATTAATATAAACTAACAATAATAAATTCATAGAGTAGTTAACCAACGCTTAGTTTTGATCCTTTGGTTCTCAAGTGTGCCACAGACTGGTTATCTGCTACTCAAAAAAACGAATTTTGTTAAGCTGTAGAATTTCGTCTTTTTGAAAGCTGCTCACTAATCTGAATATTAAGAGATTATCGTTTCATTGGTATTTTTGATCACTGAAATTAACTTAAACTTGATGAATGTTTTGTGAATACCTTACTTTATTCTTATTCTCAGTTAGTTTCCTCCCACTTCAGTGCACAATCAAAACAGAATCAACCAGTAGTAATTCCTCACGTCAAAGTGGTTTAAAAGTACCAAGATGCAGCCGTGCTTCTAAACCAAAAAGCCTAGTCAATTTTTAGATACATGATAATAAGTGACTTTTAAAAATAATAATTTCTTTCTTTAAGTTTATACTAATCTATCTGTTTGACAGATATTTATTGAATTAGTTTAACTGACGTTGGGAGTTGAACCCTAAAATTAGAAGCAATTTCTTCTTATTTCTCTTCTTCATTGACAGGAAAGTGAATGAGAACGATTCTGTTTTCCATCCAGCCGAAATGCTCAGTTTTCTAATATTTCCAAGATAACCTGGGATTGTTTTAGTGCGAACATTAGTCTTCTCTGACACTTTGATCTGAGAGTCAACAGAAAAGTTTATTTCCCCACAAACATAGATCAGTGAAATAGATTTATTTTCAATTCGTATTCGTGAAATAGATAACAGTTTTATATGAAAAGTCTTTGTCTTTCATACGGGTCTGTGTAAGTAATTACGAAAACCGCTAATACCTATGTTTTTCTTTAATCTTAAGATAAAGAGACTTCCAAAAGTTACTTTCAAAACATTCATAGTAAAAACCATATATTCTAAATGCCTGACGCAAGGAAAAAACCTTTTCGAGAGAAAATATAACTGCTACTGAGGTAAATACTTGAAACTACAAAGAATAAAGTGCTGATAGATTCTAATTATCAAGCAAGCAAGTAGTTACGTTTTATTGAATGACAACTCTAAACCTGAGCACTTAAACTTTTCAGAAGTCATATATAATGTGATTTTCAGCTAATCTTCAAGCATGCTTAAGCTTTATTGGTGATATGTGATTCTTAACCACTCACATCCCCCAATAGTGCATGGCGCCTACCTTTAGTTTTTAAATTTTGATAACATAAATAATATTAAGATGGAGTACACCTTTGTTTCTAAAGGAAAGCAAAAACAGATTTCATCTCATTTGGTGAGTACTATATTCCATACCATATTCCGATGACAAACGTTCAAGTATTAAAATGGAGTTTAGTTGAAGCGACTATTACTTACTCTTTTGGACCATATGATATATACTAGTAATAAGCAAGAGGATAAGTAGCCGTCTTTTCAGAGCTTCCAGTTTAACACTACTCTTCCAGTGTATAGTTGGTTCACTTTGGTGTCTAACGAATTACCCACTATGTTGTTTTTTTCCGAAATTCTCTTTCAGTGATTTCTTCATCAGTGTTAGCTCCAATTTAATAAACCGCAGTGTTAATTAAATTTCATTAAAGCTTTGTGGTTAATACCTCATAACTGATAAGGCGTTCCCCAGATATTTAGTTTCATATATTTAAACACAAAACTTAATTAGTTTTATTACATTCATATTCCGAAGCTATACTGTTACCTTTCTAGAGTCCATTGAGGAAGTCTGAAAGTGATACTTATTACCTGAATGCTTTTTATTATTATTATTCTAAACACTTAAAAAAGACACTTCCTGTACAAAGCTGGTTACCTGTTGGTTTCTATCCTATAACTTTATAAGAGTAAATTAGGCAGACCATTCTAACAGTTACTTCCCATGTTGACTTGTTACATTCATAAAAATTAATTTAAAACAATGCGTTTTAACCAAAGCAGATAGAACCGTTTTTATTCAAGCTAACAACATACATTATCTCTGTTTATTGCAGACGTTTACTGTCTTAAGTAATTTTACTTAAAAAGAAATAAATATGCACTCTAATGTCAGTGTGATAAAGAAACTAGATCTTTATCCCATCTATCTATAATCATTTACAGCTGTGAACAGAAGAATCCCGGCTTAGTGATTACATTCTGGTTACAACTTTGCTGTCTGCTAAACAGGGTTGAATAAATGAGGAAATTTACAGTTACTCTTATTGTTCAGTAAATTTTGGGTTTAAACAAGGACAATGGTCCCCTCAGCCTGTTCTAAGAATTACAAGATTATCATAAATAAAAGTTAACTTGTCGAAAGTATTTGGCAGCATGAGGAGTGGTGGACAGTTTTACTACCAATACAGCAGTTGAGATTCACTCATAAAGAAGTGGACATAAATAATGAGTACTACTCTTCTACCATATGTTATTCGGTCTAGTATCTTCAGATTTTCTAATGACCCTTATATGAAATACATTTATAAATGTCTCATGCTAGTATATCAAGTCTTTACTGTCTTCTGTGACATTCTAATAATTATATATATATATGTATATGAGTGAGAATTCAGACAGTTTGGGCTACTTTTCAACTGAAATATTTCCAGCTGTCCCTTTACTTTTACAGTGTGATTCGCCAATGCAAATAATATTAGACGACTGTAACTAACGTTCAGATAATGTGATCGGATAAATAAGAATAAGTCACATCGAAACTAATATGACTGACAGTGAATAATATATTGTCAGGCTAATGAAAGCCCAATCTTCACTTGTTTGTAGCTAGGCTGATATCGGATTAATTTACAGAATTTATTAGTCTCCTTAATGATGACATTATTTTCCATTTTTGTAAATATGAGTTTGAAGATAACTTATCTCTCAAAGCTTTTCACCGTCTGTGTGATGATTAAGGCTTTGTACGTCATATTATTTACTGCATTGCACAGATTAGTTGTCTGAAATGTTTACAAAAAATGAGATGCTGGGAAAAGTATTCATTTCCGTGCACAGTAAATTTCTTGCGTTAACACATGTATGAAAGTGACAAGTTCTAGAAAATCAAGTATCCCCTAAAGGAAAATTATTTTTCAGTCGAAAGGCATCTTAGTGCAAACCTTTTCTTGGCGAGTGACAAAAAAGTGATGCAATTCAGATAATGATAGCTATTCACAAAAACCCTGGAAGTTAGATACTGACCTAAAAACATGACTACAGAGAAAAAAATAACTTTTAGCAATGACATCACGTAGTTACACGATCAAGTATTCTTTTCAAAAATATATTGAACAGAATGCACTACATGAAAATTGACGTATCAGTGTGTTTTGTCAAACAAAGGATAAATTTTCGTGTGTGGTGGGGGAACATGCAACTTACATAATATATATGGTATTATTCAATTTCTGATGTTATAAGTTGAAATTCATCTTCAGCCAAATCATTTTGGTCAAACAACGTTTTGCAAATTGTTTTTATTTTGAAACTTCTCATTTCTCGGTTTTTAAGGGTAAACTGAAGGGAATGTAACTAAGGGAAAATACATGTACTGTGCGACATGTGTTTAAAGTAAATCGGCTGTATACAGTCTTTATTGCCTGAATTAATATTGGGCTAAAAGATGGGTGGTAAATAACATTAAAACTGAACACGGAATCTTAGGTAAGAAAGAATAATTGATACACTGAGTAGTGAATCTAAATATTTTAAATGAAATGTAAAATAGTTAGTAATGCTTGAAATCGAAAGGTAACACCGATTCAATAGATTTCTTACCATTTGTTTAAGTCATAGAGGTAGCTAAAGGTCACCTAATTGGTGCCGTCATGAAATTAGAAATCACTGGTTGGCGAACTTTGGAGATACAACTTATAATCCTTCTTATCAGTGTTACGCTATTTATGCAATGCTGATAGATTTCCCGTCATCAGGAAAGTAATCATTAATCCAAGTTAGAAATTGTAAAGAACGAAACGATTTCTCCAAATAGGTTTTGGATGTAGACAAAATAGCCGTTGCGTTTGGAAGTTTTTAAAAGCTAAGAGTGCTTTAATGAAAAGTGGTCAAATTATCTTGATTAAAGGATAATGCCGGTTTTGCTATTGTTACTATGAGTCAGAGATCTATGGTTAAGTATAAGCATTCTGCATATTTTTGAAAATGACATCTATGGAGAACAAGCGTAATCGTTTACCGCTCAAATGAAATTCTTTGGAAAATGTCATCTCTACAAATTGAAATGAGGTTTTATTCACCCGAAGAAGAATGATTAGTTGGAAAGTATACCCCTGTCCAAATTCCGAAAAATATATTTATCTGATTTGCAATAACAAGATTTCTTAGGTTTTTAATTCTAGTGTATTACACTCGACGTTTTTCGTACATTTATACAGCAGTGATGACGCAATTCATTGCCTTTAATCCTCCAGATGCATAATTCGGATGAAGTTATGCTATAGATTTAGTGAACCTCCATTTTAATGGACAAAAGGCATTCTGTATATGCGATTTATAGACATAACTATTAATATATGTAAAAATTATATTTGTAAAATCTCATCGAAATTGAAAATCACGGTTATTTTCCTCTGGTTGAGATTTTACAAATATAATTTTTACATGTGTCTACTTCTCACTCGACCCAAAATGATTTTGGAACTATTCGGTCGAACTGTGATCACCGTTCATGGGAATAACTATTCATAGTTTTGTCTCTTTAATAATATGGTAAAAACAGAACAAACAATTGGTAATTTGTGTGTGTCTAAAAGTCCAAATGATCATTTATTTTACTATTCGCCTTTAGCCTTAATTAGAACAAAGTTTCATCCTCACATTTTTCTGCAAACAGTACCTCTTGCTAACAGCAAGCGTTGCTAGACAATTTTTCAAAACCACTATAACTTGATCTAACACGGTTATTTCCTACCACATTTCCAAACAAAACTCAGTTTTTTAATAGTATCTCTTAGAAATGTATGACATAAAACCACGACCATAGTCCAGAATCAGACCCACATGAAAGTATCTCATCAGTATGTGAACGTTCAGCTAAAGCATAAAGTGCACTTTCAAAGGTAGTCTAAATAATGAATTTTCAACCTAAATTTAAAAAGAAAAATAGATGAAGGGTGATCATTTGTCTTCAGTACATGCCTGTTGAAAGCGTGATGATTACCATATTATTATTTCTACTGAAAGAAAGATAATTTTCTGAGTGCAATTTGACGATCATACTAATCTCTGCTTCTGATGGTGGCTTTTATTAGATACCACAGAATTTTGAATGAATGAATGTGCAGCTAGAGAAAATGGCGGATACACACTGACTTGTGTTGACTTCTACTGCTATCCTATTCACAACGTAACTAACGTCAGTACTGTGAAACTTAAACAAAAGGTTAATTCATCAAAATTGCCTCATGTATTTATTAAGCTGATAAACTTTAAATTATGCTTAGCACAAAACAAAGTTTTAAAACCTAGTGATGTGATAAGTGATTTCAAGGGAACAAACATGTCTGAGCATCGTAAGTGTAACTACTATCTACAGCTGTACCGTAGTTAAAAACAGTTTGCTATCTTTATCAAGAATTGAAAATTAGCGAAGAAAAATAAGGTTTGAATAGACACCTTGAAATTAGTAGTCCTGAAATGAGAAATGAGGTTGAACTTTCCCTATTCGCTCGTCATCATTGATGTAGATACAAGAACAGAGTCACAGTACTTCGTTTATCAGGTTCAAAACTAACACAAAAGATAGATTGGCTTGCATTTTGTTTACAACAAGTGAATGTGGAATCCACCTATTTTGAGACACCTTGAAAATCAACTCTGAAAACTCAAGCAAATTACAACCAGCTATCTTTTTCAGATAAAAGCAGAAGAACGGGTAAGCTAATGTAAGGAAACTTAACTGGGAAAAACAGATCAATAGAAGAGTACTAATGATATACTAGTTTTGCAGCTGTCAAGTATAAATTACTAACATAAAGGTAAAAATAAAAATAGCCAGCAAGAATCGTTTATAGTGAAATTTTGAATGATCAAATGTCTGTTTATCGGACATTCAAGATGTTTTCACTCAAAGTCGCTAATTGGTTCAATAATTGATGTCATATGCTACTAGAATTTCAAAATACCATTATTTTAGACGACTGTAAACAAATACATAGAAGCAGTGAATCTAGACACTACACTTGTCATAATTCCTCAGGCAACAGTGTCTGCAGATCTGACAAATATACGTCATAATAAGAAATTTGAATTCTTGATAAATGATCATGCAGCCAGTGTTTGTAGACGCTTCATACAGTAACAAATGATAATGCGGTTTTCTGCAGTAGCGAAACACTGCTGAAATGTCTTACATATTATTGATCACAGGGTGATTGTGTTGTCTGCTTAAATTAATTCTGTCACAGTGGTGACCCTGAAGTCGGTATCACATTTCACTTGAAACTTTTCCTCCAATTGTGATAATAAAAAGAATTATCATGTGAAAAGTTTATATATAGTTTCTCTCCGATGCTAAAATCGTGTTTATAAATGAAGTTTCTAGAAAAAGAAGTAACTTCACAATTTTTGAATAATTTCAAGGCTAGATGCTTCTAAACATATATCCAAAAGGATATGTGTATTTATATTAAATATAAATATAAGATAATATGAAAGCAAATAAATTTACTGTAACAAAAAAATCACTAAAATGTAACGCATAAATTTATTTCCCACTGTTAACTTTCATTATTTTTTTTTAAAAAAACCTCTATTTATTTCAGTGTAGGCTTACATGTACATTTCGTCAAATTAACCGATTAAATAAAAAAGGAACTAACAGAGAAGTATTGGTAAGGATATTTAAAGAAACGATTAGCATGAATTTGGAAGATATTTTAAATCTTGAGAATGTTACTCTTTATTAATACACGACTAATTATAGCTAGACTGATTTTATTTTTAAGGTAATATAATGTTATAATTTCATTGTACGAACTAGTGTGATCACTGATTATCTCTAAGTACTAATCTGGTTGATGATCGATTTTATGGAATACATCTTGCTTATTTAAACCTGAATTCGAAAATGAAACTGAACATTTTGTAATGCTACTGTACAAATAAGATGCGGTTTTCTATATATCTGAAAAATTTTCACAGCCGAATTATTATTATTGTTTCCTTTAATTCCTAGAGGAAAATAGGGCTTCAGCCGTGCGTCTCCATTGCGTTCGATTCTCTGCTAGAGTCTTCACTTGGCTCCATGTCTGCCCACACCTTTTCATCTCCTCTTCACATGACCTCCTCCAAGTCACCCTTGCACTGACGACCAACTCGCCGCTTCCTTTTCGGGTTCAACTCGAACAATGGCTTGTCTAGTGATGTCACTTGATGGTTTCCTCAGCGTATGACCAATCCATCTCCATTTCTTCCTGCCTATTTGTTTCACAATCGGTTCCTGCTGTGTTGGTTCGCTCATTACCAGAGATCTCTGTTGCTCATCTTTTCTGGCCGGCCATCTGATCTTGAGTATTGGGCGAAGACAACTGTTAATGAAGGTCTGTAGTTTGTTTGAGATGCTCTTTATGACGCGCAGTGCAAGTCTCTGATCCGTATGGTATCACTGACTTCCCATTGGAGTTGAAAATCCGGATCTCATTTTTGATGCTGAGTGTTGTTGATCTCCACACAGATTTGAGAGTGGTGGAAGCTTGTCTTGCTTTTCCGATTCTTGCTTTGATATCCTCGTCAGTTCCGTTGGCCTGTAGTTGAAACGATGCTTCCCAGGTAGGTAAAAGAGGTTGTTTCTTTCAGGTTCCTCCCATTTATGCTGATCGTTGTCTGTTGTTGTTGTTCTTGTCCAGGAATCTTCATTACCTCTGATTTCTCTATGTTCACTTGAAGTTCTAACTTCTCGGGATGCTTCTTCTGCCAACTTATCGCTTTTCGCTTGCATATCTTCCAGTTTGTGGGAAATCAGACATATATCATCGGCGAAGTCCAGATCCTCTAAGTTTTTTTTTGTGAGTCCATTTTATGCCTGTTTCCTCATTGCCCACTGTTTGTTGCATTATCCAGTCTACTGCAATCAGGAAAATCATTGGCGATAGTAGGCAGCCTTGTCTTACTCCCATCTTCACTTCGAAGGATTCCGTAAGTTTCCCGTTGTGCACTACTTGGCATGCAGCGTTGTCGTACAGCTGTTGAATGAGATGTGTAATTGTTGGTGGCACCCCATAGTAGCGCAGTAGTTTCCAAATCACCTCTCGATCGACGATGTCGAAGGCCTTTTCAAAGTCGATGAAGTTGAGTTCATAGCCGAATAATCCACTAAAATTGGTTAAAAACAACCTGTTCTATAATAAAGTAACAAATGTTACTATTGACAACGTACTTGACACAACTCCTTCAACAAATCGGATGCAAAGTTATTCTAGATAAAAAGATAAACATAATGGTCTATCTATACAGATAGTGATATGTCTTATAAATATCCAGATTACTGATGCTGCAAATTTCCCATAATAATTTGAGCGTCTAGTCAGGTTAAATCATTGATCGCGAGCTGATGGGAGTTTAAATTCATGGGTTATTCGATTCTGTCCCAGAGGCTGATTTTGTCAATGAGCTCGCCTTGTAATCTAAAGGTCCTGAGTTCGATACTCAGTAGAGTTATGGGTGCGTCCTGATGAACACCCTCAAACTAGGACGAAACAGATGCTCACTACTTCCTGTTTTTTATAGTTGTTTAATTGATATCAAGCCATGGTCAATTTTGAAACAGATCAGATCCCTACAAACTAACTCTTGAATATAACAAAATTATTTAAAATAATCCCGGCACGTTTCAAATATGCTGCTTCTGGCTGATAAATTTTGAGCTGTAAAAAACACACCCTTCGCATTTGAAAACTCCTTTAAAGAATTGTAATTCAGAATATAAGAAATTAAAACCCTCCAAAAGGAATGATAATATTTTATGTATAAGTCGAAAATGAAATGCCATACCGTGAGTACTTTTAGACGCTTGAATAATTAATTGTAAATATTAACTGATATGTAACATTCCATCTAATAAAACGAATACTGATTCCGTGTGTGACTAAGTAACCTTCAGTCACATCAACACTACCTCATTCTATGCTTCAGTAAAATATTTACTGTCATTGTCTTGTCGATACTTATTGTCCCCTTTTTGAACTGAATGTATTCAGCTGGGAGAAATGCAAAGTGTAGACATCTCTGTGGGGTTCAAATTAATTTTTAAAACAAGACACACAGCTGTTTGATAGTTTCTAATCCAAAGGATGATTATTGTGTATCCTAACATTTGATGCATAATTACGAGACCATAACCATATGCTGTTTTTCCTAGTACTAGTAGGAACGGAAGAGCTGATAAAATTAACTCTGAATATCAAATATTGTACAAAGAATCGTAAATTGAAACTTTTCAGCAGGACCGATCCACATAGTTTATCGATTAAGTAAATCTCTGATTACTAGCATAGTAAAACGAAATTTAACTAAGACATTTCTAAACCATATCAAAGCAAGAATCGGAAAAGCAAGACAAGCTTTCACTACTCTCAAGTCTGTGTGGAGGTCAACAACACTCAGCATCAAAAATGAGATCCGGATTTTCAACTCCAATGGGAAGTCAGTGATACCATACGGATCAGAGACTTGCACTGCGCGTCATAAAGAGCATCTCAAACAAACTACAGACCTTCATTAACAGTTGTCTTCGCTCAATACTCAAGATCAGATGGCCGGCCAGAAAAGATGAGCAACAGAGATCGCTGGCAATGAGCGAACCAACACAGCAGGAACCGATTGTGAAACAAATAGGCAGGAAGAAATGGAGATGGATTGGTCATACGCTGAGGAAACCATCAAGTGACATCATTAGACAAGCCATTGCTTGAGTGGAGCCCGAAAGGGAAGCGGCGAGTTGGTCGTCAGTACAAGGGTGACTTGGAGGAGGTCATGTGAAGAGGAGATGAAAAGGTGTGGGCAGACATGGAGCCAAGTGAAGACTCTAGCAGAGAATCGAACGCAATGGAGACGCACGGCTGAAGCCCTATGTTCCTCTAGGAATTAAAGGATACAATAATAATATAATAATAATTTCTAAACCAAAATGTAGTGACTATTTCAGTGGACGAGGTTGACGACTGACTTGTCTGAGAATCTAACCTGGATGTCAAGTGTGGTTGGTGAGCACTTCACTCCTGTGCCGCAAACACACAATAAAATCTTCAGAGTAACATTTTCTGAATATGAATTCATTACTTAATGACTCCAGAATGTAATACTGCTGACCCAGGCTGATTCATATTATATAAAGCGCTTTTCTTTTGTTTCATGGGGCAGTGACGACAATGTTCACCGGAGAGGCTAATACATTTCTCGTTAGAAATAATGGACCACTTAATGGCAAACTTATTAATTAGAGTATCATAATTTCATCCCTTTGGCTTTGATGTTTTAATTAGTCATGAATTAAATAGTTTTCGTTTTCAGAGACTGACTTATCCTGATAACTAACACTTTAGGCGTTAAGTTAATCTCAAGGTTCCTTATAAGCTGATAACATTGTATGTGGAGGCATATTGTAAATTGTTTGTTTACTTGCCGTTTAATGCTTTCTCTTGAATAAGGAATAAATTGAGGTAATTTCTTACATGTGCTTAACCATACGATTGCCTAAAACTTATCTCAGGGACACTTTCGTATTGTTTTCTTCATTCACTACTATTCCTCTTTAAATCTTAGCGTATGTAACTGCTACCTCTAATAAATGCAGTTAGTAAATGCTATTAGTTTAGAATTTTTGTGGACATTCATGGTGAATATTTTACTTAACTACTTAACATTTACATTAAGTAGTTACAATATACTATTCATAAAACGGTTAACATTACAGCATGTTTGCAATATGTAATTAATAATATAGGATGCTTTATATTGATCTGACTTTGTTATTGGGCATCTAGTAGTGTGCATTTGCACTGTAGAAATTCTTTTATTAGGAAATGTTCCTCTAATTTTAACAACTGAAATTGAAATATCTGTGAAGTGTACTCATTGAGATTTTATAATAGCACAGTCTGTAAGTGTTTTTTTACACTTAAACTACTTGTCCAATAAAAATTTTTATCGGAAAAGCTTTTCACTACAGTCAGGTTGAACTTGAAATTTACGAAAAACAAACTGTTATGCTATTTCGCACTATAGATTATCTGCACTTTGTCATATTACTTGAAGATATGACAGTTAATAAGCTGCTTTAAATGTCACTATTAGTTTTATTAGGATTACTATTACAACATTCTTAACAGACGAAATTAACCAAGTGGCATTTGATGCCACTAGATTGTGGTTACACTGTAGTGAGAAATGTTAGAAGCATGTGGCTTTAGATTATTGTCTAGTAACTAAGGTAGAAATGGAGGTGGATTGGTCATACTCTGAGAAAACCATCAAGTGACATCACACGACAGGCTCTCGAGTGGAACCTGAATGGGAAGCGGCGAGTTGGTCGTCAGCGCGAGAGTGACATGGAGGAGGTTATGTGAAGAGGAGATGAAAGCGTGTGGGTGGACGTAGAGCCAGGTGAAAACGTTGGCAGAGAACCGAACACAATGGAGACGTGTGGCTGAAGCCCTATATCCCTCTATAACAATGATATTAATAACTAAGCCATGGTGATTCTCAACTCTCCCTATTAGGGATAATTAAGACTAGATAGCTTTTTAGTGTCACTTGTATTTTTAAAGTACTCCAGTTCCATATAGTTGATTACAATTGCAAAACAAGTTAACTGGGTAACAGTAAATAAAGAAAGCAAATTATATTCCGTGAAGTTTATGTGGTAGAATGTTTTGTGACAGTACTGACTGAAAGACTGCACTTTATATAAGGAATTAACAAGCACAGCAGCAGAAAAGGTGAATTATTAGACGACAGAAATGCCTATCGGTCTATGTGCTTATCTGAATTAGAGGTTCCATCAATAAACTAACCGTGATTCTCACTTCCACTACTAGGTTCTAGCACGTTATTGTGCGAATCCTTGAAATAAACGGTGTTTCCTAGCTGTTCGATAAAAGATTTCTGTCCAAATTCAAGTCAGAGTGTAATAGAAAGAGGGAGAGAATATTTGACTGCTGTTTTTGTGGATTTTAGGTCTTTTATAGTCATTAATTTTCCCGCCAAATTTGTAGTTTTTTAAAAGCTTATGGAAGACTGGTATAATTTCTAATATGAATTAAACTAGTCTTATTATTGGAAGCTGAAATATACCGAATTCTTTCTCGAAACGTATCCTTATATTACAGTCATTTTTAGACACAATATACCCCAACTACTCACTTCTGAACTACAGTACAAATGTATTGAGAATTAGTCTCATGTAACAAGTGAATGAGTTGAATTAATCAACCAAAATCTAGGGACAGTTTCACACTTATTTTGTAAAAGATAATTGACTCATCAATTACTTACTTAACACTGACATGGTGACAAAGATATCTGTATGTCATTTTATGAGATTTAATCTGCTGTTTCGCGGTAAAATATAAGTGTATACTAGTTCCTTCATCAACTGCAAAAATTATACATTTATTATAAGTATATGCCCAACAGAGCTGCAGGATAAAATAATTTTATATAAAATAAGAGGTATTCAACGAAGAGCCACCTTTTTTCAGCAATATCATTCTCAAGCTCTACAGTCGCATATATATATATATACATTGTCATGGCAATAAGACGAATGCTTCCAAGGAAGTTTCATCAAAGCTATTAGTTTTTAAGATAACAATTACATGATACAGAAAGCACTGATCAGGTAGAAATTCAAATTAAATTAAGAGTTTAGTGACGTTAAGCCGTTGACAAAACTGATTAGAGCTGAACTGGAATTGTTAGAGAGTCATGTTAAGATAAATAGGGAAAAAGGGGAAAAATGATGAAAGATTCGAATTAAAAACAAATACGTATCGAGTCTTGCGACAAATTAGGTGCCATTTGAAAATGACGCTGTTATACGTTGTGTTATCAACAGCGAGAATAATGATCTAAAATATATATATTTCTAAAATTAAAAATTTTCATTTACCGTAAATTGTTCAGTGTGAAAGATCCGAAACTGTAAATTACCTTAATATCAGTAAAAAGTTTGAGCGTTGTAGATTAGATCAAATAAAGTATAATTATATTTCAATAGTTTACACACAATGATAAGTTTTGTTTTTGGTAATATTTCGAGCAAAATTACCACAATATCGATTGAAGCAATGTGTGTATTCTAGAAACTAACATGAACAAATGGAAAGAAAAACTTATAACAGAATCGATATTTATTAAAGTCACAGCGGATACATGTAACAAGGATGACTCAGTACAACTATCAGCAACTTGGAATATAATTTTGAATGCAAAAAACGTGAATGAGAAAAATAATGAACTATATGTATGAGTACATATCATAAATGTGTGAACAAAACAATTGCAACAGTGGTGTGAACATGGACAGTAATTTTGCTCGAAATATTACCAATAACAAAACTTATCATTGTGTGTAAACTATTGAAATATAATTATACTTTATTTGTAAATTACTTATGCTTCAATTAAGGAAAAATCTGCCTAGTAAGCTGGATCGAAAAGCATCAGCCATTAGTAAATTACCATCAGTTATTATGCGAATAAAGCAGAGAACAACAGTAGTTTGTGCAGAATAAAATGGTACCATCATTTATTTCGTTGGCTCCTCACCAACTGATTACAGTCCAAAGACATTATTAAGTTTATCTACAGAAACAATTTTAACATACTTGCACAGAGTTCATTTTCAAACAAAAATCAATCAATATATGCATACAATGCTAATAATAATAAAGATCACTTTATCCCAAACAATAATGGTTATGCGAAATGGAATCTCTCGACGTTGCGTAATCAGATGAATGACAGGGTAAAAACATCTAGTTACCAGGGTAACAAAAGACTGATGACCACTTCTTTCTTAGCGCGTAAATTGGATTTCGGGAGCTTGGTGGACATTGCTTCGGGGAACGTGAGGAGAACTGAACTCTTTTGTCTACGTTTAAGGGGAACAAATACTTTGAACAGTGCTATCGCTAGGCATCCCCTTGACACGGGTCTTGAGGTGGACGTCGCAAGATCCTTCAGAATTATCAATAGACAAAAAAGGTCAATACTCCTCAAGCTCCCCGAAGCAATCTCCACCAAGCTCCCGAAATCCAATTTACGCGCTAAGAAAGAAGTGGTCATCAGTCTTTTGTTACCCTGGTAACTAGATTTTTTTACCCTGTCATTCATCTGATTACGCAACGTCGAGAGATTCCATTTCGCATAACCATTATTGTTTGGGATAAAGTGATCTTTATTATTATTAGCATTGTATGCATATATTGATTGATTTTTGTTTGAAAATGAACTCTGTGCAAGTATGTTAAAATTGTTTCTGTAGATAAACTTAATAATGTCTTTGGACTGTAATCAGTTGATGAGAAGCCGACGAAATAAATGATGGTACCACTTTATTTCGCACAAACCACTACTGTTCTTTCTTTATTCAAATCTGTTAAGGGGAATAAATGTATGAAGTTATAAGGTGATTAGAGAGCTTTTGCTGGTTCCTTTAAATTTGTGTACCAAGCAGTTATTCGTAAGAATTTAATTCAGTGATTTAGCCGAAATATTTCACTCCTAACAGATTACTGACTATATTTTTCTTGTTAACCACAGGAAGTTATCCAATAAAGTTTAGTACAAAATCATTTTTTGAAATAATAAAAAAATCCTTAATCTAATAAAACTTTCTGATTCAACAAACAACAGTCGTAATGAAATATGTATGTAGCATTTCTTACCATGGCTAACAGATTAAGGTAGATAACTTATTTCACGAGTACACTTTAAGAAAAACTTTCTTGAAAGAATATGCTAGTAGACCATATAACAGTCATGTCTAATTTTTTTACGACAGATACTGTCTTAAGAAAAGTTATGGCTTGCAATACAACTTAGCTACTGGCAGACAGTACTCAAAGTGCCTAAAACTACAGCAAAATGACTATATTATCCTATAACCCAGATCAATCGTTATATTAACCACTTGACTGGCATATTTTAAATAACCCATAGCATTTTTCTCAATTCAACCATCAGATTTTGTATGTAAATCAGGAATATATAGCAAAATTTTCAACTTTTTGATAACAGAACTTAGTTTTACTGAAAGCCGCCTGTGAATGAAAGTAGATGTGATACTTATGATAAAGGTCTTTTCAATTAACAAACTGTAAATAAATTATCTAATGTCATTCTTGATGAATTAAAATGAGATCTTATCCTTCATTTCATTAATTTGTTAGGATAAATGACTAAACTAAATTAGAGAGGTTGCATACGCGAAACTTCTCTTGACCGTTGTAAAACCCGTAAGCTGAATTAATTTGATTCAGGAAAACATGCAATAATAAAAGAAACTACACACTTCTAAAGTGTATTGGATTTTGTTGACTAAAAAAAACCTACGAATGTTCAAGTGTTACACAAATGCTTCCCAGAAAGACGTATAAAAGATGCTGAAAGTTCCTACTGAATCATTCGCCTTCTAGTTATTTATCTATAAATTTTTCAAAAATATTAAACAACTTAATAACATTTAGTTATTTCCAATTCGCATATATTTTAAAACCTCATTATTAAGATGTTTAGAGCTTTTATTTTATTTCTAAGATCACCCTGGTGATGCTGATAGGAAATGCTGATCGTTTCATGACCAGAAGTGCCAAGTAGTTTCTATGTGATGTGGAGAGTCTTCTAATTCGTTTTTTGACTAAATACTGGAATCTTGATCTTATCTGCTGAATCTCCGGAAAGGTTGCTGAATTAACTTTTAAATTTGTATGAGC
This sequence comes from Trichobilharzia szidati, assembly GCA_944472155.2. Lineage (NCBI taxonomy): Eukaryota > Metazoa > Platyhelminthes > Trematoda > Strigeidida > Schistosomatidae > Trichobilharzia > Trichobilharzia szidati. Next base: position 64,121,782 of record OX235279.1, on the reverse strand, counting down.
ATATTGACAACAATGAAATAAGACTTTACTTTTTAATTCTGTATAGTCTGTTGATAATAGTATACTTTCTTCAACTATTCTTCTGCCGAGACTACTCATTATCTAGATTGTTTACACATTTGAGGTGAAAACAGATTATACAAGTGATTAAAGAATATGCTTATAAAAAAGCTAAAAAGATAAAGGTCTGCAAGGAATATTCAAGAGCATTCTGAAGAATATTTTTCGCCTCATCTCTGTGTCACACCTCCAGACAACTTCTTATTCTCGAAAATATCAAAGATAGTGTTCCGTTGTTGACAGCATCCATGTGAACGTATCAATTCACTTGCTCCTTTGGAGTTAAGTACACACTGTGTACTCTTAGAATATTGTCTAGACGTCTACAAAAACATTTCCCAATTTGGTTATTGAAAGGAGTAGTGGAACGAACCAATAGCTCAGTTCGCGAGCATTTTGTTCTTACACTTCGTTTTGAATCAATAGATAAATCCTTTGAAGTAATATTCAAGATAGGAGCAAGTAGCTTGGAGGGTTCCCTCTTCCCAGGCGTTTTTCCTTTTAGTTTTGTTATCATTTCTGAGAGATACTGACCATTTAATGTCTTTGGACTACGTGAGGCCTAAGTTTTGACTTAATTTCATAACTTATCATTATTTTTCCTGATTTTTAATTTCATATTTCTGTTACCAGCTGATAATAACGACTGACCTTTATGGGCATTTCCATAACCTCCTAGAACATTATATAACCGAATAGCTTTGAAGCGAGTGTACGCAAAGAACATTCTTTGCTAAGCTGCATCTTTTTAATTTATAATGAAATCGTAAGGATCCTTTAGACAGATGTTTTATCCATAAATGACGGTGCGTCGGTGACACAGTGGTTAGGACTCTCGCCGACCATGCACATGGTCCGGGGTTTGATCCCCTGTCGACACGCACCTGACATCTATGGTCGGCCTGCAAAATTTGGGCTACAGATATCACATGCTGTACCAAAACAAGCGGTGTGGAATCAAGCTGTAATCAAAAATAATAAAAAATAATAATAACCAGAAAATTCGACTTATGTGCATTACTAAAAGATTTCAAAAATCCAAGGCGTTTTATCCCTAGCTTTACTGACGATATTATGGACTTTGTTTCACTTATCCATTGAGAGTTGTATTGATCTCTGCCAGGTGACTTGATGGTGTAATAAACATTAAAATAAGTAAATGTAGTACAAAAACCTTTAAAATTTAGCATTCTTCACCTCACTTTAGGTCTTGTGAAAAGTACAAATACGTGTGAATTTTCAACCTCATGGATAGCTTCAATGAAGATGAAGTTTTGGTAATTTAGTGCATACACGTGATCCGGAAGGATGTTTCAATACAAACGATGTATTTTAACACTAGGTAAAATAAATAATGTAGCACTGTTTCATATTTATGATCCAGAAGAAGTAAGACCTACATGCTTCTGTGTAACCAACACCCAATTAACAAATTCATAAGTATTTTTATGAGTTTTTGTTATAACCAGTCAACATTTGCATGAATGAAATTGAATAAAATAAACAATATCTTTCTAGTGAAATAATATTTTATTGCAAAATAGCCTCGTTAAACCTCTTTTTTTGTAGAAGAATTGTATAGTTTGATTTCTAAAGTTTAGTTTTGGATTTATGAATTGATCACTGATTGATATCAGTTAGAGAACCACTGAAAACCAGGGAGTACTGAACAGCTGCTGTTTCATCCTAGTTTGGGAATCATCGGCAGTACGCACCCATTGGGATTCGAACCCAGGACCTTCCGAGTGCGTACCGCCAATGATTCCCAAACTAGGATGAAACAGCTGTCCAGTACTCCCTGGTTTTCAATGGTTCTCTAACTGATATCAATCCGTGATCAACTCGTAAGAAGAATCGTAATTTCATATTCCAAGTGGATGTACAAATATGCACACAAATGAAGTGATTTCTATTACTTTTATATTATCAGTGGTAGGAAAATGCCCTTTTTCCCATTATTTCTATATTTTTTTCTCTCTTTGAGGGCATTCTTCAAAAAAAAGGGAGACCTGACTCTAGAATGAATCTATATGGTTCAGTCTTCGATATTTAACTATTGGCAAACATATCTTTCAAGAAATCGTATCACTTCGATATAAACTGTAAATCAGAGAAAATACGGTGGTTGTTTCATCTTACTTTTTATGTCACAACAGTATCTATCCTTAGAAATTATTTAGTGCCATTTGGTTGTACATGTTTTATTACCAGGCTTACTGACATCACCCACTGGAATAGAACCGACAGGCCTTCAGTCTTAGCTTTACTGAGTTTAAAACTGCAAAACCAAAACTACAATTTAGTGTGAATAAATGTAATATTTATTAAATCTGGTTAGTTTTAATCTTAAGAATCTATGTGAAAATTTTTGGTTAACCAGCTTTCTCAAATGGATTATATAACTTTTCGCAAAAATATAATTGTATGGAGTGGACGAATTTTTAAACGTGTAAAAATTTGCTCTATTCAAAAAATGACCAAAAAGCCGTAGTTTTAAGTTTAATAACAAACAAGCTATCTGTAATTTGAGTCTTTTAGTCTGACAGTACCATTTAAGTTCGCAAACCACTTTTTAGTTTTACCACTTTTTATTCAACTTCATATAATCAATTGAATAATATCGACTTTTGAAGACAGTATTGCAAAACAAGTTGGATGACAGCTATTGATATTAGCCGCGTAATATAAAAGCCACACATCTGTCTTTACCAGAATATGTAAAATCGTCCAATTTCAACTATTCGAAAATATTCAGACTTTAAAAATAAACAACTTTAGCTTAATAAACACCATGAACTTTTATTTTATTCTAAAGAAAATACACTGGCATGATAAACATTACGGGTAAAAATAAAAAACAAAACTAAGGCTTACTTCAGAGGAATTATTTTTCTATATTTATGTAGAAAAGTTTCATTGTAGAAGAAAGTAAAAATCTCTACTTCTTCCAGCTAGTTAAAATGTGAAAATGATCAGAAAGCAGAAAGTGAACTGTATGATTTTCATTCATAATCGCACACCTGAAAAGTACATCGTTTTGATCAAAATTAATCATTTCACTGGTTAAACAGAAGTATAATTCTGTTAACTGGACATTGTACTTGCCAATGTAAAATAAAAGTCTTCCCCCATAACCTTGAAAATACTTCAAGGCTATTTTTGTTGTTACACAAATGACATACATGTACTACGAATTTCTCCGCTACTTATAAAATTTAATCCTAAATTTGACCTTGAACAAATTTCCGCAACCCAATCGACTTGTAATATATTCCAGTTGTTATCAGAATAATTTCATGTTTTAACACCTGTTTTCAGCTAGATCAATGACTATATATTTTCTTTGTTTTTATCTCTATACCATAAATTGAAAATACTAGACAATCACACACCTTTCTGATACCATATTTTTGGGAAAAGCCTTCATAATCGACTTCTCTGAGTTCTTTAATTATTTGTAGTAAACACATGTGGTGTGTAAGTGATCAACAGTTTTGAGGTAAGAGAAGTTGGGAAGAAAAAGAACGAATGCTTACTGTTGACGATAAGTCCAACACTTGTCCAATTGGTTCCACACTGATGGTTGAAACTGTCTTCATCACAAATCGTCAAAAGCTGAGGTCTGTGCACTTGATGTATAAGGATTTGGTATTCCTACGTTTTTATCCCCCACCCCAAAAAAGGAAATTACTAAACTGCATGCAATCAAATGAAAAATATAAAAGTGTTTCCCAAACTGGTTTAGTGTGTACGCATATATGCCAACTAAACTTTTTCATTTTAAAACATCTGTCGCTTTGCTTAGGTCTGTTTTCTAAATTGATTATATTTTATAATTATTTTATTTTATAGTTCCTTACTGTGGTATATATCTGCGCTTTTTGAAAACTACTTGTCTGCAGATTATTTAACTGATGTACAAAACAGTTACAGATTAAACTGGACAATTTTAACAGTGATCTGATGGAAGTGTGAATGGTTAATCGCGGTTTTACTTTAATAGATACTCTGTTTCACCTACTAAACGATAATCTCAGAGTTTTGACTTCCTATTTGCAGATAACCTGTATAATGAATGCCATGTTGTGCTTACTGAATCACTGTTTTTAACAAACTTACTCTTTCTTCAGTTTTAATTCAATCACTTGAATATTCTCTTCAGTCGTCTTCATGGTAAAAACTCAAATATAAAACAACAATTTTTACAGTTAAAAACAGATGGACTTTATGTCATCACTCGCATTCGTACTAACAGCACTAATAATCCCTTCTTCGTCAACTCTCATTTTCAAATATATCCTGAGAAAACCTTCTATTACATTCACTTGTACATCAATCATAACTTGTAACAAACAACAATTTATAGATTTTATATATGGGCCAAAGTTTTGTAGCTTCACATTATTTTTATTATATTATTGTTTCCTTTAATTCCTAGAGGAACATAGGGCTTCAGCCGTGAGTCTCCATTGCATTTGGTTCTCTGCTAGAGTCTTCAGCTGGCTCCAAGTCTGCCCACACGTTTTCATCTCCTCTTCACATGACCTCATCCAAGTCACCCTCGCACTGACGACCAACTCGCCGCTTCCTTTTCGGGTTCCACTCGAGCAATGGCTTGTCTAATGATGTCACTTGATGGTTTCCTCATAGTATGGCCAATCCATCTCCATTTCTTCCTGCCTATTTATTTCACAATTGGTTTCTGGTTGGTTCGCTCCCAGAAATCTTTGTTGCTGATCTTTTCTGGCCATCTGATCTTGAGTATTGAACGAAGACATAATACATAATACATCAAAAAGTAATATTTCAATTATAAAACGTCATAAGTAGGGCAAATAAAAAAATTTATCATTTGCTAATTTCTTTCACTTCATCAGTTAATATCTGTTATAGGTTTCCAAAACTGACAACTCACTAGTAATTGTATACGCGGTATTAAATCACACCGTGACCAAACTTCCCGGTAAGTTAGAAGACATGTAAGATATAGAGCAATGAATCAATGATCTCATGCAGTATTTACTTTGTTAATTTACTAACTGTTTACCCTATAACTTTAAGTGGTTACTTATTTCGTGTATACATGTTCGCGCAAAACGAGTCTCCAAGTCATACAGTTTTGAAAAACGATGAATGCATGAAGTGTTTTTGAAATAAATCACATGTGTTTTATTGCATAACTTGTAAAAAGAAATGAGTGATTTTTGGTTAAGTTATCATTTATCACCTGAATGTAATCATAACGATATCGGAAGGAATTACTAAAAGGCACATTAATGATGAAGTTGACGTAGGCATGATAGACAAGAAAGTACTAGCTATTTCGTATTTTAACAACTACATGAATGATAAATAGCCTTCCCAAACACTTCCATGTTCTAAAAGTAAAAGGATATTAATTCGGTCATCCTATTTCTCTAAACTATGTGGGATACCCTGTCATGATAAAGGTGTTATCATTCAATATATGTGTAAAACTTGGGCACTGTGGTAATAAGTAATTCCATATTAGTTTGTTTATTAGATGTATCACATGCAGTCACACACAACCATACAACAGGATGGGATAGGATGACAGTTTTAAAATCTAATGTCACAAGGTGGAGGGAGGGATTGATAACAGAAGCTTTGTTTATCGAATCAACTGCAAATAGACGCAATAGGAATGATTCAACACCTGTCCCCGATATCTGGAAAATTCTACTACCCATACGACAAATAGGAGAGAACAAAGAAAACTATAAAACTCAAGTGTCAAAGTCGTGTGATTACAATTGATATGATTATGAACAATAAATTTTGTTCGAAACGTCATCCAGTAAATAATACTGTTTCACTGTGTGATACATCTAATAAACAAACTAATATGGAATGTGTTATCATTCAGTTTTTACAACTTCATCTACACTGTCATTACCACTATACAAATAATATGAAATTCATTCCTGTCAGATAGAGGTGAGCATTTGCTAAAACTTAGTGATTGTGCCTTATTAGTTTTACTTTACCGAAGTTATTGGTCTCCGCTGGTATATGGATATAGATATGAGGATTTTATATACTCCAAACACCCCTATTCAAAATTGGAGACCTAATGAAACATAAAAATACGACAGATCCGTATTGGGTAGTAAGAAAAAGGCGTAAACAGCGAAGAAAATTTTTTTTCCATGATTCATTTTCATGAGCCGTACAATCATAATCACATTTAACAAAGAAATCTTTAGACCAATCAGATACTGGTAAACTTTGCCCTCAAAAAATGTATTACATAATGTAAGGTGTAAGAAGGGATGACTAACTGTAAGTTAGAAAAGAGGCAGAAGATGGCATGACGTAATAAGTGTGAGATAATGATTAATCAGTAAGCTCGTGTAGAAAGGCGATAAAGTGTTTCTATATAAAATCTGTAAGAAAAAGCAATGTTATTAATAAACAGTAATAGAATGGCGGTAAAATATGGATGATGGAAATAATAATGATAATAAAATAATGGTAGTAATAACAATAATAATAGTGAACTTACGTAATAAAAGGAAGAAGCAAGATTATAGTAAGAACTTTACTCTGGCCACGGTAGGGCGAGTGAATGTATGTATCGCCTTTGAATGCAGGGGTCCGGTTTCAGATCCCGAATAGCTAGTGCTTCAGCTATGTGCAGATGGCATATTGGTCATTTGCAGTAATCTGTCACAAATCATATAAACAGTACTCATAAAACCGGGGGTATTGAGTTGGAACTAGACAACTAAACTAGTTACCACCAAACAACTGATTGGCATCCATGACGCACTTTTGTCAGGGGTTATTATTAGCCTGAATAGCCTAGCGATAAAGCCACTGACTTCGACACTGAGAAAAGCAGGTTCTTATCTTAGAGTGTGTTAGACGAAGATTCTCAAGGACTGACTCCTTTCAGTGTCTAATGACAAGAGAGAACTTTCTGATATCAAATGGACCAAAATAATTAGGTTTTACGAACCTACTTGGTTTCAGGTATCTAGTCTATATTTCATCTGGGTTACCTGCTTTGTATCAAAATGTAATTTCTTACTATTTGAAAGACAACTAGAAACCTAAAGACACATTTATCATGAAGTTGAGATGACAGCACGAAGGCCAATTATGCTGAAACCTTCAGTATGAGCTTTATTTTGTTTTTAAAATTCGTCAATTTTGTGTAAGAAATTAACAGGCTGAATACTTACTATATCTATTGCTTCGGTCAGGATGCCTAATAATCTAATTTTACCTGCCAAGAACACTTTTCTCTACGTGATCCTTTTGCAGTAATTTATCATACGAATTTAAAAACGCATGTTTGGCGACGGTCGTTGATATGCTGTCAGGTTAGTTCAGGTAGTTATTTGCTAACTTATGCAAGAGTACAAATCGTCAATCTTTCGTTAAATATCATTTTCATCTTTATGGTTAGTACTGCATTCACTTATTTTGCCTCTGCAGTTTCACACAGTTACTTTTCGATAATTATTCTTCTTCAAGATGGTTTTAGACATCACTTAAGAAGCCATCTAAACCATTACTATGATTCTCAGACAGGATGCGCTACAAGTATCCACTGGATTGGAAGCAGACTGACTTACTTCACTTCTCATACTGTGCAAAAAACTAGCTGTGTCACTTTTCATGAAAGATAATCACGTCCAAAAGCTACACCAAAGGAATTTCGAAACTCTTTGGATTTCTTTACAACTGTTGGAAATATTTCATTTATTTCAGCAAACGTAGCATAAAACCGTTAAAACTAGAGGGTAATCATTTGAAAATTGTAAAGCATAAACAACTAATTTTATTGTCAGCTAATATGACGGTTTAGTTCGACTAACCATGTTCACTTGGCGGAATACCTGACGAAAAACTTAGGTGAAAATTTATCCGGATTGTCATCATCATCATCATGATCTCAGAATGTGGCGAAACTCAGTGATAGTCGAAACCATAATGAATAGTTTGACTTTTGTATGTTACTAATACACCAAATCATTTGCCGAAGTGAAGTCACATGTATGTAGTGTATCACAAATACTCCTTTCCTAATGCATGCTACTTGGAGTTTGTGACGTGGACAAACTTACATCAGATCTAAATGTACGTATGTATAATTTTAAGTCACCTCAGTCACAACAGAAAAGCCCATCAAATATTTCTCAGAATGGTTAACAGAAACTAAATTTCAGCAATTATATCCAGAGAAATTTCCCTACAATATGTGCCCATATTTTATTTTTCTTTAAAAGGAGGACGATTTAAAGGTTACCTGACAAAAGGAGTGTGGATCTGTTCACGAACGGTATCAAGAAAGTGAACCAATGCACTTCACTTTTCTAAGTCACAGTTCTGTGTGTTGAACGACAGTATAATTTGAAGGGGCGAGTTTTAAATAGCTTGACTTGACAGACCTACTTACTACATGTTCGCATTTTTATCTCAAGCTTAGTATCCAGATTCATCTGAGCCCAAAAATGCAACCGATATATGAAGTGGATTTCTTCAGGTATACCCTTCGTAAATTCACTTTACAGTGAACATGGCAACCAATTGAAATTCGCCTTACTGTGGTGTAACTCAAAAATCTGTGGATAGATTTTAGGGATTTTTAACTAATTATATTTACTGTTATATTTCGATACGTGAATAATGTGTTTTGTGATTGTTTACTATGTTAGATAGATTGATCTACCAGTTTTCAGATAGATAAACGTTATTTAATCGAAAAAAGTAGCAACTTATACCGTTTGAAGTCCACAGTATGCGTATACGCAATTACGGATATTGAGTTTGTGGCTCTCTAGGGAATGCAAGTACAACCAGTTGACGAGTCCCCAGTAGAACGAAACGCACATCGTGGAGTCCACTTCTAGTTACAGTCCACTAAATCGCTTCAAGTTAGTCCTCAGACATTGTCGAGGCGTCCATACTAGGGAGGAGCCGACATGTCTGTCAATAGAGGCCGAACATCGCGGTCCAATCAGCCAAGAGGAAAACGAAAATTTAATTGAAGATAAATAGTACATATGATTTTGAAAAACAAGGGTCAAGTTTTGGCTTCAAAACGACTATTTGTACAAGCCCGAGATGTGAAGTTCTTTGGATTTGTGCCATCAAATTGTAAACGCTAATATAAATTGACACTTATGCAGTGTATACAACCTATTGTTTTTCAGCCTCAACCTTTTTAGACTCATCCGCTTTTGTTTCAAGTTTCCCGGTTTTTCTCAGTAACAACTGTGAATGAGCCAAAGATCAGCACAGTGACTAAAAGTAGGCCGCACAAGACTTAAAACTGAAGACTGTTGAAGAATAAATGAACAAATACGCTAACGAAATGGTCCCATGTAGCAATAGTTAGGAAGACATTCACCAAAAGAGTAATCATTTACAGGTACTCATAATAAGTTTGCAGAATTCACCTTCTTATTAGTTGGAACTGAAGGTAACTCCTGGATTTATGGCAAAAGCTGTTTCCAAAATGACAGAACTAGCAAACTATCACAAAAGTCACAACCTCTATGACAGCTGTAATAAAGATTTTTATGTCTAATTTATTTACTTAGAATTAATGTGAAAATACGCTGAATATTGTATACGTGAATTCAGTAACTGCATCCATATGAATTTTGAAAGCTGCTAACGACAATACAGCCTGCAGGTTAAATGGACTTAATATTCCTATCATTCTAATGACCCTCATATCTACACCATCAAATGTCTTCCAAATACATGCGTGGTACACCCATCAAAGTGTTCTCTAGAAATCTAGCAAAATGCTTTCCTCTCAGTTTGTTCACTTTTGCAAAATAAGTGCTATTTCGTAAATAATAATTTAGATGATGTACATCAGCTGTTTATCTAATCATTTTTGTTTCTTTCGACCAATGGATGTGGAGATCACTCAGGAAAACTCCATAATATAAATCAAAATTGTTTTCGTGTTACACTAACGATTAGCAAAATAAAAATAGTAAGGTAGATGTTTGTAAATTCATTCAGAATGCATGTTAAGACATCTGTTAAACAAAGAAAAGGACTTGGCAACAATTTATCCTTGATAAAAGTAATGAATAGGATTGTGTACATACACCCATATTAACAAGGCTACATTTCCCTATTCATCACTAACAAAAATTGATGCTATGTGTATTTTCCGTGCTTATCACTACCTGAACACGTGATATTTTGTTTAATGTGAATGTTCTGTGAAATGTTAAATTGTGTGGCGCTATAACCTTCATTATCGACTAAAATCTAAAGCATAATTAGTCCAAAGTAGTCAGTATGTTATTCGGTTACACAGAGAATTGCACTGACAAAACGATAATATACCGTTATTCAGAGGGTATATTATTTACGACCTCTAAGAAAGTTTGCTTTAAATTTCCGCTGGAAAGCTTAGAAGACAAACGCTGTTTCACGGTTATTTGGATTTCAGATTGTTTTCTACAGAAACAGTGGCAATTTCTAACCATATAACAAGACCTGAAATGTAAGATTTACAGGCAACGCACTAATTATTGCATTATATACGAAGTGATTTTTTTAGTTTTTAATCTCTTGCATAACTTATAAGAGGTCACTGTTAAATCTAACTTCCACTGCTTACATCATCTTTCGTATGAATATATCTTAGGAATCCTTCTCATGAATTTTGCTGAATGGTAACTGGATTGAGATTGACATAAATATTGACTTACAAACAATTTGTACCACATAATTATTCAGGTCAAACTTCAGGAGAATGTGATGTGTGAGAAGACTATTACTAGAGTGCATCAGTATCCTGCGAATTCCCTAAGAGATTTTCACTCCAGACATGATTCGATTTTTAATTTTTCCTTCTTTTAGGGAGATTTGTGGCATTATGCTAGTCACTTTGAACAATCTGAATTTTTTCGTAAATGCTTGTTTAATGGAATCTCAGTAAGGCTGTTTTCGATTACATATAGCAGACACACGCGTAATCTAGTAATCGGCTACTGACAACTAGTAGAACTGACAAAAATACCAAATCACAGGGATTTAGGTCCCTATCGATTTGTAAATTTCCTGAAGACTTCAAAGAAATACTCTCAGCTGTTGTAAACTACTAAATCATACCGTGATTTCTAATGATGTATCCATCAATTATTCGAAAACACCTGAGTGATGAATGAATCGTAGCGGTCGTACTTTGTCTCATTATAAATCTGTTAATTCAATCACACGTTTAGGAATATGTTCTAAAATCAGGGATTTACTGAATTCCAGAAAATCATGGGGAGCAAGTTTAAAGCTCTTTACTAACTAATCTAGCTCACATTAGTTGAGAACCATCGGGAGACCAGGGTGCACTTCACTTCTATTTCGGTCCAGTCTGGGACTCTTTATTAGTACGCACCCGCCAAGGTTCGAACGTATGGACCTGTCGGATACAAGGCGAGCTTGTGGACGATTCAGCCACTGTCCAGTACTCCAAAGACTTACAGTGTTTCTCTAACTGATGTCGTCTCCCGATAAAACCTGCAACCAATCAAATCCCTGCAAACCGACAATTGAAAATCAATCCAGCAGTCAGATAACAACGAGAATAATAAGCTGAAATTTTAAACATCACTTTGCTGACCATACTGCAGTACGCTATGGATTAACTTCATTTAACAATATAGGAAGCGTGCTAAGAAATAAATTACTGTTGGTCTGAGAATCCTTACTCAGAACTTTCTGATGTTATTCAGACAGTCTTCTAAATAAGTTTCCGAGAGTATAGGAATTAGCTACTGGATAGCCGTAAAGTAATTGAATCACACTCAGATTTCCCCAATTCACCTGAAAGATTTTTCTTTAATCACTCTAGTATATGCTCGTCTTATCTGCAGATCCAAGCCCTTTCTCTTATTCCTAAGCCCTTCACTATTTCCTCCAAAGTTGACGATTTAGATAAGAAGGTGAAATTCAGAAGTCTTATCACCCAGAGAAGGACTTACTTCCAACGTCTAATGAAGACCTCAAATAATTCAAGTCCATGATACTGCTTTGTTACTATAAATATATGAAAGTGCAATGTAGACAATGATAAGTGATAATGGAAGAACAAAAACCTAATTAAATCAATCATTTAGGACCAAAAGCATCATACTTATCACTCCAGATACAAGATCAGGATTGTTATTTTTATTCGTGAGGATTATATTAGCAAATTATGCTATGATCTTTGCAACGGAAACAAATTTCTAAAAGCGGCTTGTCAGAAAGATAGGACCGACGGTACTGAGAGTGAAATGTTTCAAATTCCGAAGAAACTAGAGGATGAGTGTATTATTATCCTCTATATCAATGAAAATCTTAGGACATCTATTTCAACCATTCCTCACTTATATGACCTTCCGAAGGTGCATAAAAAAGACCCTCATTGGCTTGTACTGAGGATGCTGAACTCACCTTACCATTCCACAACAAAACGGTTAACTGAACTTCTTGAACCAGTGAGATCAAATCCTTGTATATACGGTCTTTCGGCTAGTAACGACTTCATCAGTTACATTGTTGGAATTATTGTGACCAGTAAGCATATGATTTCAGTGGATGTTCGCTGTCTGTTTGCGAATCTACCTTTAGTGGAAAGCGTTTGCTATATATGCTAGTACAGAGACATGGGAATACCAACAAATCAACTAAACGGGTTAATTTGAAACGTATGTTTAGTGTACAATTTAGATTTAGTGATGTGATTTATAGTCAAAAGGATATAGTTGCGATAAGGTCTCCTTTAGGTTCTGTTTTAGCTGATTTCTTCATGGAGAGCTTAGAGAATGGTCAACTGAAGGAAACTGTCTCTCTACATTTGTACAAAAGATATATGGATGATACATTCATCGTTTTTAGATGAAAACAGTTCAACTGTTTACCTCCTCAAACAGTGTAGCTGTTGTAATACATCTATACTTTTCATATAAGAATTTGGCTAGATCTAGAATAGTTAACCTTAATAAGATAAATAATCTTCAGAAACTTGCAACCATTTAAACACATGAACTTGCAAGCAGTCACAGAGTGGGACTGGGTAAAAATACTAAACAGTCATATTGTTAGGTTTCGAATGAGGTTAATAAGTGAATCTATGTTCGTTGAGTCAACGCTATGATGTAACACCTATTCCGTGATCATATCCGTTAAAATCTGTCATTGAAAATCCTCATTAGGACATGTAGAGAAGTGTGATTGAGAGAGATATCATTCACTCCGGCAGCATAGGCGCGAATATATACGGTCTGTTTAATGAATTTAAAATATACAATTACTGGTGGAATAAATAGCCAGTTGTTAAGATTAGTGAGTGTTACGTAAAAAGAAAACATGCCTATAGATTGAATCCTTATCATAATAAGCATAGAACCAGAAAAAAGAGGATGTGACATAAGAAATACAGAAATTTTCAAGGAATTTATTAAAGACTTAACATAAACAGACGAACAAGCTCCTTCTGAATACCAGCTCCACTTACAGGCTCAGTGAAACGGATGAGGGAGTGACTTTGCAGGCTAATTCTGGTTTGAGAAACAGATTCAAAGAAGGAGATTATGGAGATAAACGACTAGTGTTGATGCGGAAGTTTAATTAGTGAGCTGCTTATTGGGCCCACTTTCACCTTTCACTTTCCGTACTCTGATACTCTTTTGGACAAAATCGTATCGAACGTCAGGTATATAAATAGCTCAACAGGAGCAGGTAAATTGATTTACACATATGGAATTGAGTGAATATGGGATCTCACCGTTCACACTGTTGGAAAGTATTGGTCAACTGGAGAAGATGGCTTGCTGTCTGTGGCGCTGCACGAAATGTACTTTTGTGTATTTTGCGATCCGCCTTTTACAATTTCGTCAGCTAGATCACCTGTGAATTCAAGGTTCATCTGCAGCATTTCATGGGATGCGGAAACTAAGCTACTTTGTACGTATCGATTGTATATTTTTATGAAAGATGGTAGATAACCATTTTTAATCAGGACTTTTGTGTGAAGATTTAACTCTTCCTCAATGTTATTTGAGCCTCATAAACAGATCTCACTTGCGGTCAATAGGCAATCAGTTGTAGAAATTTTTCAGTCGACCATTCCATGACACATTTCTATGAATCGATCTCCACCACTCCTCCTCAATAACTTCACATGGATTACAGGAATGTTAGACGTTCTCCATCTCAACGCGAGTTCGATCACTGAATGGCAGGTATGGAATACACTCAGTATATAAGGTTACAACTATATATTTATAATGAATAAAGTCACTGAAAAGAGTCTGTTTGCTGAATCACATGTTTCCCTTCCTTATTATAATACCACCGATAAATAATAAAAATTGTTACATCAGTTCAGCTAACTGTGTAGGCGAGCTATTTAAAAACAAAAAATGTTAAAGATAAAAAATTATGAATGCGAAATCGCGTTTATGATTCGCACAGGTTTTTCACTTCAATTAGGGAGAGGAAATCATGCCCACATGTATTTTAAATGTACAAATTTGATCTTTATTTGGCTTTTATTGAAAATGCAGTACTGAATTACAAAACTCTCGTGCTACTTATTATTAGTAAGTAGCATGATTTTATAAAACTTAAATTTTCGACCAAAGATTTTTTTACCCAACTACAAACTACACTTGTAGATAATCCTAATAATATAACTACTAGAACATCATCAGTGTCTGTTTATAGGCCAATACCGGATAGGACACATCACTTATTCTAAATCACCCTTGATAAAAATCCCAAGACTCCAAATCTAAGCGAATATGAATAAGCATTATGTTTCACCGAGTTCATCTCTAATGTACGAAATTATGATACATTTTAAAATGCACACCAGATGATGCTACTCTGCAGTATTCTAAAATCACCTAGTAATCGACACAATTCCCACTCCAAATTTATTATGCTACTAGTGATTAGTAAAGTATGAAAAATTCACGTGTGTATAATAATTTTTAAGAACTGCATAGCCTTGCATAGGATATACGAAATACGAACAGCTAACAATAACAGTACTAGATATTGTGATATGAATTTATAATGGGGTAGAATAGAAATGTGACTATCATTTATGTGCATTCTAATATCACCAAATCAATGTGCACCGTGATGGCGAGCTACCTAGAATGGTGGCCACATTACAAACCTGACTGATAGAGCTCAGTCTGCACTGAAGTAAGGACTAGACACATCGCACTAGTTACTAATGTCCAATCAAAGTATTGCAAGGTTTATGTCACCCAAGCTTCCCAGCTACCGTCACACTTATCATTAGTCACTTTTCCCAGCAAGATAGAAATCAAGAGGCAAGGCATTGTACTCATAATTACATTGCTCATCAAAAGCGTACAGTACGTTTCTTACTCCATATTGCCGTTCCGACCACATCCGTAAAGGCTTGGTTATAGTCCCTCCAAATCACATGGATACATTCATATTTTGACATATGTTTGCCATTTTACCCGATGGCCGGAAAAATTATCTCTTAAGGTCGCATTTACAGAGACAGTCCCATACTTTTCTGTGAAGAACTGCGGATTTCAGGTGCCCATCATCCATAACAACCGGTCGTAGGCAGGAAATCGTAGTAGCCGACTTTTAGCCGTAACTAAACTCGTAGGCTGCATGTTTCAGAACAACAAACTACCATCCTCAAACGGATGGCGTCGTACGACGCTCCCACCGAAACTGGAAGGCTCGACTACCATATGGTGCAGTAAAGTGGTTTCGCATTCATTTGCTGTCTAATGAACTTTAATCCATCCTATGTTTTTAGGAGAAACTATTCATATCCATGCTCTTCTCATTTGAATTTTTTGTTTGGAAACGGTTTATTATTTCATGAAATGATAACATAATATATGTTAGTCTTTCTGACCACCACTAAGGTTCTCGTCATGACCAGATTTCAAGTGCAGATCATACTCTTGTCTGTAAATTACCCAATACTAGTTCGTAACACAATGTCACTATCGGCTGACAAAGTGAATAATATTTAGGCATCCAAGTCATCCAGTCGAAAAAAACTTTGTTTTCATGGTTAAATAATTTAGTACGGCTGGCTTCATTTGATGAATTCCTTATCAAGCAACTTTCTGTTATCGAATATACAAAGTAAGCTGCCTTTACTGCTGTAAAACTCTTCTACACATAATATTGTGTAGACGTCAAGATTAACTTTTATAGCAGAATTATTATAGTGACTATATTCCAGTCATGTTATACTCATATGTAAACGCCATACCTACAAATAAGAACATAGTTCGAAAACACAGATTTCCACTTTCTCTCGTTTCTAAATATTTACTAACTAGAATCATTTCCCACAGTTAGTGTATTAAACCTACAATTATCCATTAATGAATACTTCAGTAATCTTAATGTGAGCATGTATGAATTAAAAAGTACTTCGAAACATAACAACACTCTTAAGGTACAGATGCTGGAGTGGCTATGGTACATTTCCTATAACACTTCCTATCCAATACACGAATTCTAAACACTAATTTCAAGTCAACGCTTCAGAGATTTGACGCGCGCGTCAATAAAAGCTAACTTTCATCGACAACTGCCTTTGCTGGCTCGGTGATGAAGATCATATGAACAAAAAGGATAGGAAACAATGAACTCTGGCGACGAACTCACCCCGAACCCATCACAATGCGTAACACAAACTCCGCGCTTCAGTCAATGAAAGTTTACTTCATTTGCTGACTTGCTTAGACTAATATTAGTCTGATAGGTGAACTAAACACAGACAAGAAAGTGGAAAAGTAGTTTATAGTTATGTCGATTTCTTACACTTAGTGACTATATTTTACAGATGGACAGTGAACTGCTGCAAACAACACCTAACTATCGGTTAACAGTAGGTGTAATTTCATACTAGATAACTGACGAACTGGTTTCAACACAAGGAGTGAATGTATCTGCGCTGTGATTGAGGACGATTTTGAGCCATATCACCAAATGTCTCCAGCTATTGGTTTCTACCGTCCCGAGGACCCCAACCAGGAAGTCTACACCTTCTTACGTGGCTTAAACTAACTGTTGTGAATTTCATTGACGGACGACATGTTTTGGTTTGACCACCCCTAGCTTGTCTTCAACCTGATTCTATGTCAGCTAACATTGCCCGTCGAAGGTGATGGCTAGGCATACTTTACACATGTCCTAACCATATAAATCTATGTAACTTCACAGCCTCGTCTATTGACTTCCCCTCCTTACCTAGCACTCGACGCCTAACCTCGATAATGTTCACCCTATCATACCACTTCACACGGGAGATAGAACGCAGGCACCTATGATCAAAGATAGCTAGCCTTTTCATGTCTTCCACTTTCAATGGCCAGGTCTCACAGACATAAGGGAGGACGGAGTACTGCTGAGTAGCATACACGCTCTTTAGTCGATAGCTGGATATCACGTCTACACCAGAGACAGTGTAAACTGGCATATACGAAACCAGCCTTCTGTATCCGTACTGAGATTTCGTCAGCGATCAATCCGTTGGGGCTGATACAACTTTCCAATTAAGTGAAGTGGTCAAGGCGCTCTACCACTTCACTCCCTGTTACTAAGCTAGGAGTCAATGTAGTCCAGCCCTTTAGCATCATCTTACATTTGGTGGGAGCGAATGGCATGCCAAACATTCGAAGATTGTAGCTCAAGGTGTTCAGAAAACTCAACATCTTATCAGCGTCCTCACCTAGAAGGACTATATCATCTGCATATTCCAAGTCAACGAAATTATTCCCTGATGGTAACAAGTCAATCCTTGAATTGAGTTAGGGTTAAGTGCATCAGTACATCTATGGTGAAATTGAACAGAAATGGGGATAGTGGGCATCCCTGACGGACACCACTTCAGATAACAATTCACCATAAGGACTTACCTGGCTGCATGAGTTCGAGTAGAGTGCCTTGATCAGTGGAATATTTCTTCTCTACATTCCCTTCACAGCCGAACATTAGATAAGATTATTTTAAATACCACACGGAGATGCAGTATTAACAACTGGATAACGTTTCGAGCATAAATTATTATCATTAGTAATCATATCAATTTTAGTCACACAGTTGCACAACTTGTCTTATATATTTTCTATCTTTCTGTCTCTCCAACTTCCCTTTGTTATTTGTTGCCACTTTCTTTATCTCCGGTACAGGTGTTGCACCATTCCGATTGCACGTGTGCGGCGTTGAATCTATAAACGACGCTTCAGTGATTAACTTCTCTCTCCACCTAACTACTTTACTTTTTAATACTCTCACCCTGTCCTATCCTATTTTGTGAATAAATGCAATGCAATGGATAAGCTTTCTTCTAGATTATTTAACTCAGTAGGGTCAATCATCATAGTTGTAACCAAATTTCTATGTTCCAATAATCCAAATGACCCCCATCAACTGTGGTGACCTATGTAACCGACCTCATTCACAGTCATTACATGGTATTTGGTAAATTATATTATTTTTCTTAGTTGGATCTATTGGGTCCTTAAGCTGACAAAGTTTATCTCAGAGAGAGTTGGTTGGTTTTAATGTCACCCTAATTCCAGCCTCATTGAGAATACGACGTAAAGACTCTGACGTTCCTTCTTTATACGACAGTACTACAAGGGCTTCGGATTCTATATTATTTTTGTTACTTTCGTCATTTGCATTGCTAATCTTAGTTTTTCTATGGTTCTTCATATATTTTTCAATAAATTCTGGTGGGACGTTATTCACTAGTAATACTTCCTTTACTTGTTTGATTTCATTATTTAAATCTTTTCCCTTACTAGTTAAGCTCTTGGCCCAATCATTTAACTAACCCGATCTTTACCGATTCTGGATGGGATGAATTAAAATCTAAGTATTTATTAGTGTATCGGTTTCCTATAAATGCTAGTATCCAACCCACCACCTTGTTTTCGCTTTATTCTATAGTCTAGCATGGTCAATTTCACCCTGTTCGTTTTCTAACTCAGAATAAATTGGATTCCGTCTACTATTGAGGTTATATGTGTGAAAAAATAAACTTACCTAATATGCAATTACATTCTGGTTCTATACTTACATTAGTAGCAGTAAGTATATCTAGAGCGTAAATTTCTGATGGCCATACAAAACCTTTATTTCGTAAATGATTAAACCACTGACTTTAATGCAGCCTCTTATGTAAGTGAAAAAGTCAATTTGCTCAACCAATTCACTTCCTACTGTTAAAAGGATACTCACGAATGCGAACTGTGAGGAAGCAGTTTACTTTGAGTTAAAAAAAAACTCATGCCAAACATTTCCACGTTACCTAATTTCCACAATAATTGTACTCTGTTGGCAGACACTAAGTCTTCGAACGCAACGCTAATCAAATTAGTCCCTGTAAAGTCAGATGAAATTTCGATAATGTGACAGCCAACCGAAAATTATTACAACTTCCATAAACAGTTAAGTAATCGGGACACGTGAACTACCGCACCACAATACCAGCTGATTCTCCGCAAATATCAGTATAAGAACGCAAAACGTACAATCCACTACTAGTTTTTTACAAAACCTGTAACAGCAACTAAACAGCTACATGTTTAGTTCAATAACTTACATTATTAAGTTATAAATGACTCAAGAATGAATTCTGAAAAATGGACTTTTAATCTCGTATAATTACATTAAGAGGGTTACAACGCATTTAAGCACGATGACGAGATGCAATCACTTACAATAACTAAAGTATATCCTTTTGTCAAAAGCTGAGATGAAAATTTAAGCAATCCCATCAGAATTCAAGTACCATACAGTTTGGCAGGCCCTACAATTACACTTCAGTCCTTAGCGACTTATTAATTCTTCTCTAGTAGTCACCAGCTTTCTCAAAACCAATCAGCGATGAAAATGTATTACATTTTGTAGAAACTATTTAAACGGAGCAATACGATAAACCAATAATATAATATATGCTGGAATTCAATCGAATTGAATGCATAAACAACACTTACGGAATCTGTGAATAATTGAAGTACATGTGTAGAACAAATATTTACATGATTATCCCGTAAGGAGTAGAAATTGAACTAAGTTACGACGTATGAACAGGTAAAATGAATACGGAACACAGTCGTGCTAAAATATTCAAGACAACCATTCTATTCAGGAGTTTTATGAATACAATATTGGCACTATAATTACTTTTACAGTCTGCATTCTCAAACAAAAATAATGATAAATAGATCAATCACATACAGATGCGAGGATTGGCATATATAAGCCATCCAAGTAGAGATCCAAATAGAGTTTCATATCAACTTATCGTTCTCCGTTAAGTATTTTGCACTGAGTAAATGTGTTCAAATGTACAGTTTTTGTCAACCAGCCCGTCCCGAGGTTGGAAGAGGTGTATGTGATGAACTGGTGAATATTGTTTTGTTATGTCCACTGCCAGAAGAACGCCAGAAGCTACCACTAGATGCATTACCTCTTCTATGACCATAACCGAAAGACCGTTGATTGTTATAGCCCGTTCGTCGGACATACAGTTGTGGAACAGTGCCGAATGTGGTTGAATTGAGAAGTCTTTCATCTCTTCTATTCATTCCTTGAGGATTTACACTATAAATGGAAACCAAAAATGATGCATTACTGAAAACATTTAGCAGCCAATTAAATAGAAAAAATGACTCCCTAGAAGGTAATACTGAATTTTCTGGTCCACAAGTGAAAAATAGTTAAACACCTTAGATGTGTAGGTGGATTATTTTTTTTTAATCACTCACTGTACCAATCACTTTGATCTTGTATAAGTGTGAGTATGATTATACCGTCTGAACGCCAATAAGTGTTCAAAGTACTAATCAAAGCGAGGGGAGGTTGAGGGGAAATGACAGTCAACTCAAGAAATTACGAGACTTCATCAATATGAGGCGACTGGGTGAGTTGTCGCTTTTTAATATCAGTCAAGGTAAGGACGTTTTTAAATTAAACAGTGAGATCATACCACAACAATGCACAAATCTATATTCATTCAAAAAAGATGTGTTGACACCCTCGAGACATCCAGAACCAACGACATACAAAACTGTTGAAAATTTACATAGAATTCGTCATCAAAAGTCCGAAAAACTGGATTAATATTCATTCGAATGTTTCTTCCGGGCTACTGAAATGTTATTTCACTCCTGTTTTCCTCTCAGTGACGACTTTACAAAGGTAAGAAAGTCCAGCACACAAGACATCTCACCACCATAACATGTTTCTTATTTGGAGACATCTAAGAACAGGAAACAGGTAGTCACATAATGTTTAGCTGGAGGTATTCCCAATGACATTCATGTATAATCACTCATTACACACCTCCGATAAGCATGAAACTTTAAGTGGTACAAAAGACTGGTCACGCAGAGTCCTGCCGGGTGACGTCTTTTAGGACTGTATGATAGTGGTCCGTTTAGCTTCAGTGAAACAACCAATTACTTCCAGATACTTTTATGTCAGTGAGAGGTGGCTTGAAAGCGACTGAGCACAAATCAGTACAACAGATGAATCTACAGGATGCCAATGAAATTCCACTGCTAAAAAACTACATTCTAAGTTCGTATTTCTATTTAAGAAACAATAAATAACTTCAGGGGGCACTTTAGTCAGCTTGAAGATAACAAATGAATAGATTATACTGGTAAAACTGGCATTTTAGTTTAGAAGCATCAAGTTGAATGCAACACGAGCAAGTATTAAGCTTCTAAATACATATAAAGACACTTGAATTGGCAGTAGCTAGGATGAATCCTCCTTTAAATTTTCTGTTAATAAAGGATATCCTAATAAACAATACCTTTTATTTCTTAATTTGTACCAGGTTTAACATTTTACCTTTTAGCAACGGAAAAGCAAAATTCCGAGAAATCAATTGATCTCAGCAGCTTTTCTCATACTTATTACTTCACAAATATTCATTCCTGAGGATTTCAGAATGCGAATAAGAGCGAAAAAAGGCGAGACGCACATAAACTAAGTTACAGCGAACAACGATAATTTGTGATAAGCCGGTGTAGTTTGTCAAACTTCACACTAACATAAGGTGGAAGTGATTGAGAAGGACAGGACAATAAAAACAATAAATATAAAAAGCAATTTAAGGATACCAAGTCTGGATTCGTTTTGAAAATTTGAGGTGAAATACTCCATTGAATAACTTGGCTAGGTTGATTCAGTTTACAGTACTGCAAGGTTCTCTCATAGAGACAAAACTTCATGTGTAACTAATGCCAATTTATTATAGTAAATACGAATGTCCAATCTCAAACAACTTTTTTCAAGGTGCTTTCTCAGTTCTTAAACAAGTTGCCTTAAGTCCGCGTCGTTTGATAACATCTGGAAATTATTTAAGCAACCCTGAGTATCACGATACATTAAACTGATGGCAACTTCTCGTCGCTGAATTATATGACGTCATTACATCCTAATTTTTGTAATTTTTAAGCAGGAATGACGAGATCAGCTCTTGCTTGAGGTTGTAGACTTAATAACTACAGTCAGTGCATATTTTTAGTCATGACAGAAATTTGCTTGTTAAATAAGAACTTGCAACTATAGTTCATAATTATATTGTGACTCCTGAGACTAGTCCCCCCCCCCAAGTACTAGTCCAAATCGCGTATCTGCTCGCGGTCGTTAAATATACTGATGCAACTGGATTAGATATGTACTAGGAAGCTTTTGGTCGCTTTTTACTTACTGATCAGTACACCCAATCCCTCACGCATTAAATTGAGCCCGTAGTAGTGATTAAGAAACAGTTAACTACTTTCTTTACTAAAAGTGGTAGACTGCTTGGACAACACTTTTGCATCTAGTCCACAGTAGGTGTCCTCTTGTCGCATGATTGCGCAGAGTGGACGAAAATCCCTTTCTATTGAGTAAAGTGCGTTTATACTACGCACAGAAATTTTCCGGCCCACTGAAAAAGTCACCACATCCTACCGGGAGTCATAACAAACAAAAATGTAACAATTAAAATACTGCAGTTTAAATGAAAAAGTTACTGCTACTTACCCATTAGCACGGTCCATCATTTCCGAGCTAATAGTATCGAAGAACGACTTGGACTTATCATAACAAGTATTTTCGTCTCCAGCTGCGCTGCTACCGTCATTGTCAGTATTGTCAGCTGAGGTATTAGACGACCCTGTCTTCTTAAAAAACATATAAGTATTGCCAACAAGACTTACGGTATTTATGGTTATTTTCTCTAACTCCGCTGCAAGTTCTGCATTAGCTCTCTCATAGTCATATTCACCTGAGAAGTTAGTAGCCTCCCCTGATGAAGCGTGTGCACTAGTTCTATATTTCGTCCATTCATGTCCACCACCAGACCGCCCACTCCAGCCTCCATAGTGCCCAGAACCTCTAGATCCACGATGATTAGATGCATATTGCTGGTGGTAACCCCCTCGTCTATCTCTTGAGTAATCGTGGCCCTGATTATAACTGGACGCATTCCTGTAGGTGTCTCCCTTCCTAACCACGTGATCTCTACCAGACCACGCATGGGAGTAATCATGATGACCAGAGCCTGGGACATTACGTTGTCGCCCCGAACTAGAGCCTGATTCCGGGATATTTTTCACACTTGTATCTGTCCTTCCAAACATACTTGGGTCTATGTCACTGCGCCCATCACCGAAGGGTCTTGGTCCACGATTATCGGAGTGAGATTTATCCGTGTGAACTGTGCCCACTGGACCAGGGCGAGAACCAACAACAGGTGCCTGATAATTCGATGAGCTGGGAGAACCGTCTTGACTTAAACCGTCAAGTGAAAAAGACTGAGGTGGAGCTGGTAGAGGTACTTCGGGACGTCCAGTAGTAGCACGATTTGAAGTCAAATCTATTAATCACTGAATCAAATAAATATAAAATTACCCCCACGTCCTCTGCCACTACTTGATTGTATACCAGGAGGATGAGGCAAGGTGGACTGAAAAATATGTAATACACTACAAAAAAACACCTACCCCGGGAGCCGCACTAACGATCGCGGAATCTTCATTCAGAAATACTGAAGAATGCACAACGCGCACATCATCCAGATCTCGACCACGAAACACCACCTGATTATACTCTTCGTTTCTTGGAGCCACCGGCCTTTCACATGGACGATCCTCTGTGCCGAAAGACCATACTGAAAGTCATTATAGTTCACGCAAAAAATACCTTTTGACAGGGTAATAACCGGTTCATTGGGTGTGTCGAAATCTATAGAGTGAAGATTTCCTTCATATCTTATCTTCGCTTTGGATATAATACTGACACGACAACCAATAAGAGCCAAGTCAGATGTGTTCATCTTTGGACAAATGGAGGTCAAGTTTATCCTTAGCGCACTCGAGACAACGCAAGTCAAACAAGATGTCGAAGTGCAGCGAGGTAGTTTTGAGTAACACTTTAGAAAAACATTTTATCTCGCATGTATGGTGAGACAACATGTCAGCCATCACATGACCTTTTAATTTTATTATTTTTATTTCTTTGAGTTTCTGGTAGAACATAGGTCTTCAACAACACACCACTTTGTCCGATCTTCGGCCATCCTCTTCAGCTTGGATCACGATTGCCCATAATCCCTCGTCTCTCCTTCACCAAACGATTTCCTACATGTTACCATTAGGTGACCCACTCGTCGCTTCGCATTGGGATTCCATTTGAGCGATGGCCTGGTGCCTGATGTCATTCGAAGGTTTCCTTAATGTATGCCCGATCAATTCATCTCCATTTTCTCCTACATAATTGTTGAGTGATCGGCTGTTGGTTGGTTTGTTCTCGCAGTTTCTTGTTACTTATTTTTTCTGGCTATTTGATTTTCAGTATGGAGCAAAGCCAGCTGTTGATAAAAGTCTGCAACCTATTGGAAATCCTTTTCGTTACAAGCCAAGTTTCTGGCCCGTAAAGAAGGACCGACTTGGCATTGTTATTGAAAATCCGAATCTTGTTCCTTGTGTTGAGTGTAGAGGATTTCCAAATTGGTTTCAAGTTGATGAAGGCGTATCTTACCTTTCCTATTCTGACTGGCTTTGACATTTTCATCCGTTCCGTCTGTAGTTAAAACGATGCTTCCTAGATAAGTGAAGGAAGTAACCTCAGTTAAATCTCTCTCGCTGATAGTAACTAGTGCTGTTTGTTGTTGCTGTTGGTTGGTTATCTTAATCATCTCCCTCTTCTCTGTGCTCACCTGAAGTTTTGCCTTCGCTGCTACCTTCTGGTAGCTTATTGGTTTTCCCCTGCAAATCTTCGAGTTTATGTGACATATATCATGTGCGAAATCCAGATCTTCTAGAGTCTTCTCATAGGTGGTCCAGCGTACTCCTGTCTCTTCGTACCCCACAGCCTGACGCATAATCTAGTTCACCGCAATTAACAAATATCATTGGTGATAATGGACAACCAGCTTGTCTTACTCCTATATGCACTTCGAACGCGTCTTTGAGTTTTCCGTTTTGGATCACCTGACACGTGGCATCGTCATATGACTGTTGAATAAGTTTGGGTATACTGGGTGTGCGTAGGTCTATTTTCTTAGTCGACCGCCATACAGTTGCCATTTTAACCGATGACGGTATTATCTGCTTTCTGTATTACATCATCTAAGAGACTTGCGCGTCTGTCCAGAAACTGTGGTCCATTAACATCGTGGACCTGTATTTATGGCCGTCCTTATTTTCTGCGCAACTACGTCATCAGTCCGGGTGTAGGCACACATGATTATATGCGCACGATTTAGGATAACATAGTGTCTTTTGATGAGTAGTGGGTGCTAGTCTCCAAACCCATGAGCGCATCCTATCTTTCTATGGAAGAGGTTAAATCTACATTCCTATCAGGGTGGCTTTTTCTGCTGTGTTGAAATTATTCCTTTTATGCTGTACGAGTTTTCTAGTTCGCAGTCAAATAAACGTTAAGAATAGTATACACGTGACACGTTAGTAGCAACCATATATGTATATATGTATATAACTTTTCACTAATTGAGACCTCAAAATTTGTAAAATGAATAACTGAAGTACAGTGGAGTAGCAAGTCTTGAAACCTTTCGCGCTGGAAGGGAGATATGCGGACATGAAGGTAATAATTATGTAGAATTCAGCCTCTAAAAATCTTCAGCTTCATAATAAATTCGATTGAAAGGCTTTCTTCACTGAATATTGCGTTCTTAATGTTTGGTTGTGCATCGGTGGTCCAGCGGTAGAACGCTCTCCAGTCACGTGCGCGGTTCAAGGTTCAATTCCTAGCTGACTTCGATAGTTGGGCCAGCAAAATGGGAAGGTTGGGGGCGAGCCTAGAAACCCCATCCGGTAAAAATGAAACCACTGCTAACAAAACATCGAGGCCCTAGCTTGAAACCTTACGTCCAGAAAGGAACACAAAATAATGAAATAGAAATAATAATAAATAGTAGTGTCAGGTTAGGAATTAATAATCCACTGTTAACCAAGCAGTGCGCTAGACTATGGAAAATGACTTTTGCAGCGTACTCATCTGTTTTACACCATTTCCGATGGATGTGAAATTCTGTTATGCTTTACATTATAAAATAGCTTGTAGCGGGAAATAAGTCAGACAATGTTCTACTCAAACGTTTACGTTTTCGTGCTTTCAAAAATTATCATATGTATTTATCTGAGCATATTTGCTAGCAAGAATTGGATAGTTCCTGCTATCAGGTTAATCTAACTTTCGCTGGTAAGTGAACTGCTCAGTTCGCTGGCTAGTTTTTGGAAAATGCAGTCAGTTTAAATTAGGCCACTGAAACTAGAACAAAGTATTTTGAGTGCCACTTGCTCTTGACGAGCTCATCCTAGGTGTATGCACTTCCTTTCGTCTTACCGTGCTTCCAGTTGGCTTTAATCAACACACTACTAAATTATTATTAGCAGTAAAGCTTTTGAGTGAAATTTTTCATTGATTGATTAATTTCTACCGCTTATAACAGTTTGATTTAACTACAACTACTACTTTCACCATGGAAAACCAGTGTGGTAAAGTGATGATTGATGGGCCGCTCCCTGTACAATACAGATTCATACACACTAAACATTTTCCACTCACTGCAAAACGACATTTTCAGTTGACATGCTAGCTTCCCTGAACATATGCTATGACAGCATATTACATGGGCTGAACGTTCGATTCAAGACAAGCTTCTGGAAAAGGAACAGAAAAACCAATTGACAACTTAAACACGTAAACATATAAGCTTTTAATCAATCGCTTGATTTACGAAATTGAGAAAAGTCTAGATGCAAAAGCAACAATATACGTAAATTGTTTATTTATTCAGGTATTTTTGACCCAATAATGTCACACAACCTTAGGTTACACGTTGGTTAAGTGTTTTTTTGACACAAGTGAACCGCATTGCCATAAAGATAATGTGATACTGTACCAAAGATTACTCGTAGATATCATATTGCATCACCGTTGGGTGGACCAATCCTCCTGATAACCAGTCTGAACTGCGGGGAGCACAAATTACCTGCCCATTTTCCACCCATAATCAAGTATTTTAGAATATGCTTACAACAGTAAAACAAATCGGAAAATAATGAAACACCCGAGATGACAGGAATGATAACCAGCTCTATGGAATTTAAGTCTGGTTTTATCCATGTTATAGTAATAAATTTATTATACTTAGCTTATTATACTAGATATACACCTTTTAATGCCCCTCAGAAAATAGCTTTTTTAAAAACAGACATGACTACAGTTTTAGTCAGATGTGGCAAAAGATGCAGGTACAAATCTCATGATATTGTAAAAATGATGTAGTTCCACATAGTCACCACTGGACCCGACAACTCAAGTAAAAAAGCTGCTAAAATTATTACCATACTCATTAGTAGTGTAAAATAATGGATTCTTTGACTGTAGCTTCCATAAGCCTTAAGTTGCACAGCCACGAAACGACTCATTATTATTTTTTTCTTGTTCCATGTGGTTGTCAAATGGAAATTATAAAAAATACGACTCTGTTGTACATAACTATCACAAGGGATAAAATGTTGGATTTCCATAGAACAAAGAAGTTTCATGTGCACAACTTCTACATAACCATTAGTAAACCTAGAGAAGCAACTTCTCATGTGCTTTCATCTCACACATCGTTTCAGTATAGAGTAGGACTCATTTGGGACTTCAGTAGTAACCCTTTTTGTTTGTTAAACCACGGTTTGCTCCTTGTTGCTAGCTATTTACATATTTTAAATCACGAAAAATACCCATTTATTCATAAGTAAAAACTCAATTTTTGTTCAGCGAAGAAATTTCTTTTCAACAACTTCATTTTCAAGCTATACAGTCGTATTTATGTAACAGAAAAGGTTATTAAGTGGAACTAAATAATTGCTCAGTCAATATACATATATATATATGATAAGGATAACGATAATTAAACGTAATCTCTGAAAACGTGTAGCTGAACACTATCCGGTTTGGTTAATGAAAGGCGAACGTAGAACTGCGAAGCCGTCTATTTGTGATCACCTGTTAGAGTCTGGTGATTCAGCCCCACGTGATTTATCCTTCAGCATTGTCTACATGGTAAATCGAATCGCTCCAAAAGTTTACGTTATCTTCACTTATGCATAGCCGAATCTTTAGCTATACATGAACAGAAACCTAAATTATGTGTTCAAAAACGTTTTGTTAAACCCCTTTCTTTACCTTGGTCATAGTAAAGTTCTTTCTAGTTTTTATTTTACCACCTGAATTCTTTCCACTTCACATCGCATTCGTACTCCTAATTTTAAAATTTTTAGACAACACTTGACATTAAAAAATTTTGATATCGATTAAATTATAAAACAATCTTTAAAAATTTTGTGATTTATCCAGCTCTACCCCTTATAACATTTTAATTATCGTTATTCTTATCATATATATATGTATATTGACTGAGCAATTATTTAGTTCCACTTAATAACCTTTTCTGTTATATAAATACGACTGTACAGCTTGAAAATAAAGTCGCTGAAAGAAATTTCTCCGCTGAACAAAACACTGTGTATTTACATATTGGTTGAATATCTCAATTTCACTTTTGCTAACCCTAACTGATCAGACCATAAGTACAGATGCCATTATTTTTCATGCAAATGTATAAAGTAGACCATAAGATACGCACTTACAGAGTAGTTTTGTTAAAACTATATACGCTCACCATCATTGCATGCACTATTACTGTTGCACAAATGGCTTGTGAAACAACCCCTGTTGTAACAACAAAGCAACTTAGCATGGAATTATTACGTACTTCTGAACTTGTGATGCATTAATAAATCAAGAGGTGAAGCTTACTCACCTATCTACTCACTCTATCAGCTTTATTTTTCAGCCCGCGACCTCTTATAGGTAGTGAGAGGTGGGCACAAGACCGACTTTGTACTCGAGCCGCTGACAGTGAATCCAAGTGTATTATATGTACATCTCCTATAACCATATAGACACAATGAAACGATAGATACGAAATACTTGGTAAAGGAATATTTATGTAGAATTTGGTATCTCCTTATCTTCAACGCACCGTTTGCGCAGATCTTCCGTGTTGGGCTACTTCAAATTGTGTCTCTATGTGATCCTTTAACATCTCCCTTGTATCTCCACAACGCTAGATGATTTACTTTCCCTTACATACACATACATAACATTATTAACTGCCAGTAATTGCGCCATCGAATCATACTACAAGAATACATTCAACAATACTTTCTTAGTGGCCTGAGGGACAGAAGTATTAAAGGGAAACATACAGGCTAGATGAAAGTTCCACAAAGCTGTCTCACTACTATACAGTATCTCATTCACCGATTTTTCCTCTGCATGTGAACGTAGCTAAATACTGGTGTGAAAAAGGTCGCCACTGTTAGCAATTTATAAGGCCCCCACTTTTTGAAAGTCTTCCAATGCATTAGCACCTTCTTACATATGTGCAGCGTAACACTGACAAATGTGGCTGGATTTGTGTCGGCAACAGTAGCCTTCACCTAACTCTTGAAATAAATGGGCGGAAACTAGCCAAGCTCAAATCAGTCATAGATCTCGGTAACTTTAACGTTCTCTGAACAAACTGATTATGCCAGACGTCAAACTCGAAGGCTCCTGGGATGCATAACTCGCAATTTCTCATGTTGTGAAAATAGGGTTCTCTTATACAAAGTATGTGTCCGATATATTATAGAATACTTTCGGTTTATTCTTAGTAGACTGCGACAAAATGACAAGCTTAAATTAGAGGGAGTGCATCGGCAATTCACCTCGGGAACTCTTGGTTTAGAAAGTGGTTTCGAATACTATGAGCGTTGTGACAGACTAAGATTAGAACAACTCTGGAAAAGAACTCTTAAGCTAAACCTTAGTTTTTACTACAAGCTAACTAATCTTACCTTGCACTCCTCCAAGCCAATAAGTAAAACTACCGCTGTCATCAGTTACAATCTTAGAAATCATCACAACCTAGTTGTATAGAGCATTGTCAGGCTTGCATGCGGTACGACTTCTTAAATAAGTTTCAGTCGTTTGGAATAGACTACCAGCTGATGTGCGTGATGCAAACACACTCCCAGTGTCCATTTCCTCAGTCACTAGACTGCTCAAAGGTGACAATGCACTCCTGCGTCTGAATGACACACCCTCTTTTTCACACTACATAGATATTTTAAGTTCATTAAATGTGTAAATTACAACAAACTGCAATTATAAATTTTAATAACATGACAAACATTTCTACACAGGACAATCATATTAGTTCACACACAATATAAAGAATAGTATAACGGGACTATTCAGTTAGTGTACCAAAATAATTATGGTTACCAAATAGAATATATATGTATATATTTATTAATCACTTCTTGAAGACTCCACTTGCTTTCTTTTGTGTCGTTGCTGTTTGCCTTCTTTTTTCTCACCATTTTAGCCTCTATATGACTTTTTGAATGAGAATGAAGAATGTGGATATTCGACCATTTACAGTGACAAATGATCTGCAAACATTATTGGTCCCATATCTTTCAGTTGCTTCGTGAATTACGCATTACCTTCACTCAAGACGCAACCTGGACTACAGTTGTGGAATATACCTTTGCATCAATGAAAAGATATTTATTTATTATACTTCACGATCGTCATTTATAACATAAATGATCGTGCCTGTAAAAATAGCTTGCATTTCTTGTAAACACCCGTTTACAAGAAAATATAAACTATCATTATTATTAGTCTACATTGGTACAATTCACTTGTAATGTTACGATGAAAATACTGACAAAACTATACAATTGTATCACTTATTTTGAATTATTACCAAATTCGGATATAAATCAAGAATCAGATTCGATGCCGTACACACCAAAGTTATATGGGGGAATGATTTCAAGCTTTGTTTTTTCCCAAGTATTTGTAATCCATCCAAAACATACTTGGGGTTTTATTAATGCTAAGACATTATTTCTATATTTCTTGATGTGCTCCACTTAGTGACTAGTTAGAAGACTGTTCCCACAAAACAAAGTCAAAAACGACAGCAACCATGTAATTTACCCGTAAACCGAATTTATGTGATTTAAATAATATAGAAAATATCCCATTTAAATAATACTTATCCATGCCTGTACAGTTGGTGTGTCCTACACAGGTAGGAAGAAATTGGTATTTTATTAAATTATTATTATTAAATATGCTTACTAATCGCACATGCAATTTGTCATGTTGATGATGCCTGTAAACTGGCGTCCCTCATATACAAAATGATATTATTATTATACCTGCATTTTATGTTTTTATGCTAGTGAACGTCTCTTTATATACTACTGATAAATCTTTTCACTAGCACACGCCACAACAACACCACGATATTGATTTGGCAGATTTTTCGCTTTCATGACGTTAGAAATTTATGACTATATCTACTTAAATAATAGCAAAGGATAAATAGTATAATTGACCCACCCTCCTATACTTCGCATACATTAATTATTATTTCACAGTATATAATTGTCTTGTTCATTAAGAAGCCAACAAAACCACGCAATTGAAACTAATGCGTCGTACCTCCAACATTTTTAGGTGCTGTATTTTGGGTTTTCGCATTTCGTCAACACATGAACGATGACCTTATCCGCGCCATCAGGGTTTGGAAGATTGGCCAACGCTCGGTGGTAGAGTAAACTTACGCCACTTATGAGCCAGTAATGCAAAATCAATGTTCGTTCGTATATTTATTGATTAAAACTACGGCATTAACGATTTTTATTTTCCTAACTTTTATCTGGAATGGGGATTTCCTGCACCTGTTTTTAATTTTTTCAGATCACAGAATTTCACAGTTAATCCAAAGTCACGAAAGGATAATAAATGCGAACCTACCTTGACATTTTATCATTATTTGTATCAGTTGTTGGTCTTTTTTGTATGGGCAGTGAGGCACTCTTCATAGTGTGACGAGATTACCTTGCTTTAACAGTCTTCTTTCTTCCTTTTAATATTGCAAGGTTCTCAGGAGGCAGGTAAGTAAACACCTGTTCGATGGTTGGAGCCAAGTAAAATCCTACCTCGCCGACGCAGTGTGAGGTAGCCCGTCGGTGGCAGTTCCTCACATAGTTTCTTCCTCAGCTTATCCAGCTTTCACCTTCTGTCTCACCACTAGGTTCTAGTCTCCGTGTGCCACTATTCCTGTAAACAAAACAAAGGCAGTTAACCAGAACATATCGGATTATCACCCCCTGGTGACAAACTCGAATAGGATGCCGGCATTTCAAACAAGAGGTACAGGACCTTATACTTCAACTCCAACGAGCAGCTATACACAGTGCCTGGGCATGAGGTGATGAGATGTCTTGTTATACCAGAGAACTAAATTATACAACGGTCGTTCCAAGGGAAGACCATGGGATATAGGTTCCCATCACAGTTTCTGCGACACCTGCGGCAGCTTTTAGGGAACAGAAAGGCGAGATCGGCTGCGCTAAAGAAAGGCTAGATGCGATGCCCCTGAATGTGTGCAACAGGCACTAACTCTTCTCTTGGATGTTTATCGCAAATCGCTGACCAGATTTCGGAAAGGGGATGACTAGCAGAGGGGCAGGCGAACCATATGGGTATGAGCCAAGACCAAATAATCTCAGAACTAGTGGCCAACATTTGATCAGTGACGGAAAAACTAGCACAGAAATAACCAACGCAGTGGACAAGAAAGATAGAATACTGATTAGAGGCGCCCGGATAGTCGCCCACTTCCTCAAGGATGAAAAAGCCCTGGCATAGGCTTTCCGGTTGACGCAGTAGCTGAACTGGGCTCCTAACATTCCACAAAGAAGTGGACACCATAAAGCAGTATCGTCGACCCGCCTCCGCAAGCAATCTTGACCGATGCATCTAGGAGGAAACCAGGATACTTTCATTCGTCAAAAGAGACGCGTTCGAGAAGGCTACAATCCCAAAATATGCTGGTCCAGATGCTTCCCTGGCACTGAGGGTGGACGAATCCAATGAGGCCGTGTGGGTGGCCTTTAACCAGCTCTTTGTAAATAGCTTGAAACAGATAGCATTCTTTTCTAAACGGTTTAAACATGTAGAAACGAGTTACTCGTCTTTTGTCAGAAGGTTGCGGGCAATCCTCTCAGCCCTAATCAATAAGGTAGTTACCTGAATTCTAGTTGGAAGTCGCGACCAATGGGGTACAGCAAGTCGAGAGTGGGGGCAGATACTTGCCGATGATATTCCTCAATATTCACGCGATATCATGGTTTGGCAGAGGTTGGAATTCATCGACAGTTTGATCAGGTCTCAGTGGCCTAACGGTCTACGAGCTTGCCTAGCCAAAACGTCCTGGGTTCGAACCTCAATGCGTGCGTGCCGTGGAGAGCCCCAAAGTAGGTCGAGAGAGCTGTACAGTACTCTTACGTTTTCCAGTAGTCACCAGACCAATGTCAGTTCATGATGAAATCCTGAAATCTGCTCAGCAGTTAAACACCTTCGTCACATGCTACAGACCACTCACAGCCTTGATTTTATGTCATAGTTCACCGGTCACATAAGCAAGTGAGGGGAGCGGGGAGGTGTGTGACTGATGTACTGTCACGTGAAATACAGCACGTGAAGCACTTTCTACTTCAAGATACCGGCCAAAAATCAAAAAAACGACAAGGAGTTAAAGCATATGCTCGCCACAAATATGTCCTCGAGCTTACAATTACCATCAGCAGATGACCACTATATATACCGCAACAAAAAGATCCACCAGAGCCTTTCTTCCCTAAAACTATGAGGAAAGCCACATTTAGTCATTTTCACCCATTATCATTACCTGGAGCAAAAGCTCCAGCTAAAAAGAAATAGAATGCGACGTGCAGAAATAAGCTAGAGAGTGAATGGCATGACATAAGTAGACACATGATGTCACCCTTAGGAATATTCGTGCGGCCGGATACGCGTTCTGCCCATGTTCACGAGGACTTGATAGTTCCTCTGACACACCCAAACGGACTTACTTATTCGCATGCATTGATAGGTTCACTGGGTTTCCGGTAGCAACACCAATTCCTGATATTACGGCGGAAACGGTAGCAGAAGCCTTTCTTTAGAACTGGGAAGCTACATTCTAGATGTCTGCAACAATATGAACTTGCATAGGGGCTCGATTTGAGTCACAGCTACTCAGCAAATTGTTGAAGCTCTTCAGATCACACAGAATCTGCTGCGCCGCATATCAACCTCAAGCTAACAAGGTGATAGAACGCTGTTATAGACAACCGAAAGCTGTCTCGACATTTCACTCTAACCGTAATCACTGTGTAGTGAGAGCTGTCTGCAAACCAAAATTGTAAACAACAATTTACGTCAATGTTAACGTTCCGAATCGGGGTCATGAGAAAAAACAAGAAGAAAGCTTAATTTTTAGGAACCCAACGACCAATCATAACAGACTTAGCGCGTGCAAATACCAATGGTAATGCTTGGTATCCGGACATCAGTAAAAACTGATGCTCAATGTTCCGTTGCACAAATGGCGTTCAAACGCACAAGGAGACTGCCTGGCGAGTTTATCAGTACTGGTGATGGTATGAACAACATTGACTAGACTACAAACATTGACAGACTTTGGCTAGAAATGGCTAAATTTAGGCCGATTTCCTCACGAGAACAATAAAGAGTAGTATACATAACGAAGGGCTCAAATTCTCGTTCCCGTGAATAAATGAGAAGTGATGAAAAGACCACTCCCCACTCCACCACACGTAGGCCCCTTTGGAGTCACGGCAAGGCCCCTGCAACAATCATTTATTCAACGGGGTAATATCATAGATAGTGTCAGCGTTGATGGATTGAAACCGACCCATCTAGACAGTGATCCACCGTACGTAGGGACAGAGTGGCTTCCAAAGACGGGAGGCAGCAGTGCGGATACTGACGGCAAGATTATTAAGACCTGCTAGCGATTTAAATGGAACGAACCCTTAATTCATGAAAAAATTCTATAGGGACTACAGAAAGAATAATCGGCTGACTAAATCCAACTGAATACATAAATTCACTCGGTTCTTATGGGAACACGCTCAAAATTTATATGAATAAAGTATGCTTCAGTTCTTTATTTTAAACAAGAATTTTAATTCTTTTTGACAGTGTGCCAAGTTGAGTTACATTTTGGTTAAGTGTTAATTAAAAGGTGGAAGCCGTACGGTATGCTTACCATGTTAGTTATCATTGTACGGCCAAGTCAGTCGGGCCTTCTCATAAGCGAGCCAGACTCCGTTAAGTTCACCTTGTATCTCTCCATAATCATGTCTCCTTCAGAGTACGCTTAAAAAATTAACACCCACAAGAGAAGCAAAACAACACCAAGGATGACACAAATGAAACGTAAAACTGCACGCAGTGCAAGACCACATAATGACTTAATGGTTCCTAGGGCTTTCTTCGTCTATTGGATGGTGTATGTCCCTCCGTCTGCTTGGCTATGTATTCTCCGCTTCTCTTGCAACCTGCTGTGCTTTCAGAACTAAAGGTTCATCAACACCATTGGTCTTCCACAATATTGGGACTCGTCGGTCGGTAATCTGAATAATTATATTGATAGAAAAGTCGGTCTCTAAAATACCATATACACTTCTTCAACTTCTCTCAAGTGACTTAATCGAAAGTACTTAATCAACTTTTTCTCATAAATATTATTGTACATTAAAGAAACTGCCGACATGCCTATTGCATAGACGTGACTGAGCTCACTAGTGATATCTATGAATTAGGTTACTTCAGATTCAAACAAGTGAGAATATATTATCTTGGCTTTTCTTCAAGAGAGTAATATGTAGTTATTGTATTTTTATGCGTCCCCGGGATTCCTACTGGAGCAGATGTTCACCATATGCCAACGTCTATTTTTATTGCACTCTCTCCTATACTTGTGGATTGTTTTTCACTGTACTCTCAGCCATATATCAAGTTCTTTCGTGACTGTGCATGTACTGTTCAAACTGCTTTAAGCAGCCAACCTTTTTTGATGGTCATGCTCTACGCATCTTATTTCCTCAAGGCGTTTGAACGTTCTAATTCAACCACTATTTTCTTGACACTTTTTTCTGGATCAGCAATCACTGGCGCTAAACAGACGAAGCATGGAAATCAACCGACCAACAGCAATGAATCTGCATTCAAACACGACATTAACATAGGTAGAGACCTATCCGAGTTATTAAACCGTTCGCTGCTCATTTTTTAATTTTGGCCTGATTTCACATCATATTTTTCGTACAAGCATGGGATTTTCAGGATGTGATAGCCCAAACTTTGTAGGCCAGCCAATTGATATCAGGTATGCGTCGGCAGGGGATAGAACCCCGGACTATTTTTATGGTCGGCGATAGTCATAACCACTGTTGCACCTACGCACTGTTCACCAACTCTGGGACTCGCCTTATCCTGAAAGATAAGTATGAATGTGTTCTGAGGACCTTGCATTCCGTCTAGGTCATGTTCTTCTCTGTGTTTTATCGGAGTTTTCTGTTTCCTCATGGGGGTAATAGCGAGTACGCCATCTCTGCGTTGGGTTTCATTGGATTATTCTTTATGTTTGTCTGTCCTAGACGGCAGAATTCGTAGTAACTGCTTTTGTCTAAAAAAAGGTTGGATCAACTATTGTCTTCAGGATCTCAGCTGCGGTGTCACCTTTAAATTCAACGCTCATAAATAGTAGTTTCTTCGGCACTGTCTGGATTCTTTCAGGCTTTTGCTTTAACTTCATGTTTTTCTCTATAAATCTTGGAAAATATCCATTCTTTATGAAAATTTGTCTGAGTCTCTCTGAGTCGATTGTATCACTGGAACCTATTTTATTCTTTGGGATAAGGATTCGATCAGGTTTCTCTTTCTTCTCAAAGGGACCCAACTATGAAAATTCGTGTACCGACTATTCCATTTCCTACAGGTCGATACTTGAATAGAACCATCAGATCTCCTTTATAGAAAAACATCCAAAAATGGAATTCCGAATTCATCTCTGATTCCAACGTGAACTGGATGGCATGATGGCAGCTGTTGAACTGTTTAGTTATCATACCGATGTCAAATTGATAACTAAAGAGTTAAAATGGACAAATTTGCTTTCTTTGGCAACGTAAAGTTATTCACTAAGGTAGTAGTTTGAGGCGATTGGCTTCAGCAGAAACTGTTTTGGGGTAGCTACGTTGTTTTATGTAGTGTGTCATAGGAATTAACAGCGCACGTTG
Source organism: Trichobilharzia szidati (assembly GCA_944472155.2). Lineage (NCBI taxonomy): Eukaryota > Metazoa > Platyhelminthes > Trematoda > Strigeidida > Schistosomatidae > Trichobilharzia > Trichobilharzia szidati. Next base: position 64,083,938 of record OX235279.1, on the reverse strand, counting down.
GCTATGTCTAAATGTATACCTGGTTAGATTCAGGTTCCTGAATACTTTATCAGGTAGGCTTAATAGTAATGAATGATATGAAATTAGATTCAGTGATGGATGTACGTGTCTAGGGTTGTTCCATGTGCACATGCTGTGATTTTAACTGAAGACTATTATACTACAGTAAAGTAATATTATATATTGAATTAATGCGTTAAGTGATACACTCATGCAAATAGACGGGTAATTATATCCTCCATTGCATTTGCAATAATCATGAGAGTCACTTATATCTGTTGTCCTAACCGTCAACTAATCAGACACTTGCACAATATTAGTCAGGTTGAGAATTTCTTATATATTGGGTCCACATAAAGCAAGATACGCTGCATCAATAAATAAAATTATATATTAATTTCACCAACGGGCAACCTTTCAGCTTACGATAATTCCTGTGCAAAACACATGCGGTAAGAAACGTAACTACATCATAACTTCTGATGTCATAAAACGTTATGTTTGCATATTTAAGTGATTTCCACCTAATGACAGTGTTGTACTGCACAGATATAGGTTGTATTGATATCCTGAGACTTGTGAATTCTTCATTGAAGTGTGCGTTTTCAAAATATGCAGCTTCTAAATTAAAGAGAATATTTGCGTGGATCACATCACCCTTCAATTAATTCACCCTGCTTACTATGGCAGTATTTCAACACAGTTTACCTGGGACACAAACCCCTGCAACCAATATACTGAGAGTATGCCACAGTCAGACCACATGACAGGTTGCGCGCGCTCCTTGAATACGACGTGCTTTTTCCTCTCCAACCGGAAAATACCTATTTTGTGAATTATCCCCTTTGGGAAAGCTGATCTTCCTAGCCCTTGAATTATAATCAACCATTACTTACATATTGAATATCTGTGTGGTAAGCCCAGCTGTCTCGAACTACTGCCAAAGCTTCAGGTGCCACTTCTGTAGTAGCATCTTCCTCACTCGTTCAGATAAATAAGACTTGCTGGTCTACAACATGATTGCTCTGAAGCCGATCATCCAGAAGGTACTAGGTGAAGTCATAAAACTTTTCTTTTCCTTGTCTTGTACTTTATCAGTCTTATTCTTGTTCTTGTGGGTAGATACTGTTACTCTCTTATTCGTGTATTGCATAGGTCACAGTGACTGTTAATATGGCTGCTGAAAGTAGCCTTAGAAAAAGCAATGAAACACCATATTCTGTAATCGCTAGGGCTTCAGCCAGAGGAGGCAATAACCCAGGGACGTCAATCCCATCTCTCATACCGACCCTAAAGACTAGTGCAGGTCTCGTCTGCCCTAATACTACGCCTCCATTGCCACAGTCCAACACTGAAACGGCACAGGCAATACCAGGTTGACATGATACTACACCTGCATCCACTGAAAGCCAGTGCGTGAAACACAGCAAGACAACAAAGAAACGCTCAAGACGTCACAAGGCCTTGAAAGTGTCATCAAGGAAGGGAGACGAATGTCAGGCGTGTAGTGTTGTCGTTTCTAAAATTTACTCAGCTTCTGGATGTTATTTTCGCAAACTATGGGTACACTGCCGTTGTGACAAAGGAGTGCCGAAATCATACTACAAGTTTATGCGAAATAACCCATGCCCATGGTTTTGGTATATCTGCCCACTTTGTCACCTTGGCACAGTCCCACACAGCGTGTCTGCGGATAGCAGAAACAACACGCCACCCTTGTGTCCCAACACGGTCTCATGTAGCTCTTCACCTGCTGACACCACACTACCAAAACGTCGTACAGATAGTAAGAAGGCCACTCCAGTCCAACTGCTTGGAAATGCCAACCTTCACAAGGTGAAGTGTCCCAAGGTTGCACCCACAACATCAGGGAAAGGTGGAATCGCAAAAGCATCACTTGCATAAACTAGCAATCTTGGCAACACAGCAAAGGCTGGTCAAAATCTGATGAAGCCTAAAGCTACTGACGCTGCAAAGGAATATAAGCAGACAAAGGCCAAACTTAATTCTGAGGTAAGTCGGTCTAATTCTCTTATCCTTTTTAATGTACCTATGAGCAAGGATAGCTTGCCGGAACAACAGGCCCTGTTTGATCAGGAACAGTGGTCCAACTTGGACAATAAATTAGGTCCGAACATTAGTTCAGCGAAATTGTGGAGGCTGTACAGGGGTGTCCACACGCCTCAAGGTAAGCCACCCCCATTAAGGGTTACACTGGACTCTGCCAAAGAGGCCGAAAGAATACTATTAATGGCTCAGGTACTAGCCATCGACAGAAGTTGTAGCATAAGGGTGAGACATGACAGACCATGGGCTAACAGACAAATGGCAAGGGAGTCACCGGAACTGATGCCTTCTACCTCTATGGTCGTACACGGTGTTCTGGAGCTGTAAACGAGCACTACTTCTGAAAAACACATGCATGACGTACAGCAATGGTTATGGCTGTCATCTCACATGGCCTTTGGCGCTTCTGGAGCAATCTCCATTTTCCGACTACTTCGCTCCGCTCACCTCACACTGATTAGCTCTTCAGAGCTGCTAAGTGTCACATTCAACTCCCTGGAGCAGTTGGCAATAGCGTTTCAACGGTGGTATAAGACCAAAGGAAAATTGGAGGGCACATCCGACGCTGCGAAAGCAGACCCCGAACCATAAGCGGGCAGAAAACTCAGGCTTTAATATGTCCTCAAGTTTCGGTGACACTAGAGTGATGCAGTACTGAGAATAACAGTCTATGTCAAGTGTCCTACCTAAATCCATGGAAAAACACTACAACGAGCCGGTGCCATCGGAATCGGCCAACTAGTCCCAACATTAAGTCCTCTACCAACAGACAGCTTCACGTCAACTACCCCACAACACACTGAGGTTGTGAGACTCATTTTCAGCTGCCTATATAGCAATGTGGGGGGCTGAGAGGAAAAGTGGGCGAACTCCGAAATCTCCAGGCTCAACTACAACTTAAAATAATCATTCTCACTGACACCTGGCTAACCCCCACTATCGCCGACGACGAAGTCAGTATAGGTGATATGGTTCTGGCCAGGAGAGACAGGGATAATAAGGGGGGAGGGGGAGTTGCTATATACTTTGACAGGCAACGGACCCACCACTTATTGAACTCCCAGACTCCACATAGTGTCATTTCAACGTATGCCACACCAACCATTTACCGATCAACCACCTGTGGGGCAGAGCACAATCAGCTACTGCTCAGCACTATCACAGGGCTATGACCAAATCATCATAGCTGAAGATTTCAACGCCCCATCACTGAGCCTTGGCTTGGGGTATGCTAAGGGAAAATCAGGCCAAAATCTACTGCAAACTATTCGAAATACAGAATTGACTGAGAATGTTGGAGACGACACTAGGTAGGGCCCTAGTGGGAAGTCATCAGAAATAGACTACATTCTAACTAGTGACCAACTGCTGGTCAAAAAGGTCCAGATCATGACTCCTGGAGAAAGTAATGACCATGAAGTCATAGGTTTCGATCTCCTTCTCCGTGAGTATTTGCAGTGGGACTTTACGGGACCATGTCTGTGTTATAGCAAGGCTGACTATACTGAAATGCGGAGGCTCTTGTCCGATGCAGACTGGCCCTTGGCATGAGATGAGCTATCTGTGGATGAACACTGGGAAGTGGTAAAAAATATTATTCATACAGCAATCTCGGATACCATCACTTTAGTCACAACACAGCTCAAAAGAAAATCATCGTGGCTGAAGAGAGGAACGCAACATATTTTGAAAGCAAAGCGGAAGGCTTGGTTTACGTGGCGCGTATCTAAGAGTCAGATCGACCATGACGCATACCTGGAACTCAGGAACCGGTGCAATGCAAGAGTCAGCAGGGACAGGAGGTCATTCCAGGCTAGCCCTGCTAAAAAACTCCTAGCAAACCCCAAAAACTTGTACGGATTTATATCGGGCATGCGCCTTAGTAGGCTCAAACAGTCAAATCTCACTAGTCTGGAGATGGCTGAAACATTCAGTTTAGCCTTCGCCAAACAGCTAAACAGCAGTGTATGTATTGCCGTTACGGACCAAAATGGTGGCACTAGTATTTCACAGGAGGAAGACCTAGTGGCTACTCCCCAAATAAACCCCTCAATAGTACTAGGGAAGCTACAGTGAATCACACCTAGGAAGTCCCCAGGTTGTGACGACATCAGGCCATCTGTTCTGGAACAGTGAGCCGAAGGCCCTTATGTGACTTGTTCCAACACCCAGTGGATTCGGGGAAACTGCCAAGGGAGTGGAAAAGAGCCATCCTTTCTCCGATCTTCAAGGGTGAGGATAGGCAAAATGCCACTAGTTATAGACCAGTAGCTCTACTCCCAGTGGTATTAAGAGTACTGGAAAGCATTATTGACGATCACATCAGGGAATACTTCAATAGGTCTAATATACTCCATGAAGCCCAACACGGTTTCAGGAAAGGCAGATCCTGTGTTACTAACCTACTATCAGCTTGGGACGATTGGACATCATGCTGGGATATGAATGTTCCAGTCCATGTGGTCTTCCTAGACTTTGAGAAGGCATTTGACACAATTCAACATGACCTTCTCCTACAGGAAATAAGTCAGACAGGTGTTTGGTTAAAGGTTAAAGGACCACCTAGGTGAAAGGCAATTTTGCACTAAGGTGAATCGAGTCCGATCATCTTGGCACAGCTCGTTATCAGGAGTATGCAGGGTTCTATCCTAGGACCACTGATGTTTTTGATTTTTATCAATGGTCTACCATGCCGTTTGAGCTGCCCGAATCTTTTATACGCTGACGACCTGAAGATATGGAGGCCGATATTGTCCAGAGGACTCAGATAGGCTGCAGGAAGATCTAAACCTTCTGTAGGATTATTTTTGTCCTACAGATTTAGTCCCTCCTCAATACTGACGATACAGAGTCTCGGCTTAGCTATAGTTAAAAACAGGATGACTTGACTTAACTTTATCTGTTTCTAAAACATAAAATAAATCATACAATTATACCAAGAAAAATGTACAGATCGACTGTCATTACAAAAATAGGATAAAAACGTACCGAACAGTATTGAAGGTACGGACAAAATGAACAGTCAATTAATTACATGTATATACAAGTAAAGTGACAGACAAAAAAGAACATTCAAGGTCATCACGTGGTGAGAGTTACAATAAATTGGCCAATAATCGCGACAAGAAAGGTCACATAATATTGATTGGCTGTTTATCATACAGTCTATCTATCTGTCGCGATTAACACTCCCCGCGAACGACCACCACGTTGACCTTTCGTACGCTTCTTATATCTTGTTCCACTTCTTGAGTTGAAGTTTTCAAACACAGTGTCCTGACGTGGCCATCTTGGTCATAGTACATCTGCTTAACTATAGCCTTTCGCCAGAGACCTCTCTGTGTGTCAGCACTGTTAACCAAGACGAGATCATCAGGTTGTAGGTTGTGCTTTATATCCAACCACCTAGATCTTGTTTGCAGCATCAGAAGATATCCACGTAGCCATTTATGCCAGAGCAAATCAGTCAAATATTCTGGAAGTAGTTGACTATAGTGTTGGGAGAAAGCATATCCATACATAGCATTCGCTTTACCTTTGTAATATTGTAATTTTCGTAAGAATTCACCAATTGCTGAACGAGCCGCAGTTAAGGGCCTTTTTGGAGCTAAGGAAATACACAAATCAGATGCATCGTCCTCACCGACTACTTTATGCGTACGTCCCATAGAATCGTCAGCTTCAATCAAAACTCGCAGAATCGCATAACGAGCACAATAATGTGCTTGACGCCATGATCCAATGTCATCAGCATTTTCTCCTGCAGAATAAAACTCCATGGAAGTTACAGCTGAAGGAGACATTGACAACCAATTAATATAGACTACATCTGAGACATTGCCTAGAGCACAGTTGGTATTCAGACCGAACTGCTCAAGAACAAGAGGTAAATTAGATAAATAAATTCCAACGCACTCGGCTTGACACTTGTCTATTGCAGATGAAAGGTTTGAAAACTTGCTGTCATACGTTTCTCCTGCTTCACACCAACCTTTTACAGGATATGCATTTATGACATATTCAGTAGCTTTCGTGTGGAAATTTCGTTTTCCATAACAAGCACGCCGAAACAGTTTACCAGAACTATATCCCATCAGTTCATGAAGTTCAACTTGTAATTCAAAGGAACTTTCAGCACGTTCCACGTACATCTGTTTGTCTTCATTACGTAGAAATTCTGTTTTGGGACCGTTGAAACGAACACTAAGTACATCATCCAAAGAAACATTTTTAAATCCATCAACTTGTCGTACATCATCATAGTTAGGAACATTAGTTCCAACAGGAATTCCAGCATTTGCAAACGTCACTACATCTAAACTAGTAAAGTCTGGCTGTAAGAAATTAACTTTTTCAAACGTAGAAGGCCATGGTAAACTTGTTAACAACCTTTCAGCATTATTCACAAGTCGTTGGAATCTTTTAGACACTGATCTATTTACAACAGCGACAAATGATTCAAACCTTGCACGAACACCAAAGGGATCACGGTATGACTCTATAAACCCAATATACTTTTCAACAACAGGGTTCTTATCTTTAACCCATAACCTGAAGGCATCTTTGTGAGTGGCTACTGAGCTAGTAGTGAAGCTTTCAGCATACTGATGACACATTTCTGATTCAATTTGGTTAAGCGAATGTGCTTTAAAATCTTTACAACAATCGACTAGTAACTTCATCAGCTCACTATAGTCACCATATTCAAGCTGCAAAGATGTGTCTGAGGGAAGGGAATCTCTTAACTTCTCACGACGTTGACTTAGAGGGATTTGCAGGTCATGGTAACGTTGGGCTAACTGTCTTTGTTCTTCTTGGATAATAGGAGCGTCGAAATGACTTTCTGCAGCAAGCGTGTCAGCCTGGACTTCGAATGTATCTATACGTTCACGATGAGTAACTACATCAAATTCAAGCAAGTTGTGTCGCTTTTGTACGTTCATCACACCGGTTAGATCATGACCGACATCCTCTGAGGCTATCTGAGCTTCAACATCATTCGACCATAACTCGACATCCAAGTTGCGAGCGAACTGTTGTTGCCTACTTGCTTGATCTAAATTTTTCTTCTTGTCTCCCATGGCATTTACGAGATGAGACCAAGTTTCATCCAACTGTTCAATCTTTACTTTTATTTCTGGCGAGTTGTAGTGGTTTGCATTTAACAAATCCTGACCTGTCTTTTTAATATCTTCAACGCGGGATTGGTTCGCTTGTATTTCTACCTCAAAACTCTGATGCTTCTGCACCTTTGTTTGCAAATTCGTGGAGTCTTTGTAACTTTCATCAAGTGCATTTTTAAGTCTTCCTGATATCCATGACTGCATTTCGTCTGCATCTCTATCGAACATTTGGTAATGGTGGGAATCTTGAAGACGCTGACGGCGGTTCTGAGCTTTCTCCTTTAATGCATTTCGTCTATTTTGAAGACCTTTCTGAATCTCATGAACCTGTGCAGCCGCATAGTGGTTTGATTCGATTGATTTTGCAGCGAATTCATCAAGTCGTCGCATCTTTTCTTCTTGTGCTAGAAGCGACTTTTCGAAGTCTTCATGTTTCCTTATGAGTGCTTCGACAGAATCGAGTGAGTCTCCCACATCTTTTATTTCTAAGAGGGCCTCTTGCTTACCAATCCAAGATTCCGACTGTTCAGCGTCGCGGTAAAAATACTGAAGGCCCATACACTGTTCTAGCTGTTCACGTCTTTCCTCACACAACTGCATCAGGGAGGCTCTCTCTCTTTCAAGGGTGGAAAGTTTAGCAGCTATGTCTCCATTACAGGGAAGGCCAACACTTAGTAATGCCTGACCTTCTTGCATGCATGTATTGAAACTGTCGGCTCGAGAATTTATCTCAGCGGTGTATTCCTCATGTCGTTCTACTTGGGCTTCAGCACCAGCTACATCCTTTGCCAAATCATCCGCCGATATTAACGTCTTCATGTCATTCATCCAGATACTCAAGTCTCTTCAGTCAGCCAAAAAACGATGCATCTTGAATGACTCTTCCAGTTTACTTTTCCTATCTACAGCCTGACTTTTCAGCTTATCCCATGCAGTGATTAATTCCTCATACTTGCCTTGTATAGTGTCTTGCAAATCAGGATGCTTCTGTGCAAGCGCCTTAGCATCATCTCCAAGTTGAACAATCTTTTCATCTGTGTCAGTCAAATCCCTTTCTAATGCTTCGTGCTTCATTTGTAAGGCTTGGACTGAGGCAAGATCACGACCACAGTCCTCAATGGATAAAGGAATGGACTTTTCATTCACCCACGATATAGCTTTATCTGTGTCTCTAAAGAAGCACTGTATCTCATAGGCTTCCAGGAGCTTTTCTTGTCGTTTTCTAGTCAGACCCTTCAGACGTTCTAGAGCTTTGCGGACCTCTCTGGACTTTTCTATGACTAGGGCATCCTCAGGAAATTCCTCTTTTAGAAATTCATCTGCCTTCCGATAGATGTCTTCGGCACGACTTTCTTGATACTCGAGATCCTTTGTAAACTCATTAAACCCTTTTTGAAGTGTCTCAACATCTTCCAAGTCTTGACCTAAATCCTCTGATGTTACGAAAGTTTCGTTTTCACGTATCCAGAAAAGTATCTCGTCGACTTGGCGTAAAAACTGGACAAATTTAAGCTTTAGGTTAATGACACTGGATTTTTCTCTGAAAATAGCCATAAGCCTTTCCCACAGGGCATGCAATTCATCAAGACGGTTTTTGATAATATCTGTTGCGTAGTACCCCTGACCAATCATTTCTTCTCCCGTAGAATCTAGAGCTGAGAGTGTTTCAGCATGAACTGTTACTTCGAGCTCAAACTCTTGATATTTCTGTTTTTTCAGCTGAAGATTACTGAGTTCTTTAAAATCCTCATTCGTATATGTTTGCAGTTTTTCATTGATCCAACACTCAAGTTCATCGGCATTCCACTTAAAATATTGATATCCTTTAAGCATGTCCAGAAACTTAGATATGGTTCTGGCGGACTCATCATTAAGAGATACAGCGACTTTATGGGAAGTAGAAGGTTTGTAAGGCGATTTATTGTGACAAGAACATTCGCGACTACCTTGTCGTAATCTTTCTAATTCCATTTCTTTCTCTTTTTGGACTATGCGCAATTTCGCTAGCTCCAATTCTATCATATAGCGTGATTTATTCTCGTTGCTTCCAGTGAAATCAGCTTCATTACTCTTTTCTAACTGTGGAGTTAACGACGGCATAGTTTCATAACTTTCGTCTGCCATACTGTTCGAAACTTTCGTCTGCAATTACTGTTCGAAACTTTGTAGGATTATTTTTGTCCTACAGATTTAGTCCCTCCTCAATACTGACGATACAGAGTCTCGGCTTAGCTATAGTTAAAAACAGGATGACTTGACTTAACTTTATCTGTTTCTAAAACATAAAATAAATCATACAATTATACCAAGAAAAATGTACAAATCGACTGTCATTACAAAAATAGGATAAAAACGTACCGAACAGTATTGAAGGTACGGACAAAATGAACAGTCAATTAATTACATGTATATACAAGTAAAGTGACAGACAAAAAAGAACATTCAAGGTCATCACGTGGTGAGAGTTACAATAAATTGGCCAATAATCGCGACAAGAAAGGTCACATAATATTGATTGGCTGTTTATCATACAGTCTATCTATCTGTCGCGATTAACACTCCCCGCGAACGACCACCACGTTGACCTTTCGTACGCTTCTTATATCTTGTTCCACTTCTTGAGTTGAAGTTTTCAAACACAGTGTCCTGACGTGGCCATCTTGGTCATAGTACATCTGCTTAACTATAGCCTTTCGCCAGAGACCTCTCTGTGTGTCAGCACTGTTAACCAAGACGAGATCATCAGGTTGTAGGTTGTGCTTTATATCCAACCACCTAGATCTTGTTTGCAGCATCAGAAGATATCCACGTAGCCATTTATGCCAGAGCAAATCAGTCAAATATTCTGGAAGTAGTTGACTATAGTGTTGGGAGAAAGCATATCCATACATAGCATTCGCTTTACCTTTGTAATATTGTAATTTTCGTAAGAATTCACCAATTGCTGAACGAGCCGCAGTTAAGGGCCTTTTTGGAGCTAAGGAAATACACAAATCAGATGCATCGTCCTCACCGACTACTTTATGCGTACGTCCCATAGAATCGTCAGCTTCAATCAAAACTCGCAGAATCGCATAACGAGCACAATAATGTGCTTGACGCCATGATCCAATGTCATCAGCATTTTCTCCTGCAGAATAAAACTCCATGGAAGTTACAGCTGAAGGAGACATTGACAACCAATTAATATAGACTACATCTGAGACATTGCCTAGAGCACAGTTGGTATTCAGACCGAACTGCTCAAGAACAAGAGGTAAATTAGATAAATAAATTCCAACGCACTCGGCTTGACACTTGTCTATTGCAGATGAAAGGTTTGAAAACTTGCTGTCATACGTTTCTCCTGCTTCACACCAACCTTTTACAGGATATGCATTTATGACATATTCAGTAGCTTTCGTGTGGAAATTTCGTTTTCCATAACAAGCACGCCGAAACAGTTTACCAGAACTATATCCCATCAGTTCATGAAGTTCAACTTGTAATTCAAAGGAACTTTCAGCACGTTCCACGTACATCTGTTTGTCTTCATTACGTAGAAATTCTGTTTTGGGACCGTTGAAACGAACACTAAGTACATCATCCAAAGAAACATTTTTAAATCCATCAACTTGTCGTACATCATCATAGTTAGGAACATTAGTTCCAACAGGAATTCCAGCATTTGCAAACGTCACTACATCTAAACTAGTAAAGTCTGGCTGTAAGAAATTAACTTTTTCAAACGTAGAAGGCCATGGTAAACTTGTTAACAACCTTTCAGCATTATTCACAAGTCGTTGGAATCTTTTAGACACTGATCTATTTACAACAGCGACAAATGATTCAAACCTTGCACGAACACCAAAGGGATCACGGTATGACTCTATAAACCCAATATACTTTTCAACAACAGGGTTCTTATCTTTAACCCATAACCTGAAGGCATCTTTGTGAGTGGCTACTGAGCTAGTAGTGAAGCTTTCAGCATACTGATGACACATTTCTGATTCAATTTGGTTAAGCGAATGTGCTTTAAAATCTTTACAACAATCGACTAGTAACTTCATCAGCTCACTATAGTCACCATATTCAAGCTGCAAAGATGTGTCTGAGGGAAGGGAATCTCTTAACTTCTCACGACGTTGACTTAGAGGGATTTGCAGGTCATGGTAACGTTGGGCTAACTGTCTTTGTTCTTCTTGGATAATAGGAGCGTCGAAATGACTTTCTGCAGCAAGCGTGTCAGCCTGGACTTCGAATGTATCTATACGTTCACGATGAGTAACTACATCAAATTCAAGCAAGTTGTGTCGCTTTTGTACGTTCATCACACCGGTTAGATCATGACCGACATCCTCTGAGGCTATCTGAGCTTCAACATCATTCGACCATAACTCGACATCCAAGTTGCGAGCGAACTGTTGTTGCCTACTTGCTTGATCTAAATTTTTCTTCTTGTCTCCCATGGCATTTACGAGATGAGACCAAGTTTCATCCAACTGTTCAATCTTTACTTTTATTTCTGGCGAGTTGTAGTGGTTTGCATTTAACAAATCCTGACCTGTCTTTTTAATATCTTCAACGCGGGATTGGTTCGCTTGTATTTCTACCTCAAAACTCTGATGCTTCTGCACCTTTGTTTGCAAATTCGTGGAGTCTTTGTAACTTTCATCAAGTGCATTTTTAAGTCTTCCTGATATCCATGACTGCATTTCGTCTGCATCTCTATCGAACATTTGGTAATGGTGGGAATCTTGAAGACGCTGACGGCGGTTCTGAGCTTTCTCCTTTAATGCATTTCGTCTATTTTGAAGACCTTTCTGAATCTCATGAACCTGTGCAGCCGCATAGTGGTTTGATTCGATTGATTTTGCAGCGAATTCATCAAGTCGTCGCATCTTTTCTTCTTGTGCTAGAAGCGACTTTTCGAAGTCTTCATGTTTCCTTATGAGTGCTTCGACAGAATCGAGTGAGTCTCCCACATCTTTTATTTCTAAGAGGGCCTCTTGCTTACCAATCCAAGATTCCGACTGTTCAGCGTCGCGGTAAAAATACTGAAGGCCCATACACTGTTCTAGCTGTTCACGTCTTTCCTCACACAACTGCATCAGGGAGGCTCTCTCTCTTTCAAGGGTGGAAAGTTTAGCAGCTATGTCTCCATTACAGGGAAGGCCAACACTTAGTAATGCCTGACCTTCTTGCATGCATGTATTGAAACTGTCGGCTCGAGAATTTATCTCAGCGGTGTATTCCTCATGTCGTTCTACTTGGGCTTCAGCACCAGCTACATCCTTTGCCAAATCATCCGCCGATATTAACGTCTTCATGTCATTCATCCAGATACTCAAGTCTCTTCAGTCAGCCAAAAAACGATGCATCTTGAATGACTCTTCCAGTTTACTTTTCCTATCTACAGCCTGACTTTTCAGCTTATCCCATGCAGTGATTAATTCCTCATACTTGCCTTGTATAGTGTCTTGCAAATCAGGATGCTTCTGTGCAAGCGCCTTAGCATCATCTCCAAGTTGAACAATCTTTTCATCTGTGTCAGTCAAATCCCTTTCTAATGCTTCGTGCTTCATTTGTAAGGCTTGGACTGAGGCAAGATCACGACCACAGTCCTCAATGGATAAAGGAATGGACTTTTCATTCACCCACGATATAGCTTTATCTGTGTCTCTAAAGAAGCACTGTATCTCATAGGCTTCCAGGAGCTTTTCTTGTCGTTTTCTAGTCAGACCCTTCAGACGTTCTAGAGCTTTGCGGACCTCTCTGGACTTTTCTATGACTAGGGCATCCTCAGGAAATTCCTCTTTTAGAAATTCATCTGCCTTCCGATAGATGTCTTCGGCACGACTTTCTTGATACTCGAGATCCTTTGTAAACTCATTAAACCCTTTTTGAAGTGTCTCAACATCTTCCAAGTCTTGACCTAAATCCTCTGATGTTACGAAAGTTTCGTTTTCACGTATCCAGAAAAGTATCTCGTCGACTTGGCGTAAAAACTGGACAAATTTAAGCTTTAGGTTAATGACACTGGATTTTTCTCTGAAAATAGCCATAAGCCTTTCCCACAGGGCATGCAATTCATCAAGACGGTTTTTGATAATATCTGTTGCGTAGTACCCCTGACCAATCATTTCTTCTCCCGTAGAATCTAGAGCTGAGAGTGTTTCAGCATGAACTGTTACTTCGAGCTCAAACTCTTGATATTTCTGTTTTTTCAGCTGAAGATTACTGAGTTCTTTAAAATCCTCATTCGTATATGTTTGCAGTTTTTCATTGATCCAACACTCAAGTTCATCGGCATTCCACTTAAAATATTGATATCCTTTAAGCATGTCCAGAAACTTAGATATGGTTCTGGCGGACTCATCATTAAGAGATACAGCGACTTTATGGGAAGTAGAAGGTTTGTAAGGCGATTTATTGTGACAAGAACATTCGCGACTACCTTGTCGTAATCTTTCTAATTCCATTTCTTTCTCTTTTTGGACTATGCGCAATTTCGCTAGCTCCAATTCTATCATATAGCGTGATTTATTCTCGTTGCTTCCAGTGAAATCAGCTTCATTACTCTTTTCTAACTGTGGAGTTAACGACGGCATAGTTTCATAACTTTCGTCTGCCATACTGTTCGAAACTTTCGTCTGCAATTACTGTTCGAAACTTTGTAGGATTATTTTTGTCCTACAGATTTAGTCCCTCCTCAATACTGACGATACAGAGTCTCGGCTTAGCTATAGTTAAAAACAGGATGACTTGACTTAACTTTATCTGTTTCTAAAACATAAAATAAATCATACAATTATACCAAGAAAAATGTACAAATCGACTGTCATTACAAAAATAGGATAAAAACGTACCGAACAGTATTGAAGGTACGGACAAAATGAACAGTCAATTAATTACATGTATATACAAGTAAAGTGACAGACAAAAAAGAACATTCAAGGTCATCACGTGGTGAGAGTTACAATAAATTGGCCAATAATCGCGACAAGAAAGGTCACATAATATTGATTGGCTGTTTATCATACAGTCTATCTATCTGTCGCGATTAACACTCCCCGCGAACGACCACCACGTTGACCTTTCGTACGCTTCTTATATCTTGTTCCACTTCTTGAGTTGAAGTTTTCAAACACAGTGTCCTGACGTGGCCATCTTGGTCATAGTACATCTGCTTAACTATAGCCTTTCGCCAGAGACCTCTCTGTGTGTCAGCACTGTTAACCAAGACGAGATCATCAGGTTGTAGGTTGTGCTTTATATCCAACCACCTAGATCTTGTTTGCAGCATCAGAAGATATCCACGTAGCCATTTATGCCAGAGCAAATCAGTCAAATATTCTGGAAGTAGTTGACTATAGTGTTGGGAGAAAGCATATCCATACATAGCATTCGCTTTACCTTTGTAATATTGTAATTTTCGTAAGAATTCACCAATTGCTGAACGAGCCGCAGTTAAGGGCCTTTTTGGAGCTAAGGAAATACACAAATCAGATGCATCGTCCTCACCGACTACTTTATGCGTACGTCCCATAGAATCGTCAGCTTCAATCAAAACTCGCAGAATCGCATAACGAGCACAATAATGTGCTTGACGCCATGATCCAATGTCATCAGCATTTTCTCCTGCAGAATAAAACTCCATGGAAGTTACAGCTGAAGGAGACATTGACAACCAATTAATATAGACTACATCTGAGACATTGCCTAGAGCACAGTTGGTATTCAGACCGAACTGCTCAAGAACAAGAGGTAAATTAGATAAATAAATTCCAACGCACTCGGCTTGACACTTGTCTATTGCAGATGAAAGGTTTGAAAACTTGCTGTCATACGTTTCTCCTGCTTCACACCAACCTTTTACAGGATATGCATTTATGACATATTCAGTAGCTTTCGTGTGGAAATTTCGTTTTCCATAACAAGCACGCCGAAACAGTTTACCAGAACTATATCCCATCAGTTCATGAAGTTCAACTTGTAATTCAAAGGAACTTTCAGCACGTTCCACGTACATCTGTTTGTCTTCATTACGTAGAAATTCTGTTTTGGGACCGTTGAAACGAACACTAAGTACATCATCCAAAGAAACATTTTTAAATCCATCAACTTGTCGTACATCATCATAGTTAGGAACATTAGTTCCAACAGGAATTCCAGCATTTGCAAACGTCACTACATCTAAACTAGTAAAGTCTGGCTGTAAGAAATTAACTTTTTCAAACGTAGAAGGCCATGGTAAACTTGTTAACAACCTTTCAGCATTATTCACAAGTCGTTGGAATCTTTTAGACACTGATCTATTTACAACAGCGACAAATGATTCAAACCTTGCACGAACACCAAAGGGATCACGGTATGACTCTATAAACCCAATATACTTTTCAACAACAGGGTTCTTATCTTTAACCCATAACCTGAAGGCATCTTTGTGAGTGGCTACTGAGCTAGTAGTGAAGCTTTCAGCATACTGATGACACATTTCTGATTCAATTTGGTTAAGCGAATGTGCTTTAAAATCTTTACAACAATCGACTAGTAACTTCATCAGCTCACTATAGTCACCATATTCAAGCTGCAAAGATGTGTCTGAGGGAAGGGAATCTCTTAACTTCTCACGACGTTGACTTAGAGGGATTTGCAGGTCATGGTAACGTTGGGCTAACTGTCTTTGTTCTTCTTGGATAATAGGAGCGTCGAAATGACTTTCTGCAGCAAGCGTGTCAGCCTGGACTTCGAATGTATCTATACGTTCACGATGAGTAACTACATCAAATTCAAGCAAGTTGTGTCGCTTTTGTACGTTCATCACACCGGTTAGATCATGACCGACATCCTCTGAGGCTATCTGAGCTTCAACATCATTCGACCATAACTCGACATCCAAGTTGCGAGCGAACTGTTGTTGCCTACTTGCTTGATCTAAATTTTTCTTCTTGTCTCCCATGGCATTTACGAGATGAGACCAAGTTTCATCCAACTGTTCAATCTTTACTTTTATTTCTGGCGAGTTGTAGTGGTTTGCATTTAACAAATCCTGACCTGTCTTTTTAATATCTTCAACGCGGGATTGGTTCGCTTGTATTTCTACCTCAAAACTCTGATGCTTCTGCACCTTTGTTTGCAAATTCGTGGAGTCTTTGTAACTTTCATCAAGTGCATTTTTAAGTCTTCCTGATATCCATGACTGCATTTCGTCTGCATCTCTATCGAACATTTGGTAATGGTGGGAATCTTGAAGACGCTGACGGCGGTTCTGAGCTTTCTCCTTTAATGCATTTCGTCTATTTTGAAGACCTTTCTGAATCTCATGAACCTGTGCAGCCGCATAGTGGTTTGATTCGATTGATTTTGCAGCGAATTCATCAAGTCGTCGCATCTTTTCTTCTTGTGCTAGAAGCGACTTTTCGAAGTCTTCATGTTTCCTTATGAGTGCTTCGACAGAATCGAGTGAGTCTCCCACATCTTTTATTTCTAAGAGGGCCTCTTGCTTACCAATCCAAGATTCCGACTGTTCAGCGTCGCGGTAAAAATACTGAAGGCCCATACACTGTTCTAGCTGTTCACGTCTTTCCTCACACAACTGCATCAGGGAGGCTCTCTCTCTTTCAAGGGTGGAAAGTTTAGCAGCTATGTCTCCATTACAGGGAAGGCCAACACTTAGTAATGCCTGACCTTCTTGCATGCATGTATTGAAACTGTCGGCTCGAGAATTTATCTCAGCGGTGTATTCCTCATGTCGTTCTACTTGGGCTTCAGCACCAGCTACATCCTTTGCCAAATCATCCGCCGATATTAACGTCTTCATGTCATTCATCCAGATACTCAAGTCTCTCCAGTCAGCCAAAAAACGATGCATCTTGAATGACTCTTCCAGTTTACTTTTCCTATCTACAGCCTGACTTTTCAGCTTATCCCATGCAGTGATTAATTCCTCATACTTGCCTTGTATAGTGTCTTGCAAATCAGGATGCTTCTGTGCAAGCGCCTTAGCATCATCTCCAAGTTGAACAATCTTTTCATCTGTGTCAGTCAAATCCCTTTCTAATGCTTCGTGCTTCATTTGTAAGGCTTGGACTGAGGCAAGATCACGACCACAGTCCTCAATGGATAAAGGAATGGACTTTTCATTCACCCACGATATAGCTTTATCTGTGTCTCTAAAGAAGCACTGTATCTCATAGGCTTCCAGGAGCTTTTCTTGTCGTTTTCTAGTCAGACCCTTCAGACGTTCTAGAGCTTTGCGGACCTCTCTGGACTTTTCTATGACTAGGGCATCCTCAGGAAATTCCTCTTTTAGAAATTCATCTGCCTTCCGATAGATGTCTTCGGCACGACTTTCTTGATACTCGAGATCCTTTGTAAACTCATTAAACCCTTTTTGAAGTGTCTCAACATCTTCCAAGTCTTGACCTAAATCCTCTGATGTTACGAAAGTTTCGTTTTCACGTATCCAGAAAAGTATCTCGTCGACTTGGCGTAAAAACTGGACAAATTTAAGCTTTAGGTTAATGACACTGGATTTTTCTCTGAAAATAGCCATAAGCCTTTCCCACAGGGCATGCAATTCATCAAGACGGTTTTTGATAATATCTGTTGCGTAGTACCCCTGACCAATCATTTCTTCTCCCGTAGAATCTAGAGCTGAGAGTGTTTCAGCATGAACTGTTACTTCGAGCTCAAACTCTTGATATTTCTGTTTTTTCAGCTGAAGATTACTGAGTTCTTTAAAATCCTCATTCGTATATGTTTGCAGTTTTTCATTGATCCAACACTCAAGTTCATCGGCATTCCACTTAAAATATTGATATCCTTTAAGCATGTCCAGAAACTTAGATATGGTTCTGGCGGACTCATCATTAAGAGATACAGCGACTTTATGGGAAGTAGAAGGTTTGTAAGGCGATTTATTGTGACAAGAACATTCGCGACTACCTTGTCGTAATCTTTCTAATTCCATTTCTTTCTCTTTTTGGACTATGCGCAATTTCGCTAGCTCCAATTCTATCATATAGCGTGATTTATTCTCGTTGCTTCCAGTGAAATCAGCTTCATTACTCTTTTCTAACTGTGGAGTTAACGACGGCATAGTTTCATAACTTTCGTCTGCCATACTGTTCGAAACTTTCGTCTGCAATTACTGTTCGAAACTTTGTAGGATTATTTTTGTCCTACAGATTTAGTCCCTCCTCAATACTGACGATACAGAGTCTCGGCTTAGCTATAGTTAAAAACAGGATGACTTGACTTAACTTTATCTGTTTCTAAAACATAAAATAAATCATACAATTATACCAAGAAAAATGTACAGATCGACTGTCATTACAAAAATAGGATAAAAACGTACCGAACAGTATTGAAGGTACGGACAAAATGAACAGTCAATTAATTACATGTATATACAAGTAAAGTGACAGACAAAAAAGAACATTCAAGGTCATCACGTGGTGAGAGTTACAATAAATTGGCCAATAATCGCGACAAGAAAGGTCACATAATATTGATTGGCTGTTTATCATACAGTCTATCTATCTGTCGCGATTAACACCCTCTGGAAGACATGGTGGTGGCCAGTGGCATGACTTTCAATCTGAAAAAGTGCAGAGTAGTGAAGCTACGCACCTGTAGACTGCAGAATGCAAGTTACACCCTGTGCAATGAAAGCTTGTCCTGCTCAACGTCGGAACGCGACTTAGGTCTAGTTCTAACGGAAAAATGGACACAAGCGTAAATTATACGGGGGACTTAGCGAGCGCATATGCGGTCATACACTTTACACATAGACAGTTAAGTGCACTCACTCCTGAGCTCTTTCTCAGGTTGTACAAAACATACATCAGAACACACCTTGAAGTGCATAATATTATTGCACCCCCACTACTCAGAAGAGACGCCAACCTCTTGGAAAGAGTCCAAAGACGGGCAACAAAAGGATTGGTTGGTCTCCGAAATGAACCATATGATGAAAGGCTGAGAAAATTAGGCCTATTCACACTTAGTTACCATCGGCTTAGGGGGATTTAACTACTGCCTACAAAATAATAAACGACCAGAATCACCCAAACAAAGGTTTTCTGCCATTGAGTAGGTTTAGGCTCCTTCGTGGAAATTTCAGAAGGATAGCTCACAAGAGGGCAAGGACCCGGGTGCACTCCCACTTCTTTTTACCAGGGGTTTGCCGTCCCTGAAATTCCTTACTGGAAGATATAGCGATGGCACTGTCTGTGGACGCCTTTAAGCGAAGGCTGGACAATCATGCAGCGACGCAAGGACTGCTTCCAAATGGCCTATCCCCTTAAAATCCCATGCACCAGGGGTAGACAACTAAGTTCGTCGTTTTACTTCCTTACATTCTCTCCCGTCTTACTCTTCTGACAACTTTAACTACACCTATTATTATTATCATTATTACCGATATATATGTATATATATATATATATAATTCATATTATTCTTCAAATTTAATCAGCTGACTGTTGTTACGTTTTCTTTATTTCTTTTTCTGTCTGTTAGTCTGAATAACTTCACTAGTTATATCTATTATTATTAGCTCTTTTCTTTTGACGAAGATACCGGAGGACTTACTGGTGAAAGGATCAACTCCATTCACAGTAGTAACAGTCTTAACATACCTCATACTACAAACCACATGTAATTAATCCCTGCACTACTCCTTTTAGAGCCAACCAAAGCTACGACAGTCAAGTGGCGGGACGAGGTACGCGGAAGTTTACGGAAGATCAGGAACCTTTGCCTCACAGTCAAGAGGCGAGCACAAAGGAATCAAACTGGTTTTTACTAGCCCGCAAAAATGATATTGGATCTTGGACTTAACATATCGGAAAATTAGAGTTTCTAGCAATCTACAAAGAATATAAAACGATTTCATTAACAATTATTGAAGAAAAATTTTCCAAGTGAAATTTCAATCAACCTACAGAATAAGTCCAACCTGAAAATACGCTGACTTCGTTTACGCTATTGAAACGTAGTCTTCGTTAGCGCGACTGACAATTATGTTGTTACAATGTCAGCTGTTTTTCGTGGTTATTGGTGTTATCAATGAAGTTCAGTTCAGATAAAAGACAGATGTTTGTTTTTCGGAAATAAACTTGTGGAAAATTAAAAAGTTTGCTCAAGTAAGGGACATGCCCAACATTCAGAAAAAGTGTGAAATTTGTGGAGGGCAATTTACTGACAAGTCGAATTTGTCTTTCGAGGAAATGATTGCTAATTGGTTAGATGACAATCCCGAATTCGCCTTTAAGTATTTCGTCAAGTCTGCCTCTCCGAGTATGGTTGAGGCTTGGGCGAATGGACGAAATAATTGTGAAACGGAGTGTCTATTTGATAACTCTACGATCACTGCTATGGAGGAAGTACATAGGAAGAGCAACAATAAAAATGCGGCAAGCACTACTCCTTCATTGCCTTTACGTAAAATTAGTAGCCAAGATCTTGAGTTAACATATGATAAGCGCATACTATCTTCAAATAAAGAAGGAATGCCCACATTCATCAATTCGGTTTTCTTCTCATTTGGAGCCGCTGAGCACAATGACGTCAACATTAGCGTTCCCCAAAAAACTACTATTTCTCCATGCCGCTCATCTAAACCAACAGAAAGGGACTTGATAAGTGAACTTACGTTAGACATCTATCATGAGCTTGATGTCACTTCCTTATGCTTTAAAATCGTGCAGAATGTATGTAAACTAATTGATGCTGATCGAGGTTCTTTTTTCCTTGTTGAAAAGTCGCGTTCAACTGGTGAGGATGTTCTTGTCAGCAAACTCTTTGATATCACACCGGATTGCTCGTTGGAAGATGTTTTGCAAAGATGTTCTTCTAATCACATCACTGTTCCTCTTAACGCTGGGGTTACTGGTTACGTCGCACGTACTGGAGAGTATGCCAACATACCAGATGCATATGCAGTAAGTAATCGTTCCTCTAGGATTTTTGTTATTTAGTTGGTCAGTCTGAACTAATCTCAAGTCTTATAACACTCTTACACCTTTGCCAGTTACTTTCTCTATGCTTTCCGTTTTGTTATGTCCATCAATTGAATCCGGTTTTTTTCCAGTACTTAAGGAATATTTTATTGCAGATATCAGTAATCTTGACGAATAACCTTTATTAATGATTGGTTGATTTTTGTTTCCTTTTATTTATTACCAAATAGCTCAGATCTTTATGTTGAATTTCCCTAATTATATTACTGCTAACGTAAAAATAATGGTTCTTCTAGAGCCCACTAGAATTTGTACTTTGATATGCAGCCAAATAAAGATTTCAGGTAGATTGCCAAATATTGGACAATAGCTTCTATATCACGTTAGCGCTGCAAACGCGAGACGCGATAATAAGAAATGGAATGTTACTCAGTAACGAGTCATCTTTCCATGCAGTTGGCAACAAGCTACACCTATTATGTGAGACTTAGTGGTGCCACTTTGCTTTCCGAAACTAGATAGGTGAAGTGAGGTTGGAGTCGATGACTCTGGTTGAAAGTTAAGAGTCCATACGGATAAGCCACAAATATAAAAATTTCAATACAACCCAATATGATGTTTACGTAACCTTGGCATTTTAGTTTATTTATCCACTAAGCATAAGTTATTACCAGGTGGTGGGTCGTTGAGAAACGTATTTTAGTTACACATTCTTCTCATTCACTAAAGGGAGCATATTTGCCTATTCAGGTTATCATTTTTTTCCTTCACATTCCCAAGTGGAACATAGGGCTTCAAACTAGTGGCTTGAAGTTTCTGTAGCAGTGTTTATTTTACAGGATGGGGTTGCTAGCTTCATGCCCAACCTTTCCTCTTGACCAGCATTATTTTTGGCTTAGTGAGGTAAAGGAGTTATCATTAGTTGAGTAATTGTGTTGCGTTTTTATCTATTTTCTATACATAGTAATCAGTTAAATGTTCTCAAAAAGTGGTTGTACACTTAATATCTACACCACTTATGGTAGGTTTTATGTTAGCAAGATTCGTGTGCTCGTACGTTCCAATCAGATATTCATGATATCGAGTAGTGTGAGTGATACTAGGTAAACTGCGAACTTAGCATAAATGGTTTGGTCGATTGGGGACTGATAATTCGTACTTCCAGTCTAAACAGATTAGTCATTTTGAAAAATGTTAAGTATCATGCTATAAAAAATGCAATGCTATGTCAGATATGCATGAATAGTTCCGTTAGTCTTTTGGTAGATTTGAATATCACGCCACAAAAGCACTTTGAAAACATTTCAAAGTAACCAAGCCACCTTGTTATGTATGAAATCTTATAGTTATTTTTCTTTTAAAATAAATGTCTTTTGAGGAGCTTTCCGAATACTTTGAACAGGTTATAGTAACAGGGTATTTCTACGGGGTTGTGAGCGTGGTTTAGATCCCTCATGGCGTCCCCTTGTAGTACCTGATAAGGGTAATGTGATAGTTTCGGGTGACAATGTCAAAAGCCATCTCCGAAGGTTTGTATTCTTAGGGTGGAGGACCCTTCTTATTATGTATTTTTGAGTGGTCACGACTGATTTCTACCATCCAGTACTAATTACTGACCAAAAGACTTGTTTTGTGCTTTGCCTGCTATTAAATGGGACTTTAGAACTGCAGTGTCTACTTTTCTTAAGGGCAATTTCAATAGAAAACGGTTATCCAGAATGATTCGTGGAGGACAACGTAGAAGTTATACTAAAAAACGGAGATACATTTTTCAATTCTGAGGAAGACGTGGGTCAATTCAGGCTTTGAGAGTGACTTAGCCTGAAGAAGGGAATTTCTAACTCTCTAGAGAAAAATCTCTTCTCTAAGCTCTCGGAATATTTTCTGCCCACTCACTGTTCTCTAACAATCTGAAGGACAAGCTTCCACATTTAATCTTTTCCATGTAGATGTATCAAATCACCTGCTCTTTTAAAGCCGGGTATGTAAGTCGTTAGATGTGTGTTCCTTCGAGACATCTCAATCTGGATCAATCACTTAATGGTTGTGACTTCTGTATTGTGAAAGAATGTATAAAATTGTGATTGTGTCGTCATTGAGAATGAAATCTCTGATATATACTTCCTGCAGAACTTTTTGTGTTCTCTGTAATATCCTGATGAATATTTTCTGCAACGTAGAGTGAGATTGATTTGTAACAGTTGGTAGATACTGCTTGATTTTAAACAAAAAACGTTTAGACTATGTGTTGTGCTTTGTTTTGAATAGTTCATGTACTGCTTTGATAATATATATTTGTTGCACCTCAATATTATAAGAGAGTATTATGTACTAGCTCTAAGCCGTGACATTTTTAGCATTTGAGTAATGTAATCTTAAGGTTTCTGAAGGTCATAGAAATCAGATAGGTGTTTTGAGATTTTAAGTTTTACAAAATGTTTACGGGAAAAGATTAGCATATTAGTATCTAATGTTAACGAATAGTTGACTATGCGAAATGAAATGACTCTCCAGAGTTGTCACAGAAATTAGAAACAATGTTCATTACTGCAAACATTACTAGCATATTTAACCAGTTGATAGGTGATCATTAACATATCATGGTATTGTTTCCCTGGGGAATATACTAGATGGTTCAGACTATTTCGTGAAGCGATTTAGGCAGTGTGGAAATTAGAAGTGAAGATTTAAATATGCTACGTTGAGGTAGTCGTTAATGTTAACGAGATGTGTTTACGATCAAAATTTAAAAGTCTCAAATAGTTCACAGTCATGTCTGTCTAAGGAAGTTACTAAATGTTAAATATGATTATACGGTACGAAATTGTTATATTCACTTATCTCAAACTTGATAATCTTAAATGTATAAGCAACTTGACTATTTATAAGTTTTTATAAGAAAAATACAAAACTTTAAAGTAAACAGATACTTATCATTGAGTAATTGTCGCAGTGAAATTGGTTACTACTAACACTATGTAGTCCTACCACCTTCATATGATTTAACCATCTGGAAGTTCATTTACAAATAGTAAGTCTGATTTTTTCGGCAGTTGTGAGTTTTCTTGATTTTATAGACACGTTAACAGTAAGTATCGAAATGGAAAAATCCAGTTGTATAATTGCCGTTCAGTTATTCTCGCTAATTTGGTAGATTTTATGCTTGTTTTCCTAATTCGAATTTGGAAAATGAAGCTAGCATATTCTGTTAATTTTCGCATCAAAGTTATTCGAGAAGATTTTCATTTCACAACATGTTTCATCGGTTTCTTAAAATCTTTTTTCTTGTTTTATGCTAGGATCCTCGTTTTAATGATTCTGTTGATCGTATAACAGGTTACAGAACACATTGTCTCTTATGCATGCCTATAAAAAATGTCGATGGAAAAGTCTTGGGTGTTGCATTAGTCATCAATAAGAAAAAGTCTCTGGATCAACGACAGCGAGAAAATAACCAGGGTATAGAGCCAGTTCAGTCTACCAGTGATTCATGTGAACTGAAAACTAAACACGCCTGGTTCACGGACGACGATGTCAAAATTTTTCAGTCATATGTTGCTTTTTGTGGCATTGGATTACATAATGCCCAAATATACCAACAAAGTCGATTAGAAACTTATCGTAGTCAAGTAAGTATCTTTTGATCACTTCATTGGAGTAACTTCGGTTTTGGAAAAGTCTAAAGTTTCCTAAGGTAGTTTGTAAAAATCAACACCAAGTAAACTCTGTTTTAGTTTATAAGTATCATTATGAAGTAGTGAACTATGAAAAGTTGACAGTGGTAACCATGTCAACCTACAAGCGAATACGAGTGATAGCTAAGAAATGATAATCTAGTGATAACATGCATTTTATAAGTATCGCAACTGGTATCAATTACTAATACTTGAAGATAAAGATAGAGCCATGTGGAAATTTAAACCAAAAGAGTAATAATTAGTAAGATTTAGTGTGTTATTAATATTTTTACTGAAGTAAAAGTAATGCACACTCAACCTATTTTGAGATCAAACTTCAAATCTACAGATGTATTAACATATATTTCATCTTTGAGATGCTGCCTGGGAATGAATGGTTCTCATTTTTCATCTCTTATTTTTGTAAAACACCTTTCGCTGACTAGTCTTACAAGTGCGTAATTTCTTTCTTCATCAATAGAATGCTTTGTTTTTTATTTTATAGCAAAGGATATATGTATTTATTGAAATAAAACTTTATACATCTGTCATCCTTTCTTGCCTTGTCCAAATTCTTTTTTTTATATTCTTCTACTCATGATTATTTCTTCTACTTATAAGTAGAATCATGTGATTATTTCTAAAAAAGGTTTTTCATTTATTTTTTTCTTACTAACTGCAATCAATAATTCAAGTGCATAAGTGCAAGTACCATAATAAAACGATTAAAAGTGTAGTACTATGAAAATATGTAGCTTTCAATAGATATAATAGATTTCAATAGTTGGATTAGATTTGTTTTGACGAGTTGATCACTGATATTAATCCGTAATCAACTCGTCAAAAGATATAATAGAGATAAAAGTAAGTTAAGTGCAATTGAATTCAGTCTATTGTTATTTATCAGTTAACTGACATGGTTGTTTGTGGATTTGATTAAGTTTAAGAAGCAATTAGAGCCAGTGAGTATTGAAGAACTTTCTGCAGTGAAGTAGATCTAGCTACTATCATCCACTTTATACTTTTAGACACACAACCTTAGTAGGCTTCAGATATCTGTTGAATTTATGTTTCAGTGAGTGGATAAGATTTATATTCGTGAAGTTTTAATTGCTGATTTCTCATTCAGTGATTAAGTGCTTCATTTGCGCAGACTGCTGGTATACCTTGTTGATGATAGCTGTATTTATTTCTACTTGGTTTTCACTGTCTCTTCGAGTAATATAAGTTAAAACAATCTGCTCTGAGTTCAGCTGACTTTTTAGAAGAGTTAGTTAACTTCTATGAATACTTCGAAGTACACTATTTGTTTTCTTAAACAAATTTTGATTGTAGTATTTTTGATTTAGAAGAAAGTGGTAATTTTTTGTGTGGTAAACGTTTAGGTACACACGGTTTGCACATACCTATGTCATGAATTTTCTCTTTAAGCTTTTAGTCAAATATTCTATATGAATGACCATGTGAGATATTTTTCTTTAAAAAAATATTGATGATTCTTTTTCTAGCAGCCAATTATACACTTTAAAATCTTTCCAGGTGTGTTTCTAATCATATTTTCATTGTCTGTGAGTATACAGATGTAGGTTTTCTATGCGTGTGCTCAGCGTTTTGTTTCTGAACGTGTTTTGTTTTAGGTGATTGCGTTAGGTCTTACGTAGTAGATGTGATACGAAACAATGAAAAGTTTCTTAGTCAGTACTAGGTGGTACTTTCATATACCATAACGACTTAATACCACTTATCAAATGTGAATATGTAACTTTATTAGTTAGTTAACAGTGATGTTCACGCTGTAATAAATGATTCAGTCGTACAAGCCTCCTATTTATTTCTTTATGTAGCTTATAACAGCAAAAATGTAAAATACTTACTTGGTAATTTTTGTAAAGTTCACTAGTTTAATAAACTTGATTAAGTTTGATTGTGGTGTTGCCAACACTAGTGTCACCAATCAGTCTGAAAGCGAATGATTAATTTTCAGATGACATTCCTTAATCTTTCTTCCGGATGATTTGTATAATTCCTGTTATTACTGATAATCCTGTTAAGTAGCATATTATGCGCATAGATTTTGCTCAATATTTTAGAGCTATTTAATTGTGTGTACGTGTTCATAGCATTTATGCTGACTTCTAGAGGTGGTTAGTGTTTTCACCTGTTGTACAGTCATTACATCTAGTAACCAATGCACTGGACTACATCAAAATTTACAACCCTACTGATTAATTTAGCCTGATTTCCAATCATTTATGAAAGTTACACTTGAAAGATGGAAACTTATTATTTGTGAATAGTGCAAATGCTTTCAATCCAAGTAAAACTGACAGAAATTAGTGATCGCAATTTATTTTCAAGATTAACAACTAATTGAAGTTCATAGTGCATGCGACACAAATCATCGTCATCTTTACCGCAAAGGTTTTGATCTTATAGCTTCCAAGAAAAATTTCAGTTTTATGCGCTATAACGCAGTAAATTCAATCAAGGAGGTTCATTAAAGTGATTGACATCGTATGTGTGTTTAATAAGGTCACTGAATGCATTGACTCAATAATTTTATCCGTATATTATTGGCAGTTTATTGATTAAAGTCGTCATTCTTTCAGAAGATTTAGCGACTATAATTCTTGACTTATATTTAATTTGTGTTAGATTCATCTTAATACTCAATTATTTGAGTTTGAAACTTGCACAATTCAGCGTGTATATCTGTAGGTCATTTGAAGCGTCGATTGACTCTCTGAAGAATGGAATAAAATTCATGAATTAGCATTCCTATAAAACAATTCATCATACAGTTATTTGAAATGTATTGATTGTGTTGAGTTATTTGCATACTTCTGTAAGTAGCTTATGGTAATATGAAGTGTTTTTATGTAATATTAATTTCCGTCAGAAATTGTCTCTGTCATAACTGACCTAACAAACTCTCACAGCTTGCAGCTTTAAGCATAAAGTGTAGCGAACATACTTATGTGAATACGTCTGGGTATGTGCGATTTTATCAGCAGTCTTCAGATTAGCACTAAATACCCACAAAAGGTTTTCTGTATTCATTTCATTTACGATGACACACATAAATATTTCAAGTTCGACCATGGATTGATATCATTTTGAGAACGATTAAAAGCCAGGGAGCACTTGGCAGTTGTTTCGACCTAGCTCGAGACTCATCGGCAGCACTCAACTATTCGCTTTCAAGCCCAGGACCTTCCGATTACATGACGAGCTCGTAGACCACTCATTCACTGGGACCTGACCCAATTAACCATGAATCCTAAATTCTACCAGTTCCTGGTTTTAGCGCAACTACCAGCCGATATCATCGGCGAGTATTTGCTGTATCTCCGGATCGGATACACCCCACTGGTTAGGACTTCTTAAAAAAACTCCAGGCAACTTTGTCCTGTGGCCGGGTCACTAGCAAGCATCAGAATAACTTTCAAGAGTTAGTTTGTAGGAAATCTATGCAAATCTCTACCTATCAACTTCTCAATCTAATTTCACTGTATCTCTACATAATTTACTTTTTTCTTTCCTTTGTCTCCCCAACTACTGTTTTTATGCAGGTCCTCTTAGAACTTGCAAGAATCATATTCTCAGAACAACTTGATATTACTCGCCTTATCTATTCAGTATTATCGCATACTATATGTCTGTTACAATGTCAACGCTGTCAATTGCTCTTGGTAAGAACATGTTCTTCGTACATGTCATCCTACTCCTCGATTGACGAGGTAAGCAAAAAAATTTTTTTTACACAAAACTAGGTTCTTATTTTTTCTTTATAATTCTGATGAAAAACACAAATGGTTTCCAGGTCTAATAATCAACGTTTTCAGAACACTAAAGGTCAATGACTGGAATCTCATGTTAGTGTTGCCATAGTTCAGAATTTTTTCTACTCTGGTTGTTATCTGTGTACGCTAGTTCCCTTTGTTGTTTAACCGTCAGATGAACTGTTAGAATTAAGCAGTAATTCATTTAAAAAAAGGAATTCTGAACACATAACATATTTAGCAAACATAGATTTCGATAGTGTTACTGAAAGATGGAGTTTATTTGAAAAGTGTGGTATATTTTTGCAGTAGATGTCGAACAGTCTGACTACAAATCTCTACTTGTCAATTAAATTTATGTGTGAAAGTGAGAGAAAATGACAGCTGAAGTGAAATAGGTAAATTAATAAGGAACTGAGGAGTATGGAGGAGGATGAAATGTTAATGATTATAAAATCATTTTATTACATGACTAATACGAAGTTGTGGTACGTTTTCCAGGTAGACTTAACTCTGTGGAAAATCACATCAGCCTTATATCAGAGGAAGAAATTTGCAATTCACTCTCAATTTTTAGGCATAATCTTGATTTGAAGAGAAAACGGTTGGATAAAATCGTCGATTTACAAAAAGCCTACTTCGACGCGACATTGTTTGAACTTCTACAGCTGACACTGAATGCAATAGAAGTGAGACTAAATAAAATGTCTGTGTAAGAGAATTGAGCATATGTGTAGAGTCGATACGGTGGATGACAACAACAGACTATTGACTAATAAATACACTTCGAGAAAACGAATATGGTTTGGATTTCCTAATCAGTATAGAAGGCGCTTAAGTTGGATAGCCTATAGTTTATCTTGCCCCCAAAAAACTGTTTATACCAATAACCATACAAAAAGGATATACATAGTATGATTCTAAGACAGAGAAAAATTCTGTTATCTGTAAAACTTACTACTTAGCGCGGCATATAATTGTCAAGAAAGCCAAAACCGTGCTCTACGAGAAACCTGTACATTCCACAGGTGATTATGCCAAATCACATTTAAAATATTTAAGTCAGCAAAGGGATCTCTTTTCGTAATACTCTGACGATTTCATCAAATTTTGATACTATGTGTCCCACATATTCAAAATAATTCGTTATTTTTTAAGTAAATTGAAGAGTAACAACCTCCTACGCTGTCTCCACGATGGTGATAAACTAAATACAAACAACAGGAGTAAACTGACTAATCCATTTAAGATAGATTTAATTGACAGTGCACTCATTCTATTTAGAAATTGTAATCTTTAACAAATGGAATCATGATATGATCTAACTAAACGATATGACGACAACTGCTTACCTATACATCAGCAAATTAAAAAAAAAGTGGAACCAGATTTTGTGAACAAAAATTTCAACTCCCTTATCTTTCCCTTAAATTTTTTTTTGCAATTTCCTAAACAGAAGATATATGAGTGTTCTGTACCGTTTTTATCACAGCAACTGATAGTAACCAAATTGTTCGTTTATGTTTATCTGTATATTATTTTGTACAAAATGCTTTGCAAAAATACTGGCGCGTAATTAGCTTATTTGAATTGTATTTATCTGCATGATTTATTGTCATTCATTTGATGATTTTATTTCAATCTACTTATCTGATGTTGTAATGAAAGATTTCCTACCTGGCATGGTTATTATTGTACATTGTAAAACTTTTAGAATAGTGATTGTGTCTTGTTACAAGGGCTTAAGACTCAGATATATCTGATTAAGTGCACTATTTCTTTGTAAAATACATCGAAATTTCTCGCTATCAAATGCATAACCAGTGATTCGTGAACTCGAACTGCACATCACTCTAGGAAGTCTTTCCAAGCATACAGTTATCAATAATTTGAATAAAGCAAGAACAACAGTTTGTGTAGAATAAAAGGGTACCATCTTTTATTTCGTCGACTTCTCATCAGCTGCTTACAGTCCAAAAACATTGTTAAGTTTATGTACAGAAACAATTTTAACATACACAGAGAGTTAATTTTTAAACAAAAAATCAATATATGCATGAAGTGGTAATACTACTACTAATTATTATAATTATAATTATAATCACTTTATCCCAAACAACAATAATCACACGTGTCGCCGAAAATTCCATTGTGTATGATTATTATTGTTTGGGATAAGGTGATTATTATTATTACCACTGTATACTCATACAGTATATTGATTTTTTGTTTAAAAATCACTCTCTATGTAAGTATGTTAAAATTATTTCTATAAATAAACGCAATAATGTCTTTGGACTGTAAGCAAGTGGTGAGAAGTCAACGAAATAAATGATAGTACCACTTTATTCTGCACAAACCACTGTTGTTCTTGCTTTATTCAGATTCATAAAGGGGAACAAATGGATGAAGTTATCAATAACTCTTACATAAAAGGCAGAAGATATACTTTATTGCATGAAACTACCTACAGCTGTTAAGTCGCTTTTTTAAAATTCTGCCTTTCTTCCATTTAGTATTGTGTATGTTCGAAGTCAGTTTATTTCAATTTCTCTTATTTTAAATTGATTTGTAATAGTGATACAGTTGAGTTGAACACAGTTAGTAATGTATATCTTCCATTAAGATAGGGGATAAATTAGGTCACTGTCTACAGAAATTTGTATATTTTTGCTAACTGTGAGTACAAGGTTGCCGATAAGCTTTTCTGAAGAGAATACTTGTTTTTTGTTTATTCCAATGAAAAGAGGAAGTATCTTTGATTAATTACATGAAATGTGCGAATAGTAGTTGTCCTGTAGTTTTTCGTGATTGCTTTCCATCTTGTTACTAAGTAAAATTTAAAGTATGTGTAGAATTGATAATCAACGACTCATTTCTTATCATCTTCGGTTTCAATGGTTTAGATGAGGAAAGACAGCGAATTACTGAATACTTTTGTAGTCAGGCAAAAGAAACGGTGTGGCAGTATTCTACTTTCCTTATTGATCCGTTCATTCTTCTGTGTGAATTCTGTAGTAATAGTAGATTTCATTAGTCGTTATTTAACATGTGGGGTTACTGCCTATGAGTCTTTAGCTTAATGGCTTAACCTGTCAACTTTAGACCAATAATAATATTGTGGTGGGGAGTAATTCCCATTATGAATTGTTTTCCACTGGAAGGCATAGAATATTTCGAACCCAAGGTACGAAGTTGTCATTTTTTTTTTCAATAAACCATCATTAATGTACTGAATTTTGATACTTTTGCTGTCAGAAGCTCCCTACTACAGTCTCACACATTCGTGTTATTTGTAATGAACTGTTACGCCAATGGAGTTAAGGTAGGTGTGGTGTTAACCCGTGCTATCATCCCAATGTCTTGTAATTTTTTGAATGGATTTATGTTGTAAAGTTTACCTAATTGAATGATGGGGACACTTAATTCAGCTATCAAAATATTGTAAATAAACCCATCAAGTTTCAGGAATGCTTTGTAAAGGCGTTTTTATTCATTTCGGTTATTAGTTTAGCTGTCATTTCACTTTTTTTTTATAGTATTGTGTTTTCTAGACTTTTTCAGTTGTCCTCATTGAAATAAATATACTAAGATAAAATAAAGAAGATCAATTCATTAAGTTTAATCACTTTAGAGTAGATTATTTCAAATTTTTTTCTTCTTTTTTGATATGCAAGTTCATTAATTTTTTTAATTACTAAGAATTTAGAAAATTTCAAAATAGCATATTTTATTTATTTTGAAAGCATATAACATTGCTGTCTTAGTCTTTCCACTGCTGGCTACATTATTTCTTTCAGTCTCTCGTATACATCTGAAGTCTGACGTGTACAACCGACAAATTTCATTAATGGCAGCGACACACCTAAAAAGATAAACACTTTCAAATTGTTTTTTATCACTTTTCAATTGACATTTAAGTCAGTGTAACTGTGAATACAACTCCAATGGCTATACACTCTCACAATCTATGATAAAATATTCATCGAGTAAAAATTTTAGGCCAGTAGAGTAAAGTTATTTTTATCCACCTGTCTCAGCATAACTAGATTTCGATGTTCACTTATGTGATGCAAATTAATTAATTAATTAGGATTGGCATTGCATGTACGAGATATTGAAAGTGATATTGGAGAGAGAGTAAATCAAGTGTGGTAAATACACGCTTACAATATTTTTGTGTTTTTGTATCATGGACAACTTAGAATGGTCAGGTATTTAGGATAGTCCTTTAAAATTAGAAGTTCTTCAATGAAGATACTGATATGCGTGTGAACGATCTTTACCCAATATACAACCAACTGAAGATTTTTTTCTCAGCTAACCAACTGTAATAAAGTCATTTTAAAGTAAGATACCATATTAGATAGTTGGAGGCAGTCGGCAGGAAGCTTTGAACCTAGGTTTCGTGCTAGTTGGCACTCATCAGCAAGGCGTATCTGCAACCTTGAAGGAACTCATGTCCTTTCTGAGATTCGAACCCGCGTCACCCAGTGCTGCAGTCAGAGACGTTACTACTGAGCTATTCGGGCTCGCGATTGACCTCCTGTAGGACTGTAGTGGGTATTTTCATTGGAGACTAGTAACTAGTGTGACGTGTCTAGTCTTTTCTTTGGTGCAGACTGAATTCTATCAGTCAGGTTTTGCAATGTGGCCATAAGATACCATAAGGGAATTGAAGAATGCCTAAATTTCAAATGACATTTAATAATTCTAAAATTATGTGAATTTTTTTGTAGAATTTTTCAACGACTTATTTATTAATTTTTTTTTGTTTATTAAAGTCACGATTGTTTTTATTTCTGCTTTCTTGCCTATTGCACAGTTGAGTGATGTTTTAAGATCATCCAGACCGGAAGTCCTTGTAACATTTATCATTTCGTTAAACGGTTAAATTACCCTCTATAAGAAGAGAGCTATAGTAAGAGCTACAAATACTCGCAGTTTGCAAATCTTTGTCTTTCCATTGTATTACGTCAATCCTTCCATTAGTAGTAGTAGTAGCTTCCTGCCTTGTTTTCCTTTCTTTTTGAAATCTTCTGAGTAAACCGTTTGATTAATTTGAGGATGAAGAATTATTACTGCACGACTGATTTTATTTTTGACTCATACAATACCTTTTTCATTATCATTTATTCAAGCATAGTCGTTGAGTGTATCTATATTTCCCATGCTATCAGTTTTGATATGAGTATTTACTTTTCCTCCTTCTTCTTCTTCTGTCTCGTGCAGTATTTCAGTTTATTGCGTAAACCATTCTATTTTCATTCTTAGTGATAGACAGATAGCCAGAGGATGTATTCTATATAATAATTAATAACTTTTACCAGTGGTTTAATGTTTAATTCTAATTATTATTATTTTTTTTCATCCTGCTTTACGACCGGTTTTCACCCACCCACGATCGTCATTATCGTCAGTGTAGTAAAATGGTAGAGGCAATTGCAGATTAAGTATGTCTCTGTCTTCGCTATGTAGGTTTGGAGTTGATTTTCCACCCTGTTCTCGTACATAACTTAGCATACCTGGTTGGACTAGGTCTTTTTTTATGAGGAATAAGACGATATTTTGTTTTTTTTCGCATTCATACGTATTCAGTTAAGGGAAGTTTGAGATCTAAGGTGATACATGTTGACAGAATAGAAGGGCCTTTTTTAATTACAGTGACCGAAGCACATATCGCAGATGTCGTTTATGATTCATGTGTGGAATTAATGATGTCAATTCTAAGGCCAACTCCTGTCTACGAAGAGAGGTAGTGATACATAGTAGAGGATAATATTAAGTAGAATTCTCGGATTTTAGTTATAATGTCTAAGCTGATACAGGTAATATACATCAGTTTGCTGAGGTTACAAGAACCGTAAGTTTTAATTAATGACTTAAAAACAAATTACTGTTGAATGTAAACCAGTCAACTGAGTTTTACTAATTCCAAGGTGGGTTTCAACCCTAAGAATCAGCTGTTACTTGTATATTATTTCAAAAGGAAGCTTATTACCTCATGTACTTGTTTACTTGGAATACAGCAATCTGCATTTTTCAAAATGAACGTTGTCCATTGCTTCTTATTGCTTCAGTAGTGGTTATTTATATTATTCCCTTTCGTGACGAGAACTACTGTTAAGTAAGTAACTTCGCCATAAATTATCAAATTAAATCATTATAAGTAAAACAAACCAAAAAATACTGGTAAACCGAAACACACTTTATGTACTACTCACTGGCCTACATGAGTAGTTTGGCGCCACAGATATCAACCACTAGTGTTTGCTAGCCAGATCAAGGTTTTCTAACATTGGACGGCCGTTTCATTCATTTGGTGACGAGTTGATCAACAGTGTACTCGGTTTTTTTCAGTTCACAGAGCCCAATCAGTTTAAACCATCCATGCCAATCAAGCATGCATGAAACATACTTTTATGCTTGATTCCCTGACCGCCGTTTATAGTATCAAGGAGACAACATTATGATCTGAATAATTCCGATCTTCAAAGGAAACCGTTATGAAATCTCACCTCGTACTGTGTAAATTGCAAATGCCGAAGTAATTTACCATTTACGAATTTGATTTAACGAAGTATACCTTTTCAATAGCATTTACTCATTTTAATGTTATTAGTGAATTAATCAAAAGAACACATTTATTTGAAGTTATTAGATAAATTACTATTTAGTCTGATAAATGGAAGTCAGTTAACACGGAAAGACTCACTGTTTACAGTGATGATGAACATCTGGATATTTTTGTTTCTTGTTGAGTTTCACTGTCAATCATAGGTGATATATTTTTGTTTTTAACATTTTCTCATAGCGACTGTAGTCAACATCCACATGTATCACACAAGACTGATTTGTTTTATGTGTATCGTATTTTTGTGCAGTTTTAACAACTACATAATCAAATAAACTTTACTTAAGAAGTTATGATATAAGGTAGATTAGGTGAGGTTCAGTATGGCCGGAAAGAATCACCAACAAGAAACTATGGGAAGAAACAAAGCAAGAACCAATCGCTTGACAAATATGCAGGAGAAAGTGGAGATGGATTGGACACTCGCTGAGGAGGCCACTGGGTGACATCACGCGTCAGGCCAGTGCTCGAGTGGAACTCGAAAGGTAAGCGGCGAGTGGGACGTCCAAGGGTGACATGGAGGAGATCGTGTGAAGAAGAGTTGAAACAGTATGGACTCACATGGATGCAGGTGAAAAGTACAGCAGAAGATAGAAGCAAGTGGAGACGTGCAGTTGAAGCCCTATGTTCCACTAGGAACCCATGGGAACAATAATGATTATAAGTATGCATGCATACTCTGAATTTTAACAAGGTATCTATCTACCTTTTTCAAGATGGAAAGTGTACACTTAAAAGTGCATATCTAGGCTAACTTTTTACTTCAAAGTGTAAGATGTTTGTTTTAAAAAACTTTTTATGTTAACCGGATAAGAAGAATCAGATTATCAATTGTGAAGTAAAACTCAGCAATCTCCCTCCAACTAGGCAATTATTGTGTTCCATAGGCGAATTTTTCACTGTTAATTATTTTTACCTTGACTCAAAGATAGACGGGGAAAACAATGCATAAGTCAATTTGTGTATAATTTATGTGAAACACACAGTTCGTTTTTCTTATTCCTGCACAAATTAAATACGCCTTAGTTCAAATATTTTCCTTTATCTTTATTGTCCTACATTTCACTATTCACTAGAGATGACCGTTCTCTTTTGTCCATTCCATCTATATACTCTGTTTAACTAATTAAGGCGGAGCTTTAAAATTTGTACACGGTATCCTCTTTTATTGTTACTTTTTTGTTTTCTCTACCAGTTTGCTAAGGCGTTTCCAATTTTTTTTCGATTTTATTTATCTGTTGACTTTTGAAAAATCTGACCAGTCTTCACAATAACATGTTTGACTTTAGGTAGCTTATGAATGAAATATATTGTTGATAGTGCAATAGTGTTTATTCTACTTATCCAGTATACGTCTTTACTTTCCATATACTATACTACATCCTATCGTGTCATGAAAGGTGGACATGAGCAAAAGCAAAATTAGCACTTATAGTAGTTTACTTTTCTGCTGTTTTGTTCATGTGCAATGAAATAATGACTCAGAAAATATTAAAGTGGTGCCTAGAATTGAATGTAAAACCCGAAGCAGTGGCAACTGTTTTGAGCCTGTATCTGGAAATATCATCCTACAGATTACGAATGTCTATGCATTCTTATAAGTACTATTTACCGGTAGGTAGATTAAAGCATCTTTAGAGTTTCAAACCAAGGTGAATTGATACTATATACAAGCGACTTACATCATGTTAGGGATTTTAAAGCTTTTGGATTCAACCATATTATAGTACATGTGCGTCGGTGGCATAGCGGTTAGGACGCTCGCCGACCATGCACATGGTCCGGGGTTCGA
The DNA here is from genome assembly GCA_944472155.2 of Trichobilharzia szidati. NCBI lineage: Eukaryota > Metazoa > Platyhelminthes > Trematoda > Strigeidida > Schistosomatidae > Trichobilharzia > Trichobilharzia szidati. The sequence continues at coordinate 64,046,911 of OX235279.1, read as the reverse complement.
TCCCCGGCCGACGCACTCCTTTACCTCGCTAAGCCAGTAATAAAGCTGATGAAGAGGAAAGGTTGGGCATGAGGCTAGCAACCCCATCCTGTAAAAATAAACACTGCTACAGAATCTCCAAGCCTATGGCTTGAAGCCCTATGTTCCACTGGGAACGTGAAGGAATAAAAAAAATAGTACATGTCCTTGGTTAAATTGCAGTGATGTGAATGTCGTCACTTTTGCACAAATCTTTCTTAGTACATGATTAATATGCATGTATACAAATGAAATCATCGCACTGAATTTTCCTGTTGTGAGCTTGAAGAGGTTCGTTCCTTTGTCACCGAAGTAGAAATAGAAATATGATATTTGATAGTTTGAAATCACAATTCTTCTAATTACAAATTAGAGTGTGAGCATTTATTTAGTAACTTTTCCCTTCCCTCTAGAAAGCGGTCGATTTAAAATGACATTTGATTTGTTAACTTTGTTGTCTAACTAACATTTATGCATATGAATAACTGTTCACTTCTAACTTGGCACGTTTTATTTAATAAACACGTCTGCATTACAACTCCTTTCATAGGACCTGTTTATCTCTAAGTAGATAGCTAAGCAAAAAAAATTAGGTTAATTTGTCCGTATTTCGAGTCCACGAATAATTGCATTTTCCCCTGTTAGCAGATATCACATTGTTCACACCACAGTTGAGGCGTGTTTCATTAGGTGGAAAACATTGAAGATGGAATGAAATCATAAATTTATCCCTTCTATGATATACCACCATTCTTGAAGTGATGCATAGTGGTGTTTACTGATTGCGTGAATATGTTTTCTTTCTGAGTATTGCTAAAAGTGAAATTTATGGCAATCAGTGGTGAATTGCCCGTGTTTTCTTGAATTTATAATAGATATACAAAATGTAAATCAGGGTATTTATTGCTTTCATTTTGCTTTTCACGATAGGTGCTAGTTGGAAATAGGGGAAAACACACCAGCAATTGAAAGTTACTAATTTCCTGATTCTCCAGCTGTTCGTGTTTCAGCCTATTAGTGCCTGCAACCTTCAGTTTTTTTTGCATGTCGAAATATATATATATATATATATATATATATATTACAACATACTTAAAGACTGGGATGTTACAGGATATTAATGATGGAAACGCAATAGTGCTGCTATAATTATATTAGTGTTTATGCAATGCTTGTAATTAGTATTCAACTTTGTTGCTGCTTATATCGAATCATAGTCAAACAAATAAGCCTTCCAGAAATCATCTAAGTATCTGAGTGGCTTTTCGAATTTTATGTCGAACGTATTTTGCAAGAATAGTTTCTAGGGTTAGTAATAGGAAGAAATACTGTCTATAGCTAGCTGATTTCAGAGTGATACGTATACATGTTGGCAACATATGATACTGGGTTGCATATATCATGTGTTCACCAAAACCAGGAGCAAAGTGCAGTAACAAAAATGTGTACTCGTAGCAGTAGTAGTACTAATGGCAGCAGCCCAGCCTATTAAGTGGTGCCATGGAATAAGGGAAATTTGTCTTGGGTATGGCCCTGTGGAAGTCAATGGCTTAAATTCTCATCACTCTCCGATAGAGGATAGATATTATAAGTGATGATGACATAGTTTCTTCATGTCTTTCCTCATCTAGAAGAACTACAAAGTTAGAGAGAAGCGTTTTGATGATATTTTGTGAGGTAACCTTTATACAATATTTGTTGTTCTGCTCTTTTCCCTTTGTCTTTAACGTCTTCGTGGCTTCATTTTATCACTGTGTGATCAAATCATTTCTTCATTTATCATATCTTACGCTTGAAAATAATAATTGCGGGCAATTTACTTTTCGTGCATCTTCATTTTGAATGTGGACGCGAAAATGACATTTCCTATTTAGCTATGCAACAGTATATTAAGCTAACTATTAGACGATTGGAGGGAATCCGTCGACCTGGTACAGCTGGGGGTGGGTAGGTTTCGGTCTTTCTCTGAAAATGCTGTCATATGGCCTCACCTTCATAACCTCTACCAGGTAAGTCCTGTTCACTGCCTTCATATGGCGGGGCTGTTCCTCACGATAGTCAAAGTCCGAATGTGAAAATCTGGAGCTCACAGTCGGGCTGATGGATATGGAGGTCTACCTAGGGGAGCAGAAAACTATGATCCCAAAACTACGGTGCGCATGGGCTCCAGAATTCAAATGGCGTGTGAATCTGATTTAGTCACCGGAAACCACGGGAACGTAGTTTCTGACGCTGACCCAAAGGCTTGTGGATCAGGTTTCAAGTCTAAGACTCGGGAATTCGCCCCCGTCCCTACCTACTTCGGTCTGGGTGTCCGGGCAGTATCCTAACCCTCGTAAAGACTATGAGATTTTGTGCGGCACATATATATGTATATATAGTTCTTGTGCTTAGATGGCTGCATGTGATCATGTTACTCCGAGGTTAAACTGTATTTTCTATTCATACCATTTATAATTCATTTATATTTCAAAGGTGGGACCATTTCATGATCATTTCTCACAAATATTTGAATTGGCTTGGAATGAAAAGTTGGATTCTCCTGATTTTCATAACAAAAAGCATGAGTGAGTTCATCGAGCTTAATTTAAACTATGCTTGTTTATGTTTTATGAAATATTTTATTATAAGATTTAATGAACACTCATATTACAGATAATTGAAAGTATATAGAATGCTGTAGACATAATCTGTAGTTGTTTTTGTTGTTATTTTTTATATTTATATACGTCCAAGTAACTTACATTACATTTCACAGATTAATATTAGTATCCTTATTGAATATTCATAGATCTAAGTTTATAATCGGTTATATGTGGGATGCTTTGTCGTCATGTTTGTGTTATGTTAAATGTTTTGTTTATTCGTAGATACTTTGTCGTACTGAAAATTATTAGTAATAACGATGATAACAGTAATGATAATGAAGTGAAAAACTTTTTAGCCTTCATGGTTTATTCAAGTTAGTGATTTTCTCTCCAAAAATGAAATGGATAAGTTAACTGGGTTCTCAATTTGTTATTGCTGTGTTGCTCTGTCACAGTGTAGTGTACAGAATTTTTCTGTAAAATTCATTCTTCTTAACACACAGTCTCTCCCCGCCTTGGTCTAGCGGTATCAGCCGAGGTTGTATTCTTGGGTCACATAGATTTAGTCTGCTCCTCGCGTTATCATATATGTTCACATGATTGTTCAGTTGAATTGTTATGGTTTATCATGGTCTTGGAATCAGTTATATTTCTGGAAGGATAACATAAGTGGAGATAGGATATTTCAATCAATATTTCATGTTATATCCTGTTAGGCTGATATCATTTTTTGTAAATTCTGTCCTCAGTATAACCAGAAACAATTTGGTACTCTTGAATTGCAACAGTTTGTATGTTAGTATAAAATACCCATTGTTTATTGACACTGATATGAGTGTCTTTGGCTTCATAACCACTGTTGCACTGGTGATAAAAAAGACTGTCTTGCTGAATAATAACTCTGTATTCTTGTCTGTTTAAGATTACAATTCATAACCTTAGTAACTTTTTTTATATTTATTTGAGTAATCACATAATTGCCAACTGCTTGTCGTCAGTGCCCTGTACTGTTAATCATTTCAGAACTTACTCTAGAATGATGTGATGTGATTCACGTTGACAAAGATAAGTCTTTACTACATTCCTGTTACTCTAAATGTTTTAAAGTGTTGAATTGTTGAAAGACCTAGGTTTTGTGCTAGTTAAAATATATGTATGAGACCTCAGAAAACATTTTATGTTCATTTGATAACTTGCTATGCTTTTTGTAATGTATAGTATTAACCAAGTGCTCAAGTGCTAATTGATTTAGGATCTAAGTTTGTTCATGAATATAAATTTGTTCACCTCATTTTACAAATGTTACCTAAAATACTATTAATTCTGTTGTATCTATTGCAACCGTCAGAGCAAAGCAGGAAACACTACATGGCATCACTGAGGAATCATCCGTGGAAGACCATTGGAACTCTCTGAAGGTGATTTTCAACGAAACGTGTTCAACGGTTTTAGAAAGAAAGGAGAGACAAGACAAGGAATGGCTCACAACTGACACTTGGAAGCTAATAGAGGAGAGGAGAATGTTGAAAGAGAAAATGGTTCAATGCAAAGACGGACAAGAGAAGGAGACGCTGAGTTCAACTTACACCGCACTGGACAAAGAAGTGAAGAAGAGTGCTAGGAAGGACAAAAGACAATTCTACGACAATCTGGCCACTGAAGCTGAGAAGGCAGCAGGCAAAAGGGACCTGAGGACATTATATCAGATAACCAAGTCTCTATCCGGGAAGAGATCAACACAATCGAAACCTATCAGACAGCCAAGGGAACCCAATTACCAAGGAAGAAAGACAGATTAAACAATGGGTGGATCACTTCAAAGGACTCTTGAACCGACCACCACCTGCAACTTGTCCAGAAATACCAACAACGGCGCGTACACAGTTGCAAGTTGACACCAATCCTCAAACGAAAGGTGAAGTCTTGAATGCAATCAAGCTTCTGAAAGCTGGAAAAGCAGCTGGACCAGATGGAATACCCCCTGAAGCACTGAAAGCGGACCCAGAGACGACAGCAGATATGCTGATTCCATTATTGCAAAAAGTCTGGAATGAGGGAAAGATGCCTACTGACTGGAGAAAAGGTTACCTCGGGAAACTACCAAAGAAGGGCGACTTAGGACTCTGCAAGAACTGGCGAGGAATCATGCTCCTGTCGACACCAAGTAAAATTCTGAGTCGCATCATCCTGGAGAGAATAAAGGACGCATTGGATGCAGAACTCCGACCAGAACAAGCTGGATTCAGGAAAGGTAAATCATGTTCCGACCGAATTGCAACTCTACTCATCATCTTCAAACAAAGCATGGAATGGCAATCAAATCTCTACCTCAACTTCATAGACTTTGAGAAGGCCTTCGACAGCGTTGACCGCGAAGTAATTTGGAAACTACTCAAGCACTATGGCGTACCCCAAATATTCATCAACCTTATTCAACAGCTGTAGGACAACGGCACATGTCAAGTGATCCACAATGGAAAACTCAGCGAGGCGTTTGAAGTAAACACAGGAGTCAGACAAGGGTGCTTATTATCACCAATGATATTCCTAATTGTGGTGGACTGGATTATGCGTCAGACAGTGTGAAACGAGAAGACAGGGATATCATGGAGCTACATGAGGAACCTAGAAGACCTGGATTTCGCGGATGATTTGTGTTTGATGTCACACAAAATCGAAGACTTACAAGCGAAAACCGACAAACTGGTCGAAGAAGCAGCCAGAGAAGACAGGACTCCAGGTGAACATAGACAAGACGGAGGTTATGAAAATAACCAACCAACAACAACAACAGCAGCAGCAACATCCAGAGGCAATCACCGTTAACGGGAGGGATTTGAAAGAGGTTACTTCATTCACTTATCCAGGGAGCATTGTCTCAACTACAGGAGGAACGGACGAGGATGTCAAATCGAGAATCGGGAAGGCGAGAAACACATTCATCAACCTGAAACCAATCTTCGTCACTCAGCATCAACAAAAAAATTCGGATTTTCAATACAAACGTCAAGTCAGTTCTTCTATACGGTTCAGAAACTTGGCGGGTCACAAAGAATATTTCCAACAGGTTGCAAACCTTTATCAACAGCTGTCTTCGTTCTTTACTAAAGATTGGATGGCTGGAAAGAATCACCAACAAGAAACTATGGGAACAAACAAAGCAAGAACCAATCGCTCAACAAATATGCAGGAGAAAGTGGAGATGGATTGGAAACTCGCTGAGGAGGCCGCTGGGTGACATCGCGCGTCAGGCCATTGCTCGAGTGGAACCCGAAAGGGAAGCGGCGAGTGGGACGTCCAAGGGTGACATGGAGGAGATCGTGTGGAGAAGAGTTGAAACAGTTTGGAATAACATGGATGCAGGTGAAAAGTACAGCAGAAGATAGAAACAAGTGGAGACGTGCAGTTGAAGTCCTATGTTCCACTAGGAACCCAAGAAAACTATAATGTAATACCATCTGTTGTATCTCAGAGGGCTGCAAAGCTTTTTTTGTTTTGTAGTTCAGTCTAATTGTACAACTTTAAATAACCAATTTTTCATTCCTGTTTTCGTCTACTGCCATCAGTCATTTTTACCATTATCTATGACGTTATATTCTATTGCCTTCCTTTACTCACTTAATATGCTCTTCATTTCACTTGCTCCATCGACAGGATAAATATATATATCACGACAGTGCTGTACTCATATTTTGTCTTCTTCGGTTGAATGGAATAGCTTTCAATCTCAAGACACTCTCTTGTCTCCTCGTGTTAGTTCGCAGCTCGTTCATCGTCTACACATCCGATTGATTGATCATCGGTTTTTTGGCTAGCGTAAGTAATCTAGTAAAAGTTAGTGAGTTAAAAATTAGAAGTTTATAACATTGTATGAATAGTATGACCAATGAAACTGTATAATAAACAGTACTAACTACCTGGTCATTTTCAAAATTATGTTTAGAATCAAATGTATCCTGACTATTCTATGAAGAATTCTAGAGTAACATTGTACTCTTAATAGCAGTATAATTAATTCAGTTGTGTGATGAAGTGCATGTGTTTAGGTATCTCATATTTTCAAGAATTGATTTTTGTAGAGGTCTTAATAGGGAATTATAGTAGCTACTAATAGAACAAATAATATCGTAGTTAGATATGCTGTAATATACTGAGATGTAAAAGTTTTGAGTCCAAATGGTAAATCACTTACACTTTCCAATGAACTTCCAGTGCTTTGACAATATTGAAATAATCCAGAAAAATTTCAGAAATCACAAAGAACGTCTAATATCAGTAGTACTTCATATCAAGTGGATTCCAAATTGTCAGAATAGGAATGTTAGACTAAAACAGAATTTGACCTGGTTACAACACCTCCCTCCCTCATGACGTGACAAAATCAACAGGAATGTGATAAGCAATTTCACTATGTAAACACACGCCACTTTTATAATTTTACACACTTAACAAATCCAACATTCTACACCTGGTTTTGTTGTCTTTACCAATTGGCCAACTTAACAAAGCAAAAATGATCCCATACTGAGGAACGATGATTAAGTTGTTATATACAAGCTGAGATTTTGTAAATTTCTCGTTTAATAATACCCTGATAAAGCTATTAGCACTGAATGGCGAAAAGTCAGTAAAAACAGGCATATCGTTTCGTTTTTCACTCATTGGAAAATGCAAAAAACCTTCATTTTAATGAATTTCAATGCTTTGGGTGATTCATTGTTTCGTGTTATTCACATCATGCGTAGTCTGTAATAAGAGTCACATGATCGTGTGTTGCTCAGATGTTAAGCTTCATAGGGGTTTTATCTACCAGTCAATGGGCTTAGCAAGTATTTTTACTTGATAATATTGGAAGATGCCACTGAGAGTTTAGCGATATGAATTCAGATATTTTACAATCAGATAAACTTAGTGTGCACAAATGAATTGATTAGGCTTCAGTGAAAGAATTACCAACCTGCGCCTACCGACATAGTCATAATTTTCAGTAGCTCGGATTTTCGCAAAATAAGTAAGAACTCACTCTTGAACTAAGAATCAATCCAACTTATTATACTCTTCTAATTAAATATTAAGGAGAAGACATCAACTAAAATTGAAGAGATTCACTTTAAATAGAAGGTGGTAATAAATATCTGTACAGATCGGTCGTTTTTGTATACAATCGTATTACTCTAAAGCAAGATAAAGTAGACGGCATACTAAAGGGAGAAGAAAACTCTACTGGAAAACGGCATCATGCAGAGATATAAAGCAAATAGTTTATGCCTGAAGTGGTAAAAAGGCACAAAAAATAAGAATTTAGATTCTATCCAGTAAATTTTACAAAATACAAGCAATTAACAATAACAACTATTGGTTCGTTGGATAAATTAGTAGGAAAAATCGCACTTAACGTATTTGTTATGAAATTCAAAAAGGATTCAAAGAAAAGATTTTAAGCAGGTGAAGAAGATAGTTGACAGATTTCAAGGTGTAGGCGTAAATATCACATTTGTAAAAAGTAAAACTAACGTTTAGTTAAAACCCGAATAAGTCTTCATTAGGACATTCACTCTACCCAGAGTGTATATCTATCAGAAATATCTCACGGCAAATATGCTTGTTATTTGTAAAATTAATTTCAACGAAGTAACGTGTTTCGTGCACTGCATCATTACATAATTATTTCAATAATTCTTTGCATGTACAACAGGCTATTTATGTCCAGAACTTTTGCTGTTGTGACACTTGTATTTTATGAATGTGAAATATCTGCGCATGGTTAGTCATATTCATCATCAGTGAAACGATTAACGCTAATATACTTTGGTTAATGTGTCTGTCATAACCACTTGGCCATGTGAAAGCAAGCTGTTTAACACACGAAACTGCGGTTACTGACTGATAAATTCTTTTTGCTGCCATACATGAATGTATGTATACAGCATACCATAGACAGAATCATGAATAAAAGAAATACTTCACCGTCTTGTTCAGTGATTAATCTTTTCCTAATATTTATTTATATCTTATCTGGGTACAGCAATAAACAATTCCCTTTCCAATTTAATTAAGTATTCTTTGCCATACGTATATGCATGGTTACTTTTTCTCTCTGGAAATTAAATATTTGCCTATATAGAGCTTAATTTGGTTTCATTACTTTTTCAATCAAGGTTCTTTGATTAGGCATAACCAGTATTACGATTCTTGTAGCTACAACAAATATCGATTAGATATTACCGTTTTCTTTAGCATTTATTTTCGTTTTACTGTTTATTGATCGATGAAGTCAGCTTCACAAGGATTTATGTATATATGTATGTTTAATTGTACTGAGATTGTCCCACATGATCCACCTTATGACATATATACATATAATTTTTTTTCAGCCATATGTTGTCTTTATTCAAGGTTTTGTAGTTATAAGAAAAATAAACTATCCCTGAGATTATGAGTAGCAATGGTAAAATGTTTTGCTCATTGATATTCCTTCCGAAGAGATGTTTTTATGCTGTAGTTGTTTAGATTTTGAAAGAAATTTCCTCCCCAGGCTTGAATGATCCAGAAGAAGAATTGGTAGGTGAAATTAAAGGGGATGAAGATGGAAAAATTTGTCTATGTGCCTATTCATGCGAATTTAGAGATAGATTAAGAGGGGGAGACATAAATGTATTTAATTGGAAATAGAAATGAATAATAATAATAATAACTATAAAAAAATTTGTACTGAGGTAATTCAAATATTCATCTGTGTCAGCGTGTTAGATTGTAAGTTATATTTGTAAGAAACACCTGATCAGATTAGCTTATAGTCTATCGAAAGACTGTACTTTTCCCGTATGAGAACAAGGTGTTTATCTATGTGTCAGCATTCAGTGTTTGATTACAATGCATTTAAAGAATCAAATTAGGATTTCATCGCCTTTAAATGATGATCCATAGCAGAATGAAGTCAGGTTTTTTTGGTTTTGGAGTACATTTTAATTCAAGTAGTCATGTATTCACCGATTAGCTCTTGTTCGTATAAATCGTGTCATGAAATATTATTATTTGTCATCACTTCTATTGAGTTACAACTTTGTTTATTTGATTTTCACGAAACGTTACAATGTTCAATGTCATTTTCTTAATTTCACCAGTTTGTTTTTTTAGCACGGGAAGGGGAGGGATTAACGGGTTTGGAGTTGTGTTGTGAAACCTCAGACTGCAACATTTAATTACTGTTAAGAACTGATTGCTTCTGTGGTTATTTCCATCCCATTAACGTTTTCAATAATGAGTTAAATTTAGGTTATTGAACAGTATTTGATTTATGATCCCCACTCAGTGTACTCAAGATTTTATACAATGTAGTTACAATTCAGTTTTGTGATTGAGTATATTGTCCTTATTATTTACTACATGACCAATAAATAAGAATTTATAGTTTTCTACTTCGATGAAAACCTTAAGCAATACAGACTTCGGATGCGATTACTGAAACATTGCGAAATGGTCGCGCTATATCGTAAATTGGCAGAAGTAAGAATTCATGGGCCATTGGATCGGGTCCCAGTGGCTCAATGGTCTACGAGCTCGCCTTGTAACCAGAAGGTCCTGGGTTCGAATCCCGGCGGGTGCGTACTGATGAAGAGTCCCAAACTAGGACGAAACAGCTGTCCAGTACTCCCAGGTTTTCCAATGGTTCTCTAACCAATGTCAGCTCATGATGAAATCCTCCATGCAATCAAACAAAAATCCCTACAAAACCAATACTTGAAAATTTCTGAAGCAATTGTCGTGTTCATCGATTTCCATAGTTTATCATTTGACTTTAGTAGATAGTGAACATTGTCTTCAAAATGAATCACTTAATAAAGAAAGAAAAATCATTTTCACTCATTTTATTCAATTATGCACTTATTTTCAATTTATTCAGTTAAGTATATTTGCCATTTTGTGTGTGAGTAAGCTTTCTTTCGAGTGGCTTAAAAAGCTTTGCTGATCTTCTTTCCTTTATCATAATTACTAGTTTTGTGATAGACTTTATGTATTTCCACTGTTCTATTTTTCTTTAAACATGATAACAGAAACTTTGATACATATATATATATATATATATACATATGATTGGGAGTATTATTAGGGTGCACCATAAATAAAGGAGTTATCTGCTACAGAAATCTGTTTTCGAATGCTCTTAAAACATCTATAAGTTAGTAAATTGGTGTTTATGCTAAATGTGTCGAGTTCGCATGCCATTTTATCCAAATCGTCTTTAGGTATACGCCTAAAAGTAGTTGTATGCATGTGACCTAATGTGAGGGCGAGAGGAAGATAGTCAACTTATGGATATATATACAGATATGCGGTCAAGAGACAGCTTATCTACTAAGTATATCATCTACACGTTTATATGTACTGAGATGTGTGTGTAGTGTTCAGTATTTCAAATCACACTTATCACGTTTAAGTATGCTGTGTGACCATTATCATTATTATTGCTAGTTTTACCTCTTGTCCTATTATTATAGACTGTTTGGCATATTATAAGCACATTTGATTTCAGCGGCAGGGATTCGTAAGCGTATCTGTCTTCTAAACTCATCTCCTGTTTGTGGAGGACAACTTGGAAGTGGTATATGTTATCAAAAAATTAAAAGAGTTTCTCATTAATTATCTCACTGTGTCATCGATGTATTCTGATGGGTTGATATCAACTTTCCTAATGACCTATCACTGCATCTCATGTTTATACACTAGGGAATATAAAACTAGATGCATATGGTAGTAATTAGA